>JAKCVP010000199.1:0-228667 GCA_023512835.1 Taxillus chinensis
CCAAAGACGGGGAGGCAGTGGTCGAGTGCAGTAACTTGTATAGAGAGAATCTTGGTCGAGTAAGATGTTCGCTGCAGTCTCATAGGTGAATACCTAGAGAAGAGTTCTGTGCATTCAGAGCTACATACCTCCTACCTATTGACCAGTCTTTATCAACCCCCACGTATCATACAGCCCCTTTGCTCGAATCAACGGGTCAAGCCGCCAATAATTCGCCTTCAACTCCCCCACAATCCCCTCCCTCGCATTCCGAATCGAATTCACATCCTTCTCTTCAGACGCCGCCTCCGCCCACTCTCGCGTATTAGCATCCAGCCTGTCCGCAATGGCGAGGCGCTCCTCCTGCAGCGCCACAATCTCAGCCTTTTGCTCGGCCGTCTGCTCGGGGCGGGGCGTGGGCTCGGTGAATGTGTACTCCCAGTCATCCTCGCCGCCCATGGCCTTGATGATGTGCTGCTTTGGCACGAGTGTCTCTAGCTCCGCGGCGTTTTTCGCGAATTTGATGCGCTCTTGAAAGTCCGCGGGGACGAGGCCCTTGATTATACTCCAGCAGGCTGAGAAGATCCAGGGGGATTTGAAGATGACGACACCGCCTAGGCCGAGGGGATAGTACCTGATGGTCATGAAGATGTGGTTAGACCTTCTTTTTTTTTTGGTTTTGGTTTCTTTGCAAGGCAAGGCAATGCGAGGCAACGTACCTTGCATACGTATCGATGATGAACTGAATCATCTTGTAGTCCATGTTGGACATGCCAAATCCGTCCAGATCGAATACCATTAGCTAGCCATGCCATTCCGTTAGCAGATCGCTCTTTCAGTCTGTCACGCTCCCCTCTTCCTCTCTTAAAGCGACAATAGGGTTGCTCTTGAGCACTGAAAGAGTGTCTCGAGCATGCATTGACGTTCTCGAGCGAATTGGGGAGCAAAAACCCGAGAAAGGTTGAAAAAAACCCAAGACATACGTTCGACTCCACCCCAGGCCCATACGAAAGCCTACTCTGCTCAATATGCCAAATCATAAACTTCTCCATAATCTCAGGCGGCTGCGCGCTAATCTTGTGCAGCTTGACGCGAATGTACGTGACCAGCCGCCCCTCTCGATCAGTCCCGTGCGTAAAGGCCTTGCCAGAGCGAAACTGCTCGAGGTACAGCGCCGCCGCCCTCCTCGCGTCGCCCGACTCGCCTGCGCTCTGCGTCGTGCGCAGCGCCCCCGCTTCGCCCTCGGCTAGAATCTCCTCGTCGACGCTGCGCTCGAGTTTGCGCCAGGCGAGATGCTTGAGCAGCATGGTGTGCGCCTTGGGGGCGTCGTTGGTGGTGAAGATGAGGAAGCGCCGGAGGAAGGAGTCTGGGTGGTCGTTTTTCAGGGCGTCGTAGAACCAGGTGCGCAGTTGGGCGGGCGGGGTGCTGTGCGTAATGTGCTTTACCTTGTCGCTGTGCGAGGCTGCGTCTGTGAGCGTCTGGTGGAGGAGGTCGTGCAGGGACAAGAGGGCTTCTTGCTCGGCGGGGGCGAGGGTTGGGGGTGGGCGCGTCGCCATTATGAATGCTATTGAGGAATCCACGAGTGCGGGAAGTTTCTTTTGGGTGCTGGGGGGTTTACTTGGGGTGGAGTAGGTGGAGTAGATGGAGTCGGCGAGTGTGTCGTTCTTCTTGGTTCCTTCCTTCTTCTTGGTTCTTCTTCTGTTTGCCTGGTGTACTCTGAGGTGGGAGTCGCGGGCAAGGATGAGCTGAGTCCGTACTGTGGTGGTAGGTAGCAGGGTATACACCGCTCTTTTGGATCAAAGGTCCCGTTTGATCAACGCCGTGTTCTGGGGAGGTCAATGATACACGCAACTGACAGTCAGACAGTCAGAGACAAACGAAAGACTGCTCATTCAAGGGGGGGCCGGGCAGCCAGTGGAAAGTCTACAGCCCCGCTCCCCAAATATTATGATTCAGGTGCCGGTACCTTGCGGATACGCTAATTGGGGCTGCTGCATGGGTGTGGTGGGTTAGCCTCGGGTCGGTCGATCAGGAAATCATAAGATCACACTTGCGTATAATGATAAGCTTCGTTCGTGCATCACCCGGTGTGGTGACAGGCTATACGTCGCGTGCCTGCAAAAGTCGTGGTGAGGCTCGGGCAACACAGGTGTTTCGGCAAGCAGACCAGAGCAACAAGCGTAGATAGGCGTCGTTAATTTTGGATTACTGCTGCTCTGTCAGGGGAAAATGTCGCATGGTGGGTGCCTCTGTTAGCTGCATCGATCTCGCTAAGCTCAAGCCGGTCGTGGAGCTCGTCGATGCTAGCGCGCCATTTGGCATGTGGCATCTGGATGCTTCGGAGGCTCTTGTCCCAGGACCTGCCCTTTGATTGTAGCAGTGTTGCAACCAGCTAACAACCTATGCCTCTCTCTCAATTTGTAGCAAGCATACTCATCACGGCGGTGAACATCGTTTTGGCGGAAAGTGATGGCATTCAACAAGCTATCGAGCCTCAAATGGCAAACATCTTGCTATGATGCGAGATCATAGCATTGAGTCGTTTGTCGAGCACTTCCTCATCAAACTTTTGCTTCTTCCTCTTGACCAGTCGTTCTTCTTCTGCCCAGTCCGCCTCTTCAGCCAGCTTGTCGTCTGAGCTCGACCAGAGCCATCCCGACTTCTTCTTTGGAGCAGCGCTCTGCTTCTCCGACGCCAGCACGCCAATCATCTTTTGCCAGTTGGTCAAGCTTGCCGTGAAGCATTGCGTGCAGACCTCCTTGCTTTTGCGATCTAGTCGTGCATCCTCGTGGCCATCTTCTGCAATTTTGGCGGCATCGCGGGTCCAGGATAGTCCTTCGGATCGCTTATTGGCTCTGGCGAAAAGAATCTCGCCCACATATGTCATTACTGCTGCTTCCTCGCACGCCGTCGTCTTATTCCGTTCGAAGCTCTCATCGCCTGTTGTCGTGTCCTTGCCGTACTGGCCCGTCCGCAGAAGACTGCCGAGGTATATGAGGAGAGAGTCCACGCTCTTGAGCGAGTAGTCTGGAGTGCGGGGCGCGTATTGAGCAATGGCTTCTGGAGAGCTTCCTCTAGCTCGAAGCACAGACAGGTAGATGTTGAGTGCTTGCGGTATCTTCTCGTGTCGTGCGTAGTGTGATGCGAGTGCTGTTGTCACGTCCAGGAGATTCTTCGTAGTGTAAGGTGCTGCCTTCTCAAGCACACCACTCTTCGTGTTGACAAACTTGTCCGTGTCCGGCAGTCCTTCTGTCGCCAGGTTCAGCGACCACCGGTACATTTGTTCCGCGAGCTCGGGTTTCTGAGAAGCATCCAACCATCCGGCATAGTGGATGCCCGCTTGGATCCTCTGTTTTCGGCTGAACCCAGTTGTTGTCAAGAGACGAAGGTAGTAGAAATCCGGCGACTCGAATGCAGGCCGGCAGTCTTTCTCGTCGACATCTGTGATGGGAAACCCCTTGGGAAAGGGAACTGGGTATGGGTTGCGCTCGCTCCGGACTTGGTGAGGCGGAAAATTCATGCCGGACGGAATGTGTGTTAGCAGGCCGCGTTGATGTTCTGCTCCTATGCATGCGCCTAGCATTGCTTCGAAATAGCCTCTTCTCCAACTCTCCGACTTCATGGATACATCATGTCCAATGCGGCTCAGTTCCGGATTCTCAGGCGGCGATCGCATGACCTCCTCTGACGTGCCTGGTATCGACCTGTCCCAGTCATTTTGAGCCAAGATACCAGACGGAGTATGAGACCAGAAAAATTTGTAATCCTCAAGCATCTTCATAACAAGTCTGTAATGGGTTGCGACCAGACCCCAGTCAGTGAGACCCAGCTCCGGCCCTGCCGTCTGCTCCTCGTATTTCAGCTTCCGCCATGCAATCTTGATGGGGAGCTGCCACTCCTCGGGACTGGGAAACTGCTTGTCCAGCCAATCTTGGCGCAGGAAGAGATACGCAATAAAGCCACTTCCAACGACCGTCCAGCTGAGGACTACCCAGTAGAGACCGAGTTTGATCTGGTACTTGATGTGCTCAATCTTGTCTGTGCTAATCGGCCGACTGCCTCTCGGCGATATTTGATGCGAGCGAGCGAGTAAGGAAGTGCTGGGTTTGGTGGGTGATCGAGTGAGGATTAGGAGTGGAGTCTTGGAGTTGAAGTAACGCGGTCGAAAGGGCCGTCCAGCAGCTTTGGGAGTGGCGCGGAGCGACTTGAGCATTGGTGTCAAGCGCTGCAGGTATTTTCTGGACGGATCCATAGCTTATTGCGGCGCGCGCAGCGAAGCGCGTTGTTGAAGTTGGATAGATCAATGGGAGTTCATTGATACATGACATTGATGTCGATGAGCCGAGTGATGATCCTGCTAGTAAAGGCACTCATTCTTTTAAATCGCCGCTACGGACCCTTGGACCTACTTTGGTACGTGCACCTCGACACAGTCGCCTTGGAGGGCATTGCACACGAGACAGAGTCTGATATAATGAATGATGAAGTTGCGAATGGGCGAGAGGATGGGAATGACTCTTCCGTATCGCCTCGTGAACAGCTGCTTGACCGTCTCGATGACCTCCACGAGCATTACCTCGACCTACTAAATGAATATACGGAAGCCAGGGAGAAGCTCCGTAAGAACCTAGCATCAGTAAGAGGCAGCTGATGTATAAATGATGTCAATACTGACACTATGCCAGGGCTATATGAGCATAGCTCAGGCCAATTTCAATTCTCCCAACAGGACAAGATATGGACAAGACTATTACGACCAGCGTATGCAAGCCTCAAGACGAGTGTAAGGCATTCTCATGCTCTAGGTGACCGGAAAATTACTAAACGAAGTAGCAAGATCACCCAAGAAGGTGAGTCATCCTTGCCGCAGTTGTCAATCCGCGAGCATGTGGAAGGAAACGACGACCTCGTAGATGCAGTCGAAGCCCTGTCAGTTTCCAAGGATAGCAAAGATCCCACCGAGACTCAGGCCGCGGCCGAGGAAGAAGGCGATGAGAGAATTGAAGCGATTGATGAGGATAATGCGCCACCAAAGACCAAACAAGCAAGGAACCCAGATCCTCTGCGATGGTTTGGCGTCCTCGTCCCGCCTGCTCTGCGCTCAGCGCAAAACAGCTTCAGCAATGCAGTCACTTGCGACGCCGTAGAATTATGCTCGCTGGATATGCGATTGAAGGACTTGGAGGTTGAGATACGGCGCACGAAGAAAAAGCTGTCAAAGATTGCCAAGGACTAAAGCAGGCTTCGCCTCATAATGTCAATCGATGTCAGAAGATGTCGCGGCCCAGGGCAGTAAATGGTTAGCTTGAAAGCTATTGAGATCTATACGATCATGTTCCTGTTCACCCTAGACTCTGCCGTCCATCTTGCGCCCGCATGCTTTGTATGTGATCGCATGGCCGACCAGTACACAGTCAGAGTCTCTTTGGCAGCTGTTTCGACGACCGCGATTGCCAGCAGTTCAACTTGACTTCACAGCAGCGATTACGACTCGTATACGAAACCGATTCCTCCGAGATCTGCTATAGCATCAGAGTCGTTGCGACCAAATGCTCAAGGCGACAGACATGGGGAGGTATGGAATGATCACGTGCAGCCATAAAACCTTGTCTCGACTTCACCCACCACCCTCACTTGGACTTTGATCCTACAATGAGGAGAAAGCATAGATCCTTGAAACTAGCTTCACATGCAGTGTTCCGAAATTTGTGAGACATACATTGGCAATCTGCATCGAGTTCATCCAAATAACGCTCTTGTATAGCCACGCCATATACTTCTAACGCCATTTCTCAGCAAACGTAATCGGAAGGACGATAAAAGTAAACTCACAGAGGAAGCCACGGTGGATACAACGGGACCATTACTGAACAGTGCGCTGAGTCGAGATCCTGTCGGACAAAGATATCGACACAATGCCCCTCCCACCAACCCCACCATCATCAAATCCACCCTCTCCAGTCTTCACGTCCCGCTCGCCAACTCCTATTACCCATCAACCGACGAGCACCAGACCAAATGGCACCCAAGGAACAGAGGAAGCAGGGGAAACGAAGCGTGAAGAAGATGACGAAGACGACGACGGTCTAAATTTCACTTCCGGCTCAACAGACTTACCTGACCCAGCACATGCACGTCCACGAGCCAATTTGCAAGCCCATGCTCCCAAATCAGCATCAGTGGAAACAGCCGCTACGCATGCCCTTCCGCACGCAGAATCGTCGAACTTACCAGCTCTACGCAGACAGCATGTGACGACAGGCTACCGAGCGGGCGTCGCGGCAGGACGTGATGATCCTGATTTGGCGCAACGGGGATTCGATGAGGGGTATCCTGTCGGTGCTGCGCTGGGGATGAGAATGGGTTTTCTGATGGGGTTGAAGAGCCTACGAGATGCCTTGAGCTCGTCAGGAGCAACCGCAAAGACCGAGGTGTCAGAGAAAAAAGATGTGGGAAAGAAAGAGGTGGATTTGGGCGATCTGGTACAAGAGATGGAGGCAAAGGGTCTGGTGGAGAAGGAGGTACGCATAGAAGATCTGGAGGGAGAGAGTGTGGAGGTTAAAGAGAAGGTTGGGGACTGGGGTCTCCCCGAGGGCTGGATGGGTCAGTTGCAGTCTCTGGAAAGGGAAGAGGAGCAAGTCAGGCAGCTCTGCCAGGAGTGGGACATAAAGTGGGTAGGCGAGTCCACAACGAAAGAGGCTATCCCGCGGTAGCAGCATTATTTGTGTCAGAGTCACTCAAAAACGCTGCATTCGGTCTTGTGTCATTATGTGAGCACCAAAGATACAGACTTCCTGCCAGAATTGTCTCCGAGATCCAAAAATGCATCTCCCGGAATCGCTTCTGAACCTGAACGTTGCATTTCCCTTCTCATGTTCGAGAATTACTGAAAAGCACTGGGAGCTTTCAAGAATGCGAGCGCTTTCAACAGATGGCAACCTCAAGCGATGCTCTGCGCCGTGTCAAATCCGTCTCGAAAGCCCACTAGACCTCAAACTCTGCCTCGACGATCTTGTCCGCGTCGTGGCGGATACTACAAGCGACGGCTTGGAGAATCCGCTTCCACATGATCTCACGATCTTCGTCCTTTTCCGTCAAATCAAGAACACGCCTACCAGAGATAATTGGTTTAGCTGATGTCTTGATCTCGTGGAACGCCTTGCTCTCTGCTGATTCCTCGGAAACCTCTGGCTTTTTGATTGCGACTGATGTTTCCACTTCCTTGAGGGCCTTATCGACAAAAGTCGTGTGATCGTCGTGCTTGTTTGCGGTCTCTACGCTGACAGCAAGGTCGCGTTCGGATGTCTCTCGACCGACTTCAGTATGATCATTGTCCTTGTCGGCCATCTCGATATCCAAAATCTCTACTGGCTTGCTAGTCATTTCCTGAGATGGAGTTTCTTCACTCTCCTGTGGATCTGCACCATATTTATTGAGAATGAAGACAATCTTCTTTGCCTGTCTCAGACCGACTACGACCGACGCGTCACTCTTAAGAAACAGCCTTCCCATGAATTCGGCGAAGTCAGTCTCGGTTGTTATGTTCACCATGAATGGCATTGAACCAGGAATATAAGCCAAGCTGATCTGCAGAGTCAAAACGAGTGACTTGACAATGTGAGGCATAGCGCTCCCGCTGCCTAGAGTGTTCGTCTGGGTGGCAGCAGATACACCTTGAGCTGTGCCTCCAATGTTAAGCAGAAACTGTGGTGATACCTCGCCAGACTCGAGGGACGCAGTGAATCCAGCATTGCGACGCTGCTGAATCAAAGTTTGGAGATGTTCCCACTCCTTATCGGTGACGGGAATCTCGAACTCTTGCGGGGTTGTGCTGCCAATTGGAATGGTTGCGTAATTTCGAGAAGCAGGACGGAGCGGAAGCGTAGACGTAGGAGCCTCAGAAGTCATACGTGAGGTCACCTCGCTAACGTCATGACTGAGACGCTGCTTGGCTAGCACTTCCTTGTCCTTTTGTCCCACGCGCGCGAGAGCAAGTCCTGGGACACTGTCGGTGATCCTTTCGACGATGCGTATAACATCTTTATCAGGGATACCGTCTTTTTGGACATCGTTGTCTCCATCGACCCGGCTATGGGACTTCTTTGCGTCAAAGAGAAGCTTGCTTAAGTCATCACCTTCTGCAGCAGCTCTCTTGATGACTAGGAGTTGCGCTGGAGAGAATCTGGAGCGCACCGCCATGAGCTGAGAATTAGATAAGTTGACTAGGTCCGACCTCAGGCTTTCGAGAAAGGAACCGCTTGATGTCTCGTTGTCAGCGTTCTGTTGAGACTTCTTCTTGATGATCTTCCCTCCAGTGTCAGATGCGGCATCAGACTCTGCATTCTTGGACGCCTTCTTAGCGTCGGTCTTCATAGTTTCCTTAAATGTAAGAGCATCGGGCTTGGTCTGTTCCTGCTTCTTGGGAGGCGGAGTGCCAACATCCTGCACATCCTCTGCAGAATCATAACTCTCGGTATCGGTCCCAAGTTGCTCAACCTGCTGGCACTTCTTACCAGCCTTCTCTTCCATTTGATGGGTTGCGGAAGAGGAGCTGTCAGTCGTCTTTTGCTTCTTCGCAGATGCGACAGTCGTCGAACCATTCTCCTGGCCGACTTCGCTTCTTCGCTTTCTGGCTACCTTGGGTTTCTCAACTTTCATCACAGCAAAAGCGAGGTATGCAAGACTGTTAAGGGTCAGCATGGGTACAGCTCCCTGCACAATGCGACTTGAAGGGATGGGAGTACTTACTCTTCATCGTGTTCTGGCCAGAGAAAATGATCTGCGGCGACGAATCCGGAGCGCTTTTTGCTGAAGACCTGATGGTTCGCCTTGATGTATTCAGTTGCAAAATCCTTCCACTCCTTCTTCTTAAAACTGACACTGCGGCATTTTGGGATGTCATCGTGATTGTCCTTGAGGTAATTGTGGACCTGGCTAACGAAGGCCTTGAAGTCTTCCCTGTTCAGAGTACTCTTCTCTTCGATGGCCTTGAGAGAGCCAAGGCTGTCTGCCTCATGATCCAGCTTTGGCGGTGCCATGTCGTGATTAAGGTCGAGCTTGGCAGTTGCAGGAATGCTTGAAATGAGGAGGGACGTGGAAAGAAGGAACCGGAAACCAAGAAATGGGCAAGCTTGGCCCTATAGGTGGTCTCAGATGCCGTCCTCACAGAGTGAGGACCGAGGACAATGTGCAGCCTTGAAGTTGATGGACACGTATCGACCGACAACCGCTATGCGAGCGCTCGCAAAGCGATCAAATGGAAGTGCTAGTGTATCGTTTGCTACAGAATGCACATCAATGTAGAAGCGCAGCCGTAAACTTGAGAACGGAGGTTTGCGGTGTAAGTTTCGGTGCGAAATATCAATAGACCTCAAGGCCCTCGAGCCAAGACTTCCCTCAGATTCTCACGGATCGTGGTGCGCTTGAAACCTAGTTCAATTCACGCTGTTCCATGGTATTCGACGTGATAATCCTGGAATCTGACTGTACCTTGGCATCTATTCATTAAAGCTGAGTAGGGGGTTCTCAACAAATACGTACATCTAGCCCTCGAAGACGCCGTGGTTCAGCTCGACGCCAAACCCCTTCGCCATATGTCTCATCTGATTCTCAATATCATCCTCTAGGCCTTTACCAACACCAAACCATTGTCGGACCTTACTAACGTAGAATGCAATGTCAGATCCAAACATAACTCCTTGGAAGATCAAGTGTCTTCCCCAACTCTGCACACGCTCTTTAAATGAAATTCCAGGACGCTCAACTAGGGCGCGCGATGCCCATGTTCCAGTGATACGAATACGATTTACAGGTGAACCCAGATGCTGATTGTTGCCTTGCACGATGCGCATGTTACGTCCGATGAAGATTAGCTCACTGTTCCTGATTAGTAGAATTCTGCAGTCACACCAATGGAAGCAAAACACACCGTGGCCACTTATCTTCGTCGCCAAGAATCTTTCTGATTCCTTGTCGCATCTTCTGCTGCATCTCAAATGCACGCTCCTTCTGTTCCTTCTTGCTTATGCCCTTCAGGACATCGCTCGTCGAGCGATCGCCGCCCGTATATGGCCTCATCAACGTGGCGGAAGCGAACAGATCCGGGCTCTGGATGCCCCAACCTGTGACGATATCTCTAATTGTGCTGTTGTCAAAAGTCAACAATGACTTCCAGAACAAAGCATAGTCATGTTTAAACTTTGGTGTCATGTGAATGTAGAGGCCGTGGTCGATGAGTACGAGCTCAGCACGACCGCTTGGTAATCTTCTGACAAAGATGTTTCCTGAGATGCTCGATTAGTGGACACATTGGAATGAGCCAGCAAACCCGAACTCACCTGGATGAGGATCGCAATGTACCCAGCCAAACAAGAACATCTGCGCCGAGAACAGATCCACCATGGAAGTCATGACGTCCTTGTAGCTGAGCCCGAGGCCACCGTTGCCGTCTTTTCCCTTCCATTGGTCTCTCGCCGGCTTGAATAGGCCATCTTTCTTATGCTGCTCCAGCATAGCTTTTGCATCCGGTGGGTTCAGTGGTTTGCCGCCAGCACCTGGAGTGCCTCGACGCCAGCCTCCATGCCACTTGCTCTCGATGCCGTCCTTGTCCCACAAACGGACGCCCTCGATCCATTCAGCAGTCATGACCCGCCGCCTGGTGAGGTCGCGGTAGACTTTGGGAATGTATACCCGACCTCTCAGACGTGGCTCGGCTAGTACAAGCTCGCGCATTCGCTCACCGTTTCCAGCCTCGTTTTCAAAGTCGGTCTCTAGCATCAGGCGCTCAGAAATATAAGGCACCAGAGAGTAAACGGGAATGTCGAACCACCAGGTATAAGCCTTTGCCACTACCTTGAAAGCCCACAGGTCCCATCCGACTTGTCGTGCAATTTCCCGCTTTTGGATCTTGATAGCAACTTCTCGCCCGTCGGGTAGTCGTGCCCAGTGAACCTGCGCAACGCTAGCTGATGCGCGCGCGGTCTTTTCCATCAGACCCAAGCCCTCTTGCTCAGCTTTCACAGGATCGAATGTTACACCAAAAACCTCCTCGACGGGCTTACCGAAGTCCTCGCGGATGACTTTCTCAACATCTTTCCAGTCATTTTGTGGCGCGTCGTCAAACATGCGAGCAAACATCTTCTGAAATTGTGGGGGTAGAATGGCGGTTTGCATAGCGATTGCCTGGCCGATCTTCAAGTAAAGGCCGCCATTTGTCCGTAATAAGTCTGACAACCTCTCAGCAGTCTTTGCATGTAGCTGGTCCACAGAATCGTAAAAGTAGGGGTGTGCGCGAAAATTGATCTTGTAGTCCAGGCCAACGAGAAGACCCAGAGAGAATGTACGAAGAGATCTAGAGACTGCAGAGGCGTTGAACTGAACATCTGCGCCGTACAGCAAGGCTGCAAGTAGAGAAGCTTGTACGAGGCGACGGAAGAACTTGCGGGTTCGGGGATAGTGTCTGGCTGCGCGAGCCTTGGGAAGGGACGCCGGATTGATGGGACCTGCTGGTTGAAACTGTGTGTAAGTCTGTATTTCACGAAGGATTATCGAAGGCTTCAGTCTCTGCAAGGAGCAGCGGTCGCTAGGCACAAGGCGGGCCGTTGCTCTAGGGTTGAGGAGCCTCGCCGACGAGGGTTTGACTCGAAGGGCATGGCTAGCCGAAGCCAGGCGGGCAGGATTGAGAACCATTCCGGATGTTACGTTATGTCGCCATGACTGAAGTCGAAGTGGTGAATTGACAGAAGCTGAGCTCAAAAGTTCTCACGCGACAATGCTCGCGTCATATACGGCCATGACGTCGCGGATAAGCCACGGACATTCCATTTTCCGACCGCATCTCATCTCTTGAGAGGCATCAACGATTGTCTCTGCTGACACTGGAGAATCATCACCATCTTACTTCTTTCTCTCCCACAGCTTCTCGAGCCTCGAGATATACATTGTACACTCTCGTCTATGAAGGAGGTCAAGATGATCGGATAGTCTCATTACGGACTTGTCTCACTGCACCATGGCCCTTGTTAACGTAGCTGGCCCTGTCGAAGCTGACGAACGAGGTCTGAAACAAGACTACGCTGTGGATCGCTTCTTGCCCCAGCGACATTAGGATGTTGATCATCAAACCCGATCAAAATTGTCCCGTCTCCACTGCTGAGTGTTCCAGCATCTGGCTCTCTCTGCAGATGGACAGGTGCCCGGCTGGTGTCACTGGCACGACGAGGACTCCCGCTTCGGATGCGAGCTTCTGCAGGAATGCTACGACTGCGACTGCGCCTGTTGTCTCCAGCTGGGAGTAACCAAGGTGGATTGTCCATGAATGAAGTACGCTGCGCAATACCCGATGCATCGGTTGAATACCGTATACGCCCCTCTAGCCTTCGAAGGGTCTGTGCCCGACCGCTGGCGACGCTGGGTGTGATCCCAGGCGCTGTATATACAGAGCTCGCTGCTGGCACAGACCTCTCAAGCGCCGTGTATACAGAGCTCGCTGCTGGCACAGATTTCTCAAGCGTCGTATACACGGAGCTCGCTGCTGGTACAGATCTCTCAGGCGCCGTATAAACAGAGCTTGCTGCCGGTGCAGATCTAGGCCGCTGTATCGTCGCAGTCTCGCCGCGATGGAACAATGGGAATGGCATCAGCTGATCTGGCGGCCCCAGCTGATCAAGAGTCCCTGAGGGCTGCTCAAATCGGCTGCTACTCGGAAGACGTCCGCCATCCAGTCCCACGGTTGTAACACTCTCTTCATCTAGTGCTGGATGGCGTGCTTCGATAGGTAGACCTCGCGGAAAGGCATGTGGGCTTGCCACTGGTGCCCGCCTTTTCTCCATCATAACTGAAATCGAGTCAGATGGATGAAGTGTTGTTCGTGAGGCGTTCCGCGCGAGCCCTGTATGGGTAGAAGAGGCTTCATTCAGCGCTCTGGAGCCGCTTAGAACGTAGTCCCACTGAGGAGATCCTTTGTCGGGGTCTTCATATGAGTTCGACACTAGCATGCCAGCGTCCAAGTCAACGGGAACTCTCTCTATTGCGGCCTGTCGTCGTCGCCTCCTCTTTTGAAACCCCCATAGAAAGGTCAGGAGAAGAGACAGGAGCGCAAGAGCGCTCCCAATAGAGACTCCTGCAACAACCCCCTCATGCGATACGTTGTTTGCATTGTTGTCAGCAGGAGCTGTTATGTTTTGTATTGGACCAGCAGTCGTAGGTGCTGACGAAGCGTACGTTGGGATCGAAACGAAAGAGGTTCGATAAACGATTTGCATCGAGGATGCTTCAACCGCTGGTGAGGCAGGTGCGACAATCGTCGTTAAGGGCGGTGTGATTATGACGGTGAGGGGAGTCACGGTCGGTGTTGAAGCCACTGACCCACCTGGTTCTGTGAGTACCAAAGGAACCCTCGTGGAAGTGCCGGCACCAGGAACTGGGGTGTTTGATGTTCCCCATGCAACACTCGAGGATGAAGGGAATGGTAAGGCATCCGGCACCTGATCGAGTGTGCTCGTGTTGGATGATGAGTCTGTGCCCTTCGCAGAAGCTGTTAAGAAAAGCGATTTCTCTGGGACTATTGTTGCATCTGTTGGAATGAGAACGTTCTGAGCCATCATATCAGGCTTTGAAGAGCCTCCAGGATACGAGAAGGCGCGCGCGATCGGTAGATTTTGACTCTTGAATATCTCTGCTATAGTATATGCGAAGGTGAGAGGCTGTTGTGAAGGTGAGTTTGATCATGCCAGCACCATTCGCGGCTACAAGCGGGATGGCCAACCTCCGCTTGCAACTCTCAAAGATTGCGATGTGGCGATGGCCAGGTGCATATTTCGCACAAACTGGCAAGAATCAATCGCCAGTTTCTGTCCAGGCTCATGTGTTTGCTCATGGTCGCCTCGTCCTACCAAGGTGTAGTAATGTAACTGAACCGATCTGCATCTGTTATTGCACTCCGTGATTTCTAGTCGATGTGGAAAACGCTCGACATGTGCTCAGTAGCAATTTGTTTCTCTCCAAGACACACCGACGATGAAATCGGGTGAGGCCATCATCTGATGGATGATAAGGAAACTGGCGGAGCGGATGGGCTGTCGATGTCCAAGAGTGTGCTTGGGTGAAGCTCTTGATGTAGCTTTGTCATGAGGTGATGTAGGATCCACTCCGACTCACTATTGGCGCTCATTAGTGGGCTCCTGATACCCAGCCAACTCCAGTCTCGCACGTTGCCTTTATGATCGAATATTTTTCCCAGCTCGTATCCAGTTGCAGACCGCTTCGGCTTAAGTATTGGCGGCCTCTTTATGAGATCCATTGAGGTCTCGTCGTGGCCCAGTAAAGCGAGAAAGTAGACCCATTCGTCATAGGTATACTCTCTGCGATCGGGGGCCTGGGAGTCGTCCTTGACCCTTTTGCTCTCTTTGGCCAGCAGCCAGCGGAAGAAACGGACGTCCTTCGTTTTGACGTCGTGTTGGCGTGAAGCGTCCAATTGCTTGCAATGTGCCATATCCTGAGCGTCCAATCGTGACTTGAGCACCGCAGAGAAAACATCCACCTCAGGATCCGAGGCACCAAGCGTTGGCGCAGATTGCTCAAGATCACGCGCGACCAAGTCAATGTCAAGGCGCTTCGAGACCAGATGCTTGATGGGCTTGAGCGCGGCTTGTTCTTTCTCTTCAGTGAACGCGCCGCGGAACCCTCCGGCTCCTGGTAGGAGGGTAACCCGCCCCGCGAAGTCGGTCGCAGAAGCTATCACCTTCACGACGGTCTCGCCGAGATCCGAGATGAATATCGTCAGTGTAGGGACGGCCAGGAGGGTCCACAAGACGAAGAATGCTTTCCCCGAGTTGCTCATTGGGGCAAGATCGCCATATCCAATAGTTGTCAACACAACAAAGGCGAAGTATACAGACTCAAAGTATGACCAGTTCTGCTTGTACTCTGTATAGGAGAATACCAGCGCCCCAATGAACCAAAGTAGGGCTGCAGCGAACAGTGAGAGACCTAGGGATCTCCACTTGCTTCGAGCCGAAACCTCCGCGTGGATTTGCTTCATGGCGTGGAATTCTAGTCTGCGAATGTGCTTTGGATGGAGCTTCCTCCATTCCGCTAAATTGGCGTCGACAGCGCGTAGCGCTCGCCTAGCAATATACTCTCTTCTCTTCTCGGTCAATCTGGCAGATACTTTCTGTTTGCCCTGATCAAGGACCATGGAACGAATTGACCCAACTACGAGACCAACCGCTACAATGCCACCCATAGCATAGACAAAGATCAGTGAACGACCAGCGTGGGTGGTTGGGACGTATGGTGCACCTAATCCGACGGTGAGAAGAGTGAAGTCGGCCCAGTACACAGCGTCCAGATAGTTCCAGCCCTCAACGCGGCTGAAGATGAGCGCTCCTATCATCAAGTAGCCCAAGAACACAATAGTCTGTAACATGAGCGTTCTCTGACTAGGTGTAAGATTGAATTTGCTGTCATACTTCTTCGCTATGGCCCCAGAAATGGTCACAAGCATCATGCATCCTACAAGGAAGTAAATTCCAGCCCCAAAGGCCGCATAGTAGTAAGCCTGCGATAATGCTGAGCCGGTGACGTTACTTGGGTGGAAGCTATCGCTCGAGGCCTTTCCCACAAGACCTAAGAGAAGAAGGGATGCGGCGTAAAACCCCGTCACGGTGATAGGTTGAGCAATATTGAAGCTGAGTGCTCCCGCCATGTTCAAGAGGAGAGACGCATTGCCTGCCAGTCCAAAGGCTAAGGAGATGGCATTCACCGTGAGAAGCCTACATAGTCAGTGGAATGAAATAATGAATGCTATGGCTAGCAAGACTTGTACAACTCATACCAGGTGGGATCTTGAATGAATTGGCCGTCACTCTCATCAGATGCGAATGTTTCTCTCCAATACTGCACCAATGCTAAGATGTTAAAGGCATTCGCCAACGGACCAGCAGTGCCAGCTATCATAGGGAAGGCAACCTGCGCAAACCACCATCGGGCAGGGTTGAGATAGCGCTTTTCCTCCTCTTCCTCGGAACCGTCGAACTGGGTTTGATCCCGAGAACTGATTGCCGCTAGTCCATCGACTCTCGAGCTGTGCAATTGGATAGGGCTTTGAAGATCGTGGTCGTCCATTGTCGGGTCACCAAAGACAACGAGTTGTCCAAATCAGTCTTCGGAGATTCGCTTCACTGGGCTCGATGTTGGTGCAATGAGAGAATGTTGCAGGACTGCGTGAACATGGCGATAACGCGCGTCGTTGGCGGCATCTGATCGTCCAGCTATTCCACGCGTCGGCTTGTGAGTTGAGAGTCGTAAAGCGGCTGTCGTTGTAGCTCAAGATCAGCTTGACGACCGTCACTTATAATGCGACCGCTTCCGCGGCCAGAAGTCAAATTGATGGGAAATGGCATGGTGGTGTCTGGCAATCTAGCCCCGAGATAGATGCAGTCTTCCATCTCGCTCGCCCTCGGTCTAGATTAGAAGTCGATCTTCTCCATTCTAGGCCGACACATTCATCCCAATGTCCCGCCGCCTCAGAGCCTCGCGAGACGCCTTCGATAGTTGCCTTAAACCGAGCAGATGTGCTCGCATTCTACGTGTTGTGAAAGTTGAAGGCACAAAGTGCAGACTAGGGCATCATCACGTGCTGGGAGAAGGGCTATGTTGGAACGGCGCGACTCACAAATCATCACGCCATCGAGTAGCTTCAGCACTTCGGTAAAGTAGGATGTCTCGAAGCCGCCGAATATCTTTTACCAGACCATTCGCTTCTTCTCCGCCACAACGGCCACTTCTGCATACATTCTGACATGGCGCAAGGTTATACAAACGGCGCCGCCGTTTCTGGCAGCCAAGCCAATGGTACCAATGGTCATGTTCTGCAAAAGCCTAGGAAGAAGCTCATATTGAATGCATTTGTGGAAATGTGTAAGTGCCGTTCCTTGCAGTCCGGCGCTAAGCTTGACTTACGCTTGCGACCTGAACTGCGCTGCAAGTCTGCGACTCCAGCTCTCGGGCCTTGCTTGGGCAGACTGTCGTTCAGCCCTAGAGCATTTGCCCCACTCACCAGGCACCTGGACACAACGTGCACAACCTTGGCTGTATCTGTCTTGAGAATTCACAAGTGGCTGATTGAGATCTGGACGCTAGGTAGTGGACATCAGTCGCCAGGACTTTGGAGGCACCCTGACGACCAGTCATGGCGCTTCAACGACGTGCATCATTGGGTCGAATTGGCCAAATTGCTCGAGGCGGCCAAGTTTCACGGCATCTTCATCGCAGGTAGTGTACCCCGTCTCTGCTATCCATACAGGCGGTATTGCTGACACAGAGGCCCTAGACGTACTTGGGGGTTACGACGTGTATGATAACAGCCTTGATCCTGCCATTGTGTCCGGCGCTCAGTGGCCCGTGAACGAGCCTCTGTCCGTAGTGCCGGCAATGGCAGCCGCAACGAAAAGTATCGGATTTGGGGTGACAGCCTCCACCACATACGAGCAGCCATATCACCTCGCCCGCCGGCTGTCAACGGTTGATCACTTGACGAATGGTCGGTAAGGATCTCGTGCGTTCTGCCTCTCGTAAGTTGACACTAATCGGTACAAGCGTTGGTTGGAACATTGTGACTGGCTACCTAGACAGCGCCGCGCGCAATCTCGGTCATACCCAACAGCCTGAACATGACGAGCGGTATCGCAAGTGCGAGGAATACGTTGAGGTCATGTATAAGCTGTGGCTCTCATCGTGGCGGGATGATGCTGTCAAGATGGACAAGAAGAGGGCCGTGTATACGGACCCGAAGCTCGTCCGCGAGATTAACCACAGGGGTAAGTTCTTCCAGGTTCCAGGGCCGCACATCTGTCAGCCGTCACCACAGCGGGCGCCGGTCATTATGCAGGCTGGCACATCTAGCTCCGGTAAAGCATTCGCTGCGAAACACGCCGAGGGCATTTTCGTCTCGGGACACACGCCCGCATCCTGCGCAAAAGCTATACGAGAGATCAGAGAGACAGCCAGAAGCAACGGACGTGATCCTAGAAGCGTCAAATTTTTAGCAAAAATCTGTCCCGTCTTAGGTCGTACTCAAGAGGAAGCAGAAGCCAAATACAAAGAATATCTTAGTTACGGTTCTTCTGAGGGCGCGTTGGCCCTCTTCGGTGGCTGGACAGGCATGGACATCGCTCCGTATGGCGATGATGAAGAGCTGCGCATGGTTGAGACGAATGCGATCAAATCTGCGGTCGAGCGCATGTCTCATCATGCACCAGGAATACCTAAATGGACCAAGAAAGTGGTGGCCGAGCAAATCATGGTTGGAGGATTGGGTGCAACGCCAGTGGGCACTCCCGAGCGCGTCGCTGATATTTTCGAGCAGTGGGTCGAGGAAGCAGATGTTGACGGTTTCAACATAGTAGGTGAGTCCCACTCAGCGAGATACTATATGCTGACCTTCGACTTAGGCGTATGCTCTAATGCCTGGATCTTTCCACGACGTGATCGAGCTACTGCTCCCAGAACTCAGACGACGAGGGCTGTTCTGGGATGACTATGCCGTAGAAGGCGGCACATATCGTGAGAATCTACGTGAGGAGCCTGGACAACGCCACCCTGCTTCAGACCACCCAGCCTCGTCATACCAGTGGCGAGTTCCCAAGCCCAAAGTTCAGATCAATGGCGACGTCCAAACTCTGGTGAAGGAAGGCTTCGCAGATATTGTAGATCCTCAGGCCATGCAGATAGCATGATTCGTACGTGAGGGTTATAATGAAATTGTTTTCACTTTTTCGAAAAGTTGAGAATGCCGCCCCGTGAGAAGACAAACCAAAGGTGGCGTGGGTGGTCCGGGCAATGTTCCAATTCGCGCCGTTTCCGTTATTGAGGTTACGGGGACCGGAAATACAAAGTCCCGATGGTTTGTTTACATCCGAGGGAATCCGAGGGATCTTGTAAACATCGTCACAAACCGCACTCATCACACCAGCTGCTTTTGTGATGAAATCGCCTGCCTCGCGTTGCAGACTACCTTCGAATACAATTAGCTAGCTGAAGAGGACTCTCCACTTATTGCTGCAAATCTTACCGTCCCAAGCCAAGATGCCTCCCGCGCAGACGCGAAAGCGCAAGACAACGTCAAGTACCGAAGATGAGATCCACAATTTCCCAGCACCTCCTAAAACTGTACCCGTCAAGATGACTCCCACACGAAGCGCTCGAGACGATCACCCTGCGAAGCGTCTTAAGATCAGTGCTGAGATGCGACAGAAACTTATCGACAATCTACAACTGGAATTGGCAGATCGTGCACGTAAGCTGAGGGCTCAATTGAGCGCACAGATAACCACTGTACACGACCGGTGCGTCATTCGAATCAATAGGATTCCGCCCTCCTTGAGAAAAGTTACGATGGGCGAGCTAGAACAGAGGTGGAAGGAGACCGTCGACAATGCGATCGAGAAGGCAGCAGAGAAGCCTCCTGTGCCGAGCAAAAAGCCAAAGCATGCGACAAAATCAGGTGTGGCGGCAAGCACACGAATCGACGCTAAGATGCGACCGAATACAGCAACCACCCACAGCAGTGGCAGCATCGAGCCAACAAAAGCGCAAGCTCTTGTTTCGAATCCAAAGACACGAAACTTGAAGCGCAAGAGGTTCGTTGGCACGCAGCGACTTGCATTTGGCGCAGTGACTAACGTAAGAACACGTAGTGCACAAATCTACGAGGATGAGCCAGCGGAAGATGCGTCGCTCAAGGAACCACGACTCGCAGCAAATAGCGCAGCGTTGATGCCTGGTACCACTAAAGTCGTTCCCCAGTCGCGCATCCTGTCACCAAAGTCAGGAAATCCTCGGACTTTTCCCTCGTCTCCTCTCAAACGGCCAGGATCTCCGATCAAGATAGACCTTCCAGCGGTCGCAGCGGCACCGACAGCAGCAAGCTTGGCAAAGGCGGCCGATAAAGCAAAGACCACATCAGCACCAGCTCGTGCAGCCAGTCGACAGGGAAACATGCCGACTGGAAGCACACGAGGCACTGCTGGAAGGCGGCAGACAAAGGCAACATTGGCCGGTACAAGTACGCGCACTGAAGCCAGCACTCGAGCCAAGCTAACGGCAAATCCTGTCCTTGCAGCAGCAGCGACAACACGTGCAACGAGGGTGACTCGCAACAGTAATGAGTCTGCAGACACAGCCATGAGCTCAGGAACTACCATTGTGAAAGGGAGAAAGCAGCCAACGGTTGCCAACAAGACAGTGGTCAGTCGAGGGCCGTTTCCCTTCTTGAAAACAAGCGCTAATGAGCAGATCAAGCAGAAGCCGACCATTGGACGGAAGACAGCGGCTGCGAGCAAGACTGGCGAGCCGAAGACAGCTGCGAAGAAGACAGGAATTGCTGGGAAGATACAAGGCCTTGCCTCCAAAGGCAAGAAGACTGTTGAGGCCGCGCAGGAAAAGACAGCGGGGCGCACCCTGAGAACTCGTGCCAAGTGAGAGCAAGCATGTGCACCTGTTTGTTGCGTGATTAATGCGGCCACGATGATGAAATAATAGACAGGTGTTGGGTTCGTCTTCGCGTAGGCTTTACGTGGAGCCCATATTCGTAGCTCGGCAGACGTCTGCAGATCATTTGATGCAAAGCGTAGAATGCAGATCTCTTTTGCCCTGTCTCTTCTCTGAACGCAACAATCACCTCGATCTTGCAATTCTCTTGACATACATCAGCGTACACTTCTCAATCTCCTTGCAGTGCCAAGATTTGAGCAACTTGCAGCATGGCATCCACCAGGAGTGTTGCTGATGGGGTGTGAGTGGAGCGCGTCTTTGCGGAGGCCTGGCATTGCTAAGAACGTTTCACAGAATCAACCCAAAAGGCTTTTTGATCAGTTTCGGGGCTTTGTCATTCTTTTTGACGGTACCACTGGCTTCGTACATGGCGCAACCTGATGGCGTGGTTCAACACGTTGTGTCTGTTTCGCTGAACCTCGTGACGCTTGGGAGAAGCCTCGCGGTGGACCGGTGCATTCCAGCTTTGGCCGCGATCTATATCATCGGTCTCGGGCCGGTTTCAGGAACTCTATCGGCGGCGGCCAAATCTGCCAGCTCAAAGAGTGGTATGCATGACTTGCATGGTATGTTTCGCACGTCTCTGTGCACTTGTCAAGTCATGTTGCTAAGGTGATGCTGCACAGAACCGCGACAACATATCAGCAGCCTCCGAGGGCTGCCGCTACGCTTGCACTCGGCTCATGAGAATATGAACGATAATTTTCCCCTATGGTGAGAAGTAAAGGCACGATAAAAGCAGTCATGTATGATCTGACGTGGTGGCAGGGCCCTTACAGCTGGTCTGGCTCAGATGATAGCCCCCGAAGACCAGCACCTGATCAACCTACTTGGGCTGGCTGCGCTTTCCAAGACTCTCGTATATCTGCCGGCGTATGCTTTGGATCTTGCAGGGCTTCGGTCGGCAGCTCACAGCGTCCATATGGCAAGTGTTTTGAGTGCGGCTCTGAGGCTGATGACGTTGTAATTGTCCGGATCGGCCCCCAAATGACCTTCCCTGGCAGCCACGGCAGGCACGCTCGCCCAGCGCTGCTGCTCCTTCCAACTGCGTGAGGGGCTTTGTCAATGATGCTACTTCACAGCTTCTGTTCTTTTTTTCGTGCTGCTCCTGCAATTACCTTGGCATTGTATCTACCTCATCTCCTTCATTCGCGATCACTTGCGCTCTTGTACGGTCCCTGTCACTGCCAATTTGGCTTCTCTTTCCCACTCAGCCCATAAGTCTTCTGTGTATCTCGCCCCGTCTCCGCATATACCATGCCACTGCTCGATGCGTTGCGCAAGAAGGACAAAATTAATGCCACTGCAGACCGCGAGTGCAGTCAGCCCATCCCCGAGTTCACCTTCTTGCGCACCACAACAAACACGCAAGAAGTGCTGATCCCACCCTCACATCCGAGCGATGATGTAGCGTCTCCACCCTCACGTGAACGGAGCAGGACCCGTTTGTCGCCCTTCAAACGCTCCCCACGCAATCCCTCTCCACAACCTCAAGCACATCTGGCTGAATCGAAAAGCAGTCCAGACGAGGCCAAGAGGTCCCACCGTTTGTCATCGGCTCTTCACCTCAATCGTTCTCGTGGCGCCTCGTACAGCTCCCCTCATGTACCAGATGATCTGCCCAACATCCCGTCCCAAGACGGGTCGCAGGAAGCGGACAAGGACGAAGTAGAGGCCAGGTGGGAAAAGCGCGCAACTCTTCTGGCCACGGGAGCACGCAGTCGGTCTGCTAGTGCCTCCGAAGAACCAAGAGTCGGCCCAAATTCTCTTGCTGATGGCGGCAACCGCGCCTCGAAGCAGAGGCCTGTCCACAACAGGCAGATATCTGATGTCGATGGTGACATCACAATTCAGGAGGCCGTGCGTCTCCACGAAGCTGGCGATTTGGAGCGGAGCACAGACATGTTTGGAAGGCTCGCTGATCCCACTGGAGAAAATAATGCTCTTGCCCAAGTCCTCTACGGCCTAGCCCTTCGACACGGGTGGGGAATCAATGCCGATCCAAGTCGTGCTTTGACTTATCTCTCCGCAGCTGCTGAAAATGCCGCCGAAATCGAGTCACTCGCGCTGAACGAGGGAAAACGGAAAGGAGGTGCTGCCAAAGGCGAGCTAACATTGGCTATCTACGAGCTTGCGAATAGCTTCAGACACGGTTGGGGTGTTGCCAAAGACCCCGTCGCCGCAAGACAGTACTACGGTGAGTACCAGTCCCGCTTGTCCAGACCCAAAGGACAGGACCCAGCGATCACGCGAAATGACATGAAATTTGTCTTCTCTTGCCAAGCGCGCATAGACATAAAGTTCTCACTAATCCAATACAGAAACTGCCGCCAATCTGGGCGATTTCGATGCGATGACGGAAGTAGCCAACTGCTATCTCGAAGGCATTGGAGGCAAGAAAGACAAATGGAAAGCAGCCCAATATCTTCGACGGGCCGAGAAGGAAGGCGGCCGCAAGGAAGTCGGCGGCAGCTGGATCTGGAAGCAGAAATATGACGAGGATCAGAACCCAGAACAACTCAAACTCAGCAAAGCCAAAAAGTAGGACTTGCAACATCTGCCGCTTGTCACTTGCTCCAAGCTCACATGCCGTACTTCTGCATTGGTCTGGACTCTTTTACCGCGTAAAACGTCAGAGGCCTCATTAGCAGTAGCACAAGGGTCAGTGCCGCTAGCGCATTGCGCGGATTGACCCGATAGCTCCCCGTCGCTGTTGTGGATCACAGTGTGGAGCACCAGGTACAGCACGTTTCGTATCTTTGACTTGCAGACTTGTTCCACTGCTGCCAACGCCTACTCGAAAGGGGCGGCGGGTACGCTCTTCCCAGCTTCCCTCACCGCAACGGTGCAGAATGTCTCACCTGAGCCATTAGGCGCGCCAGGAACGAGTTTCAGGTTGCGACCATGACATTAAACGAGGCCGGACTCGCCACAGAGCCGGATTGAGATGTGGAAAGAAGCCGATCACGCGAACGCGGCCTCTCGCTGGCCTGATAGTGACAGCCTACAGTTGTACTTTGTACAATGTACATTATCCGCACGGCGTAGATCATACCGAACCCCGGAGCAGTCAGCCGTCATTCCCTCTACCGCTGAGATACATGGCAATGTGAAATCCTGGTCGAGCGGAATGGCACAAACGCAGCGCGCTTCTGACGCAATTTGGCAGACTTGTGCTTTGAATTGCGAATCGGGTTACACGCCTGGGTCAAGGCCTGGAGTGGAGATGATCAGTTCGCCATTGCTCGCCGAGTGAGGGCTCGGCGCCAGCCCTCACGAGTCATCCCGGTCTTTGGGTCCAAATTCTTGATGCCAATTTAGCGAGATCTTAGTCAAGGATGCGATACAGGCTCTGTACTGGATTGCTTGGCGGCGCGAGGCTCCAGCTCTGCCGAGCAGCACAACGACATGATCAAAATGACAGGGACATGCGTATCATGAGCATGACAGCCCCCTGCAGAGCGGGGATTGTCTATCAAAAACATCATCCCGCCAGGACAGTGGACCGATGATTGTCGCTGATCGCGAACAACCTTGGCGCGAGATTAGCGCACAACCCGGACTTTTTCGCTGGGTCTTTCCCTTTCCAGCTTCCCAATGCCGTGCACGACCTGACATCCCGTGTCCATCTGTCACCCTTCATTGATTGCGGCGGTGGAGGCGCGCTATGACGGATTCTTTGTGCGGCCCAGATTGCGCTACAGGGCAACCCTGTCGAAGAGCACCTTATCTTGGGACCGAGGGCCGGTGAGCAGAGGAACAGGAAGCTAAGTAAATCGCAGTCGGACAGAAGAGAGTGGAGAAACAAGAAAGCGGGACATACTGTGCCTTGCATTTCAGTTCAGTCTGCTGACACCCGAGTCGGTCAAGCATTCTTTTGTCTGGTTTCGGCCTCGAACTCTGTTGTTGGAAGACTTGAGACTGGGCGTTGCCCGATTGATGGCCTACGCGCGGGTTTGACAGGTTTGAGCCCTTTTTCATGTGCTCACTGTCCGAGCTCTACTGGTGTCATGCCCTACCATGCGTTGCCATGCCGCGGCTCCAGTCAAGACAAGGAATCACATTGATTCTGTATCTCGCTCGCACGCAGCTGGTCAATGCTTGACCCGCATCGCGTTTTTGCCTCTCCCTCATGCGATTTTCGGTCCGTGCTTCAGGTGGCTGGGATCCCTGGTGATTTTCATGATCGTCTATACACGAATAGATTGTCGGCTGCGCAAGGAGCATTCGACTCAAGGTGCAACGCAAAGAAAGAGCAGATCATGGCAGCGCACATGGCCGCCAAAAGCTGGCTGTAAAATTAGAACAAATGGCTCATCCGTACGACATCCAGCGAGGGCCGAGCACAAGCACGCGCAAAACATGCGCCTTCTCCACACATCTAGATACTCCACATAAGGCTCCCCGAGTCGGACAGGCAAACGCGAACCAATCCAGACCAAATCCGTCCGCTTTGGAAACCGAGCAACGGCGCTCGAGCACCCGGATGGTCTGTTGATCCAGCAATTCACGCCTTGGAACGCGTACCTAGAATCGTACATCGTACAGTATTCCCTACACTCTGCGCCGCGTGCGTCAAAGGCGGGGCTGTAGGTGGGGTGCAGATGAAATGGCGGCGGAACCAACACAGGCTACTGCAAATGGGAGGGAAAGATTTCAGAGGAACACCTACCTGCACGCACGGAATGGGAGAGGGGGGAGGCGGGGGATAGTGGAGAGGAGGGAGAGGTACGAGGCAAGAAGTACGGAGGAGCAACAGGGGTATTGAGTGGCGGGAAAGGGTTATAGGGAGAGTCTCGAGGGAGGTCGCTTGCATGCCTCCAACGTCTACGGCGCGACCGGATGTTGCGAGCTGCGGGTGCTGGCCGGGATTTCTGGTTATTGCCATGTGCTGAGCGACTGCTGCAGATTTACTGCCATTGCGCACACTTCCTTGCCCTGAAGCTGGGGCTGGGGCTGGGGCTGGGGTCGAGCCAGGCTGGGACAGGCTGGACTTGGTCGGGTTTGCGCGCTATTGCCTTTCGTCTTGGTCTTGTCTGTGCAGAGCGGCGCAGAGCGGTGCAGCAAAATGCGGTGACCCTGTGGGGCACTGGCTTGTAGAGGGATTACCTACCTACCTAGGTCGAGGTCCGGAGCAGATTCGACAAGCCGCAGGTCAGGATCAAGCTCAAGTGCAGATCGCAGTGCTGCTCGGGAGTCTGATTCGGCACTCTGATCAGTCAGTGACCTATCTACCTACTCCAAAGAGGTACGAAGTGGTCCATACAAGTGAGGGCTGTGCAAACCAAGCCACAGATTCGATTCCCAGAGCAGAGGACAGGACAGGACGAAACAAGCTGCAACTTCCCGTCCTACTGGAGCCGAAGTACCTCTTGCCACCAACGCCGGATCATATCAAGACCGAACATAGCCTCCAGTTTCCTCCCGAAAGGAAGTCTTTACGATTCCAGAGCTTGACCATAGACCACGGAATGAGTAGACGATATGTCGATGCTGCTCTGCCATGCTACCCGAGTACCTACCTATTGCCTCTCACTCGCACCCATTGCTCTCGAACAAAATTGATTTTGGAAGTGGAATTGTATAGAATAGGATAGAATGATCAAAATCAAATTCTTCACGTCCACGCTCCATCGCTGCTTTCGCGTTCTTTCACCAAAATTGGCCTGACTTGAATATTGACATTGTCATTCTAAACTTTTCTACAGACTGGTAGATGGACGAGCAAAGTAACGAACAACCTCGTAACAAACAAGTACATACCGAGCCCGGAATTCAACTGGGTACATACCTACCTCGGACCCAATTGACTGTCCGTTTTGGCCGACAAATTGACAGTAACCAGACCTCAACATCCGGCGCGAACAAACGCGTACTTGCAAAGATTCATCATTGAAATACTGAGCTGAACCAAGTGACCGCCCGTGCGCTCGTCGCAGCAGCACCAGCACCAGCAGGAGCAATGGTGAAAATACTCACAACAGCAAAACACCCACAAGGACAGAAAAAGCAGCAGGGAGGATAGGAAAAGGAAAAAAAAAAAAAAAAGGAATTTTTTCCCAGACCGCCCCCCAAGACCAAGGTCAAGACCGAAGCTTCAAGTCCAAGCTCAGGCGCAAGCGTAATCATAACCGTTCAATCGCGTGGTCGTCGCGTGCTCGTGGGCAGGGAGTTCCGTGGCGAGGGAAATCCCACTAGGTACTTACCTTGACAGTACTTCACCTAGGTAGGTAAGTATGCGACAAATGGGGGAGACTTACTGGGGCACATGGATGCAACGGAAAGTCTGGGCCTTTGCCTTCTCTGATCTTGGCCTGGCTTGTTTTGATTTGGGCTTGATTTCTCTGTTCTTTCTCGTGGTTGTCTTTTTTTTATTTTCTTCCACCCCCGGAAAAAGAACCCCCAGAAAAATTTTTTTTAAAAGAATTTTTTTTCTCCCCACAACCCCTCCCAAAAAAAAAAAAAAAACATTAAAAAAAAAAAAAAAAAAAAAAAAACAAAACCCTTCCCCTTCCCTTTCCTCTCCTTTTCCCCCCCCTCCTTCCCTCTTCTCCCCCCCCCCCAAAAAAAAATTTCCCCCCCCCCCCCCCCCCCCCCCATACCCAAATCCCCCTCCCAAATCCTCCCCCTTTCCCCACCCCTTAAACACCCCACAAAAAAAAAATTTTTCAAAAATCCTTCCCTCCCCCCCCCCCCCCCCCCCCCTCCTTCTTTCTCCCCCCCCCCCTCCCCCCCCCCCCCCCCCCCCCCCCCCCCCCCCCCCCCCCCCCCCACTGTAGAGCGTGTGAGTGTGAGAGTGAGAGAGAGTGTGTGTGGGAGAGAGGGAGCGAGAGGCAGTGAGGGCGTGGGAGACACGAGGGGGAAGAGTAAGACCAGAGCACGACACACCGCTGACAAGGTTTCTCCGCGCACAGCAGTCAAAAATAGCCCCGTAGCGTCCTCCTTCGGCTTTGTTCTTCCCATCCTCCCCCTCCTCCTCCTCTTTGCGACAGGTCTTCCCCTCAAGATTTTGGTTTGAGGGAGGTCTTGCACGGTCTGCTGCAATCATGGCAACCTCGGTACATTGTCTGACTGAAACCGCTCGTACAGCAGAGGTACCTTTTCTCAGTCTTTGGCGCATGTTTGTGAATGGCATACACCCCCGTGTCGCGCGCTCTCCACTTCCCGTCTTTCCAAATGCAGTACGGTTCAACAGATATACCCCGTGCGCGTATTGGCTGCTGCGAACACGGGATCGCAGACCGTAAGTCTGGGCTGGTCGGCGGAGACGGCTGAGAGAACACGAGACGGAGAGGAAGAGGGAGGTTGAGTGGACCACACACCTCCTTGCATGCGGCTTCCTCGCCCTCTCGTGCGCTCAACTATCATGCAGAAAGAGGGTGGGGGGAGGGGTTGGCGAAGGAGGGGCTTCTGATGTGGTCACCGGCGCACTGAATGGCGAGGGCGCATGCGCATTGGGCTGTGTCTGGCCCGGCTTAGGGTGCGTTTCGAAGGGGAACTGGTGAGCTCACATCGCCAGTCCGCTCAGCAGATCTAGACGTTTGGACCTTTCGAGGTACAGAAGTCTAGTCAGGGTCCGCGCGCGAGCTTGCTGCTTGATCTACTGCGTCCGGCTTGAACCGTTGCCTCTATCAGCGCCAATAGTGGAGCTTGGTGTGCGTGTGTATGTGTGTGTGTGTGATGGAGCAAAGGTGCAGCCCGAAGCATGTCCCATCCGTTCTCGCCTCGACCCTCGGCAGTGTCACCGTAAATCGTCCTGCCCGATGCAAGCTCGATCACACCCTTGCCATCAAAGCACCTCCGGCCAGGATCTTGATGAGATTGGCAAGTATTGCCCGCCCATGCACGGCAAATCAATGGAAATCATGAGCGACAAGAGCCGTCATAAGACGTGAAGAAGTAGATTGGCCTTGTCTGATTGACATCATGGCCAGTCAGACCGAGGCATTACAAGATAGTAGTAACGTATCATTCCGTTGAACAAAAGTATCGTGTGCTGGCCGTTGCAAAGCGGCACAGCGACGTGTTGTAGCCGCTCCAAACGCGCCAAAACAGTCTTCCAAAAACACACAACGCTTGCTCGCATATGCAAATTCGGGGGAAATAGTTGACCAGTTAAAAGACGTCTCCGTGCAATCTTGAGGTATGGCTAATTGGCCCTGGGTAGAGATCTGCGAAATTTGGCCTTCAGTCCAATTGGACTCCGCTTGCGCGGGGACCCCTCTCCAGACCGTCAAGCCAAAATGTATGTGCGGCTGCAAGCGGCTGGGAAAGGCGGCCGTTCAGATCTGAAAATTTGTGTATAATGTAGTTGCCGCCATTGACCTCTTAAAACAAAACTCAAATCCCAAATTGGGCCCGGATCTCGTTATTCGTGATCATGAGAGAGAGAGAGGTGTGTGTTTGTGATATAGACATTCGTGGAAAAAATTCGTAGCCACCGTGGACGCGTAAATGTTGTCATAGAAGGGGTCGTATGTCGTTTCAATCGTGGGAGTGATGAAAGGTGAGGGGAACATTCCAGATCAAGTCCTTGTAAGGACTGCTGTGGATGCATAGATAAAAGAAAAATCGTCCAAAAGAACAAAGAATAATGCTGCCGCTCCAAATACAGGAATTCCATAAACCAAATCAAAGGGACGGCGAGAAAGCTTCCAAGACTCATGCTGAAGTCTCGACAGTGTCCCGCATGCTGTGCGATACCAGTTGCCGGAATTGAATAACAGTCTCGGGTTTGACCATGCTGGTCAGGACGTTGCGGACTTGCTCGTCCACAGTGACGTTGTGGCTGTCTTCAGCGAAGTAGTTACCCCCGGCTGATCCACTGGCAGAGTTTGCACACTTGAAGATGGTGTCCAAAATCGAGGGTGCGACTGCTTTGATGGATTCCGGCAAATGAGGAATGACAAGCGGCTGGCTTGAAGAGGGGAAAGCTGCAAGAGCTCCAGCCATCAAAAGCATGAGAACGGCATCGATTGATGCCAAAGGCTGGCCAGTCGCAGAATCGGTGTTGATGCTGGCGACTTGAGACTTGTAGCTAAGGGCATTAGGGCCCATGCAAGACTCATCGACAAAGTCGAAGGTAAATTCTGAAGAGCCGGGGATGTCAATGGCAGAGTCCCCGCTGTACCCCGAGGAGGACGGCGCAGTGGACATGGGAGCAGTGCCGTCAGTCGCTACTCCCTGTTGGAGCATGCTGATTTGGGCCTGAAGGCGCTCGACCTCTTGCTTATGAGCGCGGATGAGCTGCTCTTTCTCATACGCCATGTGGCGAGTTCTTTGCTCAAATTGAGCCTGAAGCATCATGGACTGCTGCCTCTGTTGGCGGGCATTGTCAACAATCACGCCCTGGCTGTTGAGTTGTTGTTGTAGGCTGCCAATAAGCTCGCGAAAGTTCTTGTTCTCGATCTCGAGACGGTTTGCGTGATCCTTCTTCTTCTGACGCGAGTGGAGACTACAGTAGCCAGGCATCAGTAAAAATTCTGAGATGGCGACGACGAGGTGGGTCAGCTTCAAGAGAGGGGCAGCGAGTGTGTGACTTACGCAGCTTCGCGGTTGCGCAAGAGGCGCTTGTGAGTCTTGAGCTCTTTGAGCTCAGCCTCATTGTTCTCTCGCTTTGCTCGTTCAATCATTGAATCAACGTTAGCAAGATTGCGATCCTCTGGGATGTCGAACTTTGCGTTCTTCTTGCGAAAACCGTCGACGCGCTCGACGAAGCCGAGTTGTGTGACGGCAGAGTTGCTGCGGCACGCCTGACGGTCGTGAGCCTCCATCTTGACAGAGGCGATGGAAGGTGAGTCGTCCGGGGAAGCTTCAGATTCGGGAGGGGTCAGGGCGGCGTTGTTCTCTGGATTGACAAACATGTCCTCACATGCAAAAGAATAATGAGGGTCAAATTGGTGGTGATGGGTGTTGGCGGAAGACTGGGAGCAGAGGGAAGAGCGGTAATGATAAGATGCAGGGTCTTGAATGGCGCCGTCTAAGGGGGAGTGGTCATGAGGCGTAAAGTTTGCAGGGTGGTGGGAGAGTGGAGTCATATTTGAAGTAAAGGGATCCAGGCGTAGGGAAGAATGAAGTAGATTGCGTGGATCGGCGCAGCTTGGTTTACGATCTGACGCAGCAGGTGAAGGGGGGACAGGTGTGTGGGTAGATTCGAAGGGCTGCGAATTGGGGTGGTATGGAGTCGGAAACGCGGCTGAGGTTGTCGTGAAGGTCTGGGCAGAAGGGAAGTCGAAAGCCATCCCAGCGGCGCGGCAGAAGGAGAAGGGGGTGCAGAACCGGGTTGAGACGGCCAAGTAGGGATGCTGGCTGGACCAGGGTGATGAGCAGCAGGACCGCGTGGGTGGAACGCGGCCGGCAGTTGGAGGGGCGAGGGCGCGACGAGACGACTGGGATGTGAGGCCGAGAAAACGCAATGAAGAAACAAGATTGGATGCAGACGGGCCGTAAAGGAAGTGGAATCCAGTTTGCGCAGTCGCGTGGAGTCGTCGAGTCGGGTCGAGTGGCAGCGAGGGGAGGGATGTCGTCTGGACTGCTCAGACCTTTGTCTTGATAGAGGTGGAAACGATGGGAGGAAGACAAGCAGCAGCAGTAGCAGCAGCAGCAGCAAGCAGGACTCGACGAACAGAAGAGAAACGTTTCAGCAGCAGCAGTAGCATCATCATGGGCGCTTGTGTGCGGGCATCCGCAGCGGTATGTATGCAATCGTGAATTATGGCGGTGAAATGGGCGGTGGACGCTGATACGCTGCCTCGACTTTGCTGGAGGTCGTTGGGCATCGGTGCAGTAGCTACCACTTCGTCTGCTTTTTCTTGCTTGGACTCTCTCTCTGAACGGGAGCAGCCGCTGCTTGGTGGCCGTGAGCCGGATGAACTCGATCAAGGAGCTTACAGTCTGGCCGATCGCAGGCCTGATGTTCTGGTTGGTGGGGTCGCGTGTGGTGTGGAAGTGCAACAACGCGTCTTGTGGCCTTCGGCCCTCTGAGCTTGTTTCCCTCTTTTTCCTCCCCCCCAATCTGGAGTCGGTCGCTCCTGCTCGCTCGACCTGCTCGTGCCTGCCTCCCTCCTGTCTGGCTGGCTGACTGACTGACTGACTGCTGACTTCTTCTCCTTTGCACCGACCTCCCAACACACACACTGCCTTCCCGAGCCTACCTGCTTGCACTGCCCGCATGACTAAGGGCTCGAGCTGCTCCCGAAACCGCTGCTTCTCGCGCACGACGAAACGGCGCCCGCCATGACACGGCGCCCAGCACCAACAGCCTGAGGCGCAACCGTCAGGCAGTCGGCTCGCTCCTCGCTGCCGTGCCCGCATCCCGCCGCGGCCCCCAGGCGTTTGCTACTCGCTGGTTGATCGCCCTGTTTTGAGGACGCATTCCTGTTCGTCGACTGCGCTTGGGTCGACCTTTGCAGCGTGCGTCCGTTTCCTCTCCCGCGACGAGACCGCGCGGGTCATGTGTCGCATCCGCCAAACTCTCCGCTGCAAAGCCTCTCTTCGCACATGATGCTTGGTCCAGCGATAAAGCATAAACACCTGACTGCCTGGAGGGCAGGCAGCAGGCTGGCGCACAGCCGTCCTTGACGCAACCAGCCTCGTGCTGCCCGTCCATTACCTGCGCGCAGACTCTCCCTTTGTGCGATCTGTCAGACATGCGAGGCATGCCCTTCCCCGCCCCGCACCTCGCACAACCGCAGATCCCACATGCCAGGAACGTGCATTGAATACAATCTTGCATTCTCTATTCTGCTTGTAGCCTCAACCTGCACATGCTCCCAATACTACCACATGGCGTCACTAACGCCGCTGGGCGAGACGAGGCCCTGAACCTGTTTGGTCCACTTGCCGGCACCTAGACCCTTCACTAGCACCGCGTTGCAGTAGTTCTCGCGACGCCTTTTGATGCCCAAAACTTGAGGCGACCGTGAGCAGGCCTCTCATAAGTCTTAGATACCCTCTTCCAACCTGCTTCGCCCTGCTGCCATCGTCGATTCGTCTGGACCGACTGTCTCCTGGACGTTACACGCAACGTTCGCGCCCAACCAGCCCGAGCATGATAAAGAGCCTCGCGTCTCCGTCACGACGGCCCGTTATGCGGCCTGTATTGCCTTGAACTACATCTGCCCACTAAACGCCTGTAGCTGCACTGCAGCGGCCCTGCGCCGGTCAGTGTCTCACTCCTCCACTCGCTCAAATACTCGCGATGGCTCTTTGTTGCCCGAGATGACCACATGAGCGTCTCAGGCGTCGGACAGTTCAGCTGCTGTCGATTCGCCTTCGTCCTTGACGTCTTCAGGCTCTGGCGCTTCCGTCTCCGTTGCTCCTTGGCCCTTGTGGGCATATTCGGGTTTTAGAGTATATGTATTGTAGTAAACACCACTTTTGACGAAATCTGCCACCTTGAGTAAGGTCTCGCGTAAATACTCCTGTGGTTGGTTGATTTCTTGACGTAGCGAGGCCATCTTCCAGAATCGGAATTTCTTAAAGCAGGCAAATATACGATCCAGTAGCTCGTTCTCGGGAATACGTGCAGCTCGCGAGTCCAGAGCGCGGCGTCTGTCCTTGTTGACTGCGCCAACGCCAACATCAGATGTATCCTTGAGGCGCTGAAGAGTAAAGTTGGCATGGTAGTCAGCTGGGTCCTCCTCAATGAAGCCCATTTTCGCTTTGTCCTCTTCTCGCAGTTGTTTTTGAATCTCTTTCCTGTAGGCCGTGCTATCCGTGGCATCCAATACGACCTCTCTTCGGATCACAGCTTGGAGTTTGGTCTGTTCTATTTGCATGTGTCAGCAAACTGTGCGCGAGCATGGGACTCGCTGCTACTTACTTGGGACTGTTCTCCGATACCGCGAGAATTTGTGTATGCGCCCTCCCCTGGTTGCATTTTGGCTGTCTTCCTGCTTTGGGACGTTGCGCTTCTTTTCTGGCAGGTCTTGCTCAGAGAAGACAAAGGTGTTGGTCTGATTCTCAGGCCCAACGTGCATTTTCTGCCTTTTGGGTAGCCCTTCATTCTGCTTGAGAGTCTCATCTAGCACCAGGTACCATTTGTTAGCTTTGGGATATTGCCAGATTTGACCGAGTGTGATCTCGTCATCGTCTTTCAAGTTATTCCACTTATCATACACCATCTGTGGTAGTCGCGCGAGCCATGCCTCAGGCAAGGGTTGTGGTATCTCGAGATCGCCGGTATCCTCGTAGCCTTCGTCATCCATTGTCATGTTCACGTCGTTGTCCGGATCAGTCTTGACCAAAGACTTGTCGTCCGTCAGGTTTGTCTTGAAGGAGGTGGCCATTGTATGCAGAATGAGACGAGTCTATCGATGATGGTCTTGCGAAACCTTACTCTAAGAGCTGGCGCTGCGTTTGCAAGTCGCGCGGCAGCCTTGCGACCTGTACCTCGCAAACGATACCAAGGGTACGTGTCGGCAGCCGGTTGATGTCTTTTGACGTTCGCGGTATCTTGAATGGCAATAAATCCGGCAAAATGATGGGACGCGCAACGTTCGTGCAAGGGACACGGAAGACTATGTGATGCCTGGGAGAACTGGGAGGAGTCTTTCTGATCTTTGGGCCGTCGCACCAGCGAGTGTTCGTCGCTTCACGTTCTTCTCATCTTCTTACACGTCATTGCGTGTGACAACATCGTGATACCCTGTTTTCGGGGCTCAAGCTGATTGCTGACTCGCGCGTGGATTCCCCACTACACCTCGCGAGTTCCTTATGGACGTGAACCCGAATGCATTGTCTTTCCTATTGCTTTCTCTTGTGATAAGAAGTGGTTTGGAAGCTCGATAGCCCAGTGTTGAGCGACTGCTTACAAGCTTGCCGTGTTCCCGAGTCACTATCGTAATCGAGGCGCTACCAAAGCTTCGCCTGCGTATTCTCATCCATCGCCTCGGGCTATCATCACACATCATGAGCCTCTCTACAAAGTTCGCGAACGAGATCACCCAGATACACAAGCTCGCCGCAAGTCAGCGGCTAGAGCCCTATGGAAATTTGCTCGAGCAGATATACGCACAGCCGACCGCGAGCTTGGAACAAGATCTCAATGCATATCTCGTGTCAGTGCTCAACGACAATAAGACGATTGTCGGCGTCCAGCCTTCCTCAGAGCCCCTCTCCATCATTGCAAGTCGGCAACTCCTCTCAAGCTTCACCGAAAAACTGAGCAAACACCCAAACGCTGAAGTCCAGGTGGACGTGGCAAGGTCGGCGCTGCAGTTGATACAACCTCGCGTTGCTGCTTTCGAGGATCAAGATACTGCTTTGAAACTGCTTCAAGCAACAGCGCATGAGGCACAAGAAGAATACCGACAGAGCGCCCAAGTGTTGTCTACAATATCGCTAGAGTCAACTTCGCGAAATGTCAGCGACACAGACAGGGCACGAGTCTGGGTGCGCATCATGCGCTGCTATCTCGAGGAGGATGGTAAGCAGTACACGGTCAGGTCTTTGTGCGAATGTCTCTTTTGCTAACGATGATACAGACCCTACTGCTGCTTCGGCTGCTGTCAATCGTGTGAAGAATGTTCAGCACAACATTAATGACCCTATTGTATTGCTCCAATTCCGACTGTCCTCGGCTAGGATTTTAGATGCGCAGCGACAGTTTCTGGATGCCAGTAACGCCTACCACACTGTATCGTTCGATCCTATGGTCGACGAGGACGACCGCCTGCAGACACTCTCAGCAGCAATATCTTGCGCGGTGCTGGCTCCTGCAGGTCCCCAAAGGTCTCGTGCTCTTGCCAGGTTGTACAAGGATGAGCGGGCGTCGCAGGTCGAGTCATACGCGATCCTGGAGAAAATCTTCCTCGATCGCGTCTTGACAGCTGCGGAGGTGACATCCTTTGCCTCGAAGCTGCCTGAGCATCAGCTGGCTCGCACATCTGACGGCTCGACCGTGCTGGATCGAGCGGTGCTGGAACACAATCTACTAGGGGCCTCACGACTGTACCGTAACATTGGCATCGAGCAGCTGGGTAATTTGCTTGGTGTCGATGCCGAGAGAGCCGAGGAATATGCAGCACAAATGATTGAGCAGGGTCGTCTGAACGCGAGCATCGATCAACTTGACAGCGTCATATTCTTCGAAGATTCTAGCTCCGGAGATAAGAAACAGGTCAGCACATCGGAACTACGTCGATGGGACGCCAATGTGCAGGGCTTAACAGAGGCAGTCGAGCAAGTCACGACGCTGATCCAGAGCATTGCACCGGAGTTCTACGCTGTAAACATGACATAGATGAAAGGTTGCATCGATGGGAAAGAAATTTGATGGTAGTACAGTAGTAGTGTAACATTTTGGCAGCGAAGATGCATAGCGAACGGCGTCAGGACGGGGGACATTTGATTGAAAGCGGTGCGAGGTCCTCCAAGTGTCGCGCACCCGCAGGCGATGCCGTGGATGAATCGGCTCATGATTGTCATGCAGCAAAATGACATGGATTCAATGATCAGTAGCTTTGTCGGGCGTGTGCACTTGTGATACGTCTTGACGCTGTGGTGGGTGGATGCTACATGCTGATGCTGCGGAGGACCGGCACAGTAAGAATAGAAAGTTTGTGGGTTAAAGTGCGACTAATCAAGAGCTAAGATCGGGTGGAGGAGTCTTGGCTGATGATGCACAGCAGGATGCGAGTTCCTAGGCCCGACTGGAGGCGCGGTTGACGTCGGAAGACTCTTCAAGCTTGCACTGGCCGAGGACTAGGGGGTTCTTTGCGCAGCTACTGTATGTACTTGTGATGGTGCTTTCACCAAGAGCGGTGGTCGGTGGGTGCGAGTGGCTGCGGTAGCCGCGGTGTGCCGCAGATGCCTACGGCGCTGGAGACCCTCAGCGCCATCTCTGCTGCTGATCATGACGTCCACTGGGCGAATTGGCTCATCCTCCTAAGCTAATTGCGGCCAGGCTGTGTCTTGCTTGCTTCTGTATGGCCAAGTCTGCTTGCAAAATCCCAAAAGGAGGGTTGCATCTGCGCTGAGTCGATGAAGACTGTCACTGTGGTAATGTGTGGGCAGGCAGGAGACTTTGACACTGACACAAGCCCAGAATGCTCCTGCCAGTGCAATCAAAATGCATCTGTCCGCAGGAGTATATAGCATGCGTTTCCCCTGCAACAAGACGACCCTCTTACCTACCTTACTAGACGACCATCCACTCGCTTCTCAATAATCCAGCTCCAGACACCTACCGTCTAACAGTTTCGCAAACAAGTCTACCAACCCTACTACCCACCTGCAACATGTACTCCATTCTCGCCAGCATCGCCCTTGCGGCATCCGCTCTCGCTGCCCCCCTCGTCACTCGCGCCGACGTCCCCGACTTCTTCGCCCTCAACACTGTTCTCCCCACCAACGACACCTTCACCACCTTTAGTGGCATCAATGCTGCCTACGGCGAGATCTACGTGAACAGGCCTACCCACCAGTTCTGCCCTACCAACAAGAATATCACCTGCCCCACCGGATCCGGCATCCTGACCAGCTTCTACATGGGCATCGATGGCACCGTCTTCATGAACGAGAACTCCAACGCAGTCCAACAGCTCTACATAGCCGCTGATGGTCTGTTGTCATTCACATCCTACAAGGGTTCTCTTCCTCCCACCGATGCCACCCAAGGGCCTTTCCACTATGAGCCTCAGACTGACAACATTGGTGCATTTACTGGTCCCGGATGCTGGAAGGCTTGCCCTGTTCGTGAGGTGCCTTCGCCCGCTGAGAAGCCATGGTACCGCGTGTACAACGAGATCGCGAACATCTCTGCCCCTCTGGCTCTAGACTGCTTTGAGATCTCCTTGACCGGGGCCACCAAGGAGAAGAGCAACGCCTACGTTGGGGCCTATGCTTTCGAGTAAAGTGATTGTCTTGGCGCAGGAGGATGAGAAAGAGGACCAGTTAAGACGAGAGGCGCAGACAAGAAGTCGGGTAGTTGCATAGCGAGCTTTTTTGACTGTTTCTTGCAAGTCATGACTGATGACCTTATGATGCCGACGTACTATTCCTATAGTCTCTAATACCTAATGCACACTGCTATGGACTCTACGCTTAGGTTTTGTTTTTTTTCTCCCTCCTTCGCTTTTTGTCTCGTGTCTGAAATTGAGTGCGTGGGAACTGCTTCCAAGGGCAGTGTGGGTCATGCATATCCTTTTGACTCTATATGGTCTCGGTTCCGCGCTCTATCATGCTCCCGGCTGCCGTGCCAGATCATATCACCATAGCTCCCAGAGCAGCAAACATAAGAACAAACCCCTCCATGACCATCGTCGGTGCGTCCATACCAACTCCAGACGCCCGCACAACATCCTCTATTTGTTATGCCAGATCCAGTTCTTGAAGCTATCCCACGACTCCGCATTATCGTAAAGATACACCATACTGCTCCGCAACGAAGGCTGAAGCACATCCGGATGCCATCGGAACAACCACATCACTAATCCCCAACTGACACTGGCAAACACTGCCCAGCTGTTCTTCCGCACAAGCGCCTTGTACAGCTCCCGCTTATCCTCGCTCCACACACCAGGCACAACCCCCCCGCGTCCAGACGTCGGATCCCCAAACAAGAGATCCAGCAAGCCTCCGCCAGGCGGTCGCACGTCGCCGTACCCCGCGGCCATGGTCGCCGGTCGCGGCGCACGCGGCATCACCGCCAGCTTCGCAAACCCAAGACACACGCGCGCAAAGACGTAAATGACAATCTGCTGCGCGACACCATTGTTGCCCTGCCGCCCAAAGACGACATACCCCGCCACCAAGCCCGCCAGGAACGCATCTGCGCTGCTCTCGCGCTTCGTCAGGTGCCGGTCGACCTGTGCGCCGGGCGTGTCTGCCATGCCGCGCCCTTGCGTCCAGGAGCGGGGCAGCGAGGAGGTGCTCACGCCCCTGAATACGAGCAGGAGGCCTTTGTAGATGAAGGCGAAGAGCGCGAGATTGCGCGCGTGCTGGCGCGTTGCTTTGAATATGGCGAGGACTTTTTCTTTGGGGGTGCCGGTGCGGAAGAGCAGCGTCATGACGAGGGCGTGCGGGAAGCGGATCTTTGTGCCGTAGACGGCGCCATTGCGGACTGCTTTTGCTAGAGCGAGGATGTCGTGGTTTGCGGGGTTGAGGAGGACCGAGTGCGCGTTTTCGGTGAGGGACTGTGGGTGGTTCGGTCAGTCGTGAGCTTGAGGACGAGGGTGGAGACGAAGTGAGAGGGGTCAAGTTACCTTGAGTAGGCCGTCCATTTTGGCGGGCTGACTGGCTGAATGTTCGAGAAACTGAGGCTGAGTCTGGGGTAAAGTGCCAGAGATATATTAGGTCCTGCGGCCAAATGGAGCTGAGGTGTTTTCGTTGCAGGAGCTTATGCCCGGGTGAAGGGGGATGAGTGATGGGGCTGCTGTTGTGGAGTCTGGAGCCCGACGGTGGTCGAGCCTCGACAGAGTGTAAGGATGTATACAGCTGCTCGAGACTTGTTTGTGGTCTGTCGCTGCAACGATGCTGCTTTTGGCTGACTGGTCAGTGTAGTACCCCAGCTCAGTGTCCGTCAAGTCCGTACGTCAGGATCAGATGCCTCTCCGCAGATGGCCTCGGTTATCTTCCCCAGATTTTTGGACGCATTCGGCTTGGCGCGCATGTGATAATTGGGGCTTGCCCACTCGTGCCACTTTGTCTGATCACATTGAAAGACAGCAGACGAACTGCATCGTAGGTAGCATGTTTCGTGCTGGAGCCAGTTGCTGTGAATCCATAGCCTCATATTCAAGTGATGGTAGCAGAGTACCGATGAGCCATCTGTACATCTTGACAAATCCTCTAGCACGGATAGAAGTTGGTACAATTATAGATTAGATTATGATAATGGCTTTCATCATTACAACCACCTCAGTACAACTGAGTAGCTCGGTCTCGTGGTCTAGTGGTATGATTCTCGCTTAGGGTCACACCCAAAGCTCATTCGGTTCGCCGATGTATGTGCGAGAGGTCCCGGGTTCGAATCCCGGCGAGACCCCTTCTTTTTGCTTTTGGTACCCCTGGTCTTTTGTTTTGTTGCGTCGCTCCCATGCCATAACGAGTTACATATGTTGCTCGACTGCACGACGTGCATAGAGAATGGTGCTCAAACAAGTAGTAGATCTTGAACGAGATGCGACCTCATTTGATGGCAGTATCTGAGGAGCAAGATTTAAAAGAGTAAGAAGTGGTGATGATGGGGTTAGGGAGTGATGATGCTTGCAACAAGATGAAGTTGGGAGGTGCTCAGATTGACTCCATGCTCTGCACCCACCTTACTACCCCCTTCTCGTCCCTGCGCTGCATGTTGAAATCCTTAACAAAGTTACTCGGACCTAGACATAGTGCATCCACTGCTGAGACTTACCCAGCCCTCCACTAGATTCAATGCTTGACCACTGCAGACCACTGTGCCTGTCCTTTTACGATCAGGTTGTCCTGTGCGGACATCAAATCAACTTGAATATGTTTCAACATTTACATGCCAGACATGACGAAACAAGATAGGTAGCAATAGTCGCGGCTTGAACCCACTCCAAGATCAAGAAACCAGGCAAGCCTTCTCCAAGTACAGCGTCATCTCGAAATAACCAAGAAGATTAGGCATGGACAATTTCAGAGGGCATGATCTTCGTAAGCACAGAGCGCACACCCCATATCTAATGCCTTCTCAGCGATGGTTGACAGGGGAGAGAGAGCGCAAATTCATCTGGTGGCGCCTCTATCCGATGAACGGCTCGCTTGCACGCGAGACTTCAAGAATTGACTACTCCAGTATGTAACGAATAAAATTCATGACCTTATTGTGGAAAAATTGTTGCATGTAGGCTGTAAACTTGCGTGTTCACTACGTGGACGTTTGAGCTCGCCTGTGTACTTCGTACTGGTCGTAGAAACATTACCGAAGACTCGGGGTCACCCACCTCCAGGGCCAGCATGAACGGCAATGCTTGCTCCATGTCCATGCAGCTCACCGAAATTCCCCTGACATTGGTAGCTTTACACCCTACGCGGCAGTGTAAAGCACGTCCAACATCCCCAACTCGTCGCCAAAACCCCCCTGGCTTGTTCGGCCTCACAGGCATGCAACCCTACACGGACGATTGACCAGAGAACCAAGAGGCAGTGAAGTCGGCAGGCGGACCAAAGGTCGCATAGAATTCCTAAAGGGCTAGTCTGCATGTACAAACACGAGCGGCATATGGAATGACCACCAGTAAGAACACCTTCTTGGACACCTCATATGGTGGTGTCAAGCTGTGCCAGAATACGTTGTATGGAAGGTGAGCTACCGAGTTAAGTAGTTGAGCTAGGACATCCCACTCTTGGCAAATTCGGACTACAAAAGCGGTCATTCCATATGCCGCTCGTGTTTGTAGAGTTGCATGTCGCAACATCCGCTTTGCCGTTCAAAGTAAGAAAATTGGCCCCAATTGGCAATAGGTTCCTGAGGAGCGACGCACTGCGGTCCGCTAAAAGTGCCGATCCGTCATTGCACTGCCCCCCATGGTTAGCATACGCAAGTCAGAGATGCCATTGAACAAGCAGTACGTCGGCCGAGTATAATAAGACCCCGTGGCATTCTCAATACAGGCTTAGATGCTTTCCAGACTTGTGCTGAAATATCTGTGATACGGAGACACTCAGCAGATCTTGGAAAAATGGCACGTCAAATGGATCACCTTCGCAACCTGCGCATTGCCGTTATCGTATTCGCCATTCTCTCCCTTGTTGTGGCCATCTTCGGAGCTCTATACCAAGCAGGTCGTTATGGCGATTCTATTATCATCTCAGGTCCCATTGCAGGACTCAGTCTTCTTTCAGCCCTGACAACTGGCTTTGCACTCTACCGGCATTCATCAGATGGGTCCAAGGCTCACTACTTGCCCATGGTCTTTGACTTTTGCTTATTCGCTGCTTTCTGGGTCATGATCGCTCTGCAAGCGTTTGTTGAGAAGACCACGTTCCTCTCAAATTGGAGTGTCGTTGCGGCTGATGCGCTTCAGTAAGCTATTTTTGGTCAAGTGTGGACGATGGAGCAAGGCTAACTTTTGTAGGGCACTGCATCTTACCATGGCTATTCTGGAGGAGAGGAGATTACAGCCCAGGAAGCTTGACTTGGAGCACGAGGCTCAGGATTTGTCGTCCTGATGGATTTGAAGTCAGATTATTACAAACCGCACTCCACGGATCATAACATGAAACAAGCACCCCATTAATGCGTTGAATAGGGAAACGCGCATGACTTTCGCAGACGCAAACAGGAAACACAAACAAAAATTTGGATCGGAGGACAGACATAGCATTCTCCTCGGAAGATTGGTCACGCGCACAACCGAGAGCAGTGTATCATATTTCATGAACATTAGAGTGCAGAGACCCATGAGTCTCTCTCTCTTTCACAGAAATATTCTATATGCTTGATATGATGGTCGTTAAATCACTCAAAGGCGCTTTCGTATTCGAGAATATTGCTCGAGGCAAAGTGATCCATCACCATGCAGGAGAGCTACCGCAAACAGCTTGACTGTAATCAGTGTGTGTCTGGCCGTTGTGTACATATTACAGATCTCTTCAGATGCCCCTTTTGCGTCGGCGTCCTTGGCCGGCTCGCAGCAAAGTGGCCCAGCCTGTCTACACTCTCCGAACCGTACGCATAGATTCCTGGTCGGTCACAGCGGACCAGAATAACACTTGACTTGTAAATATGTCGGAAGTTGCGCACGGAACGGTGCTCGTCTCGAGGATACGTTGAGGAGGTGCGGTGGTTCGGTGGATGTGGCGAGTATTGTGCAGGTGGTCTCCAGAATTTCTCTAACCTGCCGATCCCATTTTGGCGAGCAAGCGAAACGACACAGAAGCGGTGATTAATCAACAACTTAGGATGTCTGCGTAGCCTGAAGAGTAGCAAAAGGAAGACACCGAGGTAGCAGGACAGTATGACATGGTGTTTGTTACTGTGGCGACTACAGTAAGAGGCGGACCGGTGCATGTAGACGAATCGCCCGCAATGGCCGTTTGAAAGGTTGAAGTCGCAGGCGCAGTCGAAGTCGAACCTGTCATTGTGGTTGAAGTCGTAGTAGGACTCGAGACAGGATTCGAAGTGGGCGTCGAAGTAGAAGTCGAAGCGAATGTCTGAATAGTAATAGAGGTCAAAGTAAGAAGAAGACGTAGAAATCGAAGTCGAGGTCGGAGTAGAAGTAGAGGTAGAGGTCGAAGTTGAAGTTGAAGATGAGCTAGTACTACTAGGCCGCGTAACCACCGCCGAAGAGGAAGCAGAGGGAGAAGTAGAAGAGAAGAGGAAGATATTCCCAACGGCCCACCATTTATCAAAGACAGTAGAATTGCACCCTGCGCACCCTGCGCATACTTGTAAGCAGCACTAGCGCCCTTGAAGTAGCACACTCCTCCCCACAGACCGACCCAAACTATCGCCGAGCAGCTAGATCTAGCTTCGCATTTTGTGACGCAGATGGATAGACTTTTTCCGTCTGACCAGCCGAGATCTGTGCCGCTAAAGTCTGCGTCGCATGCTGCACGGTATCTGAGGTTTTTGGGAGACTGATAGATGGCGTTGTTGTTCGCGGGACATGAAAAGCTTGCGAGGGAGCTTGATGTCGTTTGTCTAGGCTGCAACTGGTGATCTGCTGCTACCGAGGGAATGACTGGGTGCTCTTAGTATAAAGCGAGGTCTGATGATGAAAAGGTTGTGCGTACAGCCGTTCGCCAATACCAAGGTGTTGACCACGATATCAAAGACGGGCATGATTGTGGCAGCGAACGACAGATTGTGACGAAAGACGTTGCGGAGCAAGAACGACAGAGACACAGGAGACGTCTATATAATATCACAGCTATGATTCGATGTCTGGCTGCACGGCTGAGCCCTACGCCCTGTACGGAGGGGTCTCGACAGGTGTGACACCCCGTCAAGGACCCACTGGGGCTGTTAGATATCCTTGCAAGGAGATTTGACGGGCCGCTAGAACAGATCCGAAGTATTCTCGAGCACTTCTCTTCCCAAGTCAGAAATCCGCACCACGGTTTCTACAAGGGTGGCCTGGGCCTAGACCGTGACCCGAGCGGTCGAGGCAAGTTGGAATTGTTGACAATGGAATTGCTGGGGCCATCAGGGGCTTTAGCCGGATTCCCAGATTGGACGGCCGACGACAGCCTTTGGAGAGCAATACTCGATTCAAGCCAGAGCCAGTCGTGTGAAGCTGTACCCGTAAAGCTCGGCACGATTGAGGAATCTGTTATCATGCGTTCTGTGAGGCGCATCATGTCAACAGGCGTCTGTCTCGGCTATTGCTTCTGAAGACTGGCATGCGTGCCCTCGACAACGCTGGGTTCCACGTTAGACAGCCTGGAATGACCTCAAACTATTACCGCACGTCACAAATCAAATACGATTGAGTTGATTTAGAGTTTTCGCAAAGTTGTGGGAAACTCGTCAGCACAGTCATCACTCGTAAACCACCTTTCGTACATCTATTTCTCGACCTTTCCGTCCAGCATGCTTCACCAATCTTTGCCTTTCCCAGACATGCTGCCGTCAATGACCACCCTCGGACCGACCTGCATCCTTCGTAGTTCTCTATCCTTCAGAGGACCTAGATACTCCTTCCTGCCCTGCCAAAAGTAATACAGTACAGCAAACACTACAGTAAACCCAGTCACAAGCACAGCGTAGTTCATGTGTGAGGGCGAAGGATCATGCATCGGGGGCCAGAAGTCCCAGAACAGCACAAAGATGCAATACACCACGGAAAAGCAGTTGTTGATCGTGCCGATCGTGCCTGGGACCTTCCATGGACCCCACATCAGATCCAGATCCAGAACCTCGTCACTAGACATATCGTGACTGTAGATCGTGACCGAAGGAGACTGGCTTCGTGTTTTTTGGGACCGTGGTGGTGACTGCCTGTCTCTGAAGACATTGGCATCGTATGGTTCAATCTGATTTGTGATGCGACGCCATAGCAGGCATGCGCTCGGTATAAGATAGCTAGCATACAAGCCAGAGACGGACATCGAGACGACGTCCTCGAATGCCGTGGGCGAGCCGATGTAAACGAGTGAGAGAAGGCAAGGGACTATCAGAATGATCGATCAGATGATATAGCCCAGAAGAATGCATCTCTTCACTTACTGGTAGTAACAACAATGACTGCAACAATGGGCACAGAAGACGATTCGCTCACGTGCGAAATGTAGCTGTGGAAAGGAACGGCACGATCTCTCGCAAAAGACCAAAGCATGCGCGACGCCGTTGCAAGAAAGCCGATGACTGCGCACCAGCAGAGGAGCAGCACAATCGAGGTGAGGATGGTGGCACCACTGATGCCAGTAGCATTGGCGAATGCTTGGACAAATGGGAAGCCAGAAGCGCTGTCTAGGAGACTTCTGATATCTCCAAGGCAAAACAATAGCGCAAGGGCCATGGCATAGCCTGCCGCTCCATTCAGTACAAGCGTGATCACCATGGCTCTCGGTACATTCACTGGTGCATTTTCAATCTCTTCCGACATCTACGATAAAAATTAGGAAAATGTGCCTTCGCCATCCACATTGGAAACTTACATGGACGGCAGCGTCAGCTCCGACAAAGGTGGCAACGTTACCAATGTAGCCAACTAGGTAGGACAAACCTTGAGTCGGCCAGCCACCTTCATTCAGAGACGTAAAGAATACGCTGCTGGCAGTTCCATAGTCGGATAAATAGCTGTGTCCAAAGTTAGCTATGTGCTGCGTTGATCTCTGGGAAAGCTCACATCATTGATATCATGATGGCGCAGAAGCCCAGGATGTGCAAGAACAATATCATGCCTTCCAGAAAAGGAAGGAGGCCTGCGACTACTGTGTTGATGAAGACTGCAACTCCAACAACACCAATTGAGAGTAGAGTACCATGCCATTCGGTATGCTCAGCGGTAGCATAGACAGGGCTATTGAGCTTAATGATTCCCTGTATGATTGTCCCCACGAATATCTGACGGCTGGTGTTAGTGCTCAGGTACGAGCCTTAAGTGGACTGCACCGTCTTCATGGCTAGTGAAGTCTTACCATTCCCACGGCAAGGGTCGCGATCCTATCATGAAACATTCAGCCTGTGCAAATGGTTGGAGACGCACAAGGTTCAAGCTCACCATGCGATAACAGTGAGCCAGCCTTAGCACTGTCAGCAGGATTTGAAATGGGCTTGTAAGGACAGAATCTCACCTGTGATATAGGATGTGAAGCGCTGGTGTTTGCGAGGTGCAAGGATAGAGGTCCAGTAATATTGTCCACCTATGTGAAAGCAAGATCAACAACCGAAACCTTCCATGTTGCCCGAAGACGGCCGCCTACCTGCAATAGGCATCCTAGAAGAGGTGTGAGAAAGAAGTGTACCAATGACCCGCACGATAATAGGTCTTACATCGAGGCCATTTCTGCGAGCACCATATAGACTGAAGTCGAACACAGCCATGAGATGGGAAAGCCCCATGCCAGCCCAGCAGGACCACCACTGCCAAGAACCTTAGCTATGTCTAGACGCATTTGTGTGAGCCTACCCACTTTTCGAATACCTGTGCAAACAAGCTGAGTCCTGTTAGAGGCTTCCTGTCAAGGGCAGGGATCATATCTTACACCAGCACAGTCTCCTGTATGACAAAATCAGCCCTCATATTCTAATAACAAGCGTTCAACTTTACATACCCACGTGATTAGAATGGTGCACGCAAAGCCACACAAAGCAATGAATCCGAATCTTCGCTTTATAGGGTGAGTCCGAAGATAACTACTTCAATTGCGAGGTTGGCTTACCTTCAGTTGCTGGCGTTTCCCCAAGCGTGCGAGAGCGGCAGCATCTTCCCGATCTTGCCTTCTTCCACTGATCAGCCCGAAAGTCCCGCCACCAATCCAGCTCTCAAGCTCATAAGTCATGCCGTCAAGGAAGAGCGTAAGCTAAGTGGTGAAGATTGTTTAGGCGGATGCGGACCAATATTTAGTAAAGGCGCGGGGCTTCGAAGACTAGGGAGCTGCAATGATCGAGAATGAAGCCGCCTGGGCGAGCAAAGTGCAGAACACGATTTAGCATGGGCGGTGGATTCAGAGCAAAGGTCTTGGACCCCCTTCTGACCTGTTTATGCCTGTGAGGAGGTCCGTGATCAAGCTCCGATGAGCAGTGCGGACGATGCCAGCGTGTAGGCAAGAGGCAGCGAGGGCATAATCTTTAGCTATTGCTCAATTCTACTCTAGCACTAACACTTGACCATTAGAGGCTATGTCAAGACAACCTGGTCATCTCCTGATAAGGCTCTGCGCATGATCCAAGCACTGCTGGTCGCTGGGGGTGGAAGACTGGGGAGCAGCGTCCAGACCGTAGCGTCAGACAGGTTCTTGGGGGCCAGACCGTGGTCTTCGTCGCTTAGATTGACTTAACATAGCCAATGCAGCTACTCTCCAAGCCGCAACATACGACGGCGTTCTCCGCTCATCCACTCACCGAGCTGCGAGCCTCTCACCTGTCTGAAATTCAGCCCTTAAGAGCGCGGGGCTGCCGAGAATGGCTTCAGGGCTGACTTCCTCGCTTCTGGAACGCTTTTCTAACCTGCTTGGACACAGGACTCAAGCCTTGGTCGGCGTTTATATGCGCCTACAATTACCCACGGCGCAGATGTCGCACGCGAATCCGAGGGCCTTGATAGGTTGGCGTTGTGGAAGATGACACGGGCGCCACAGCTCAGCCTTCTTGATCAGGCGGGATCTCGATATACCCCAGCCGCATGTACTCGTGTTGTAGGCATATGCACGTAGACCGAACGTCTCAGCTTGCCTGTAATAACCTTACCGCAATCCCAAGGTTCCCAGGGATTAGCACCGTCGGTACAGACCCTAAGGCTCGAGGACTGATGGTCGTCAACTCCACCCAAAGCTTCCACACAAAGGCTTCCGTGAAGGAGAGGATCACATTGAGGATAAACCAGCTCTACGATCACAAGGGCTCACAATGGTAAAGCTTACACCAGATGATCTCGGCCCAGTCGTATCTATCGTCACCTGGGTCCTGATATGCGCGGTGGTTCTGGTATCTGGCATGAAGTGCTCGCTCGCCGCTGCTTCAGTCGGCCTCCATCTTGATGATGCTTTGGTGTTAGCAGCTACAGTGAGTCAGTTTTGCGCGAGAGAAACAATAGTGTGACTAACGGAAAAAGGCTTTGAGTATTGCTCATTCCACAGCGACTTCTTTGCAAGTTCATTATGGCTTAGGACGACGACAGGCATCATTGTCGACAGACGACCTACGGCACTACCAGGAGGTGAGGTTCAAACCACGTGTTTGATAAAAACATCTACTGATCGTGAGATTAGTCCGGCTATAGTGGTCAAATCCTATTCATCTTGGTCCTGGCGGTGTCAAAGATTGCAGTACTTGCCTTTCTAAGACAGATCACCCCAATGAAGACTCATCGTCGAGCAATAAACACGCTCGGGTGCTTCATATGCATCGGAACCTCAGCAGCGCTCATAGCAGCATTGTTCCAGTGCAGAATGCCTTCTCCATGGGCAATCTTGTCCGATCAATGCTTCAACATGACTGCTTTCTGGACAGCCTTCAGTGGACTCAACATACTTTCCGAGGTTTTTCTCATTGCTCTGCCGGTATACATTATTTGGAATGTGCGACTGGACATGGGCAGTAAGGCGATCGTGCTTGCAACCTTTGCTATGAGAGTTTTGTAAGTAATTTCTAGGTCTCCATTCTTAAGCGTGCGCTGATAGTTTCAAGCGTTATCATCGCCGCAGCTGTTAAGATAGCTTTCTTACAAAGACTGATGTATCTTGACCGAGCGCAGCTGACCTTTAATTCCTGGCCATATTTTCTATCTTGCGTGGTTGTACAGTCTATGTCAGTCATCACGGTGTCAATACCGTCCCTCAAGATTGTCTTGATGGGATTGGATTCAGGGATGCTGAAGACGGGCCATGTGTCTTGGAATAGCCATCGTCCCAACAAATCCAGGAGTCAGGTGGTGCGGATTTCGGCCATGTCAGGCAAAGCGTCTTCTGAAAACCCTCTTGCTCGGCCTGCAGCAATCAGATGGCCGTCAAGCAGGTCCACCATAGAGGACCAAAAATCTATAGGCGGGCTTCCTTCGGAGAAGAGCTTGCGCGAAGTGCCTCTGAAGGATCTGGAGGCTGGGAAGGATGCAGAGTTAGAGATCTTCAAGGCTACATATATCACTGTGGAGATGACGCCGAAATCGTCCAGTCTATGACCACTTGATCTTGAATGCGAAACCAAAGATACCCCCTTTTTATAGAGATTGCGTCGGTTTCAGATGTGTTTCCTTGCACAACCGCCCGGGGGTGTCGTAAATAGACTTGTGTAGCTATGCCTTGATTAGTGGCCTGGCCGATATGTGAAGCTTTACACAGGTCGGAGCAACCAGAATGAGGATGGCATGCCATGGCAGAAGAAGGCTCAGAACCGTGTCAAGGAGGAAAGCATGGAGCGTCGAGAACGTGAAGGGGGAGATCGTCGTGGAACTCGACCTAGTTTCTGCCACGTGACCGCGTTCCGAGAACGTTCAACTTCTTGTAACGCGACGTCAGCTCCTGGGGGAGGCTCGAGGTCATCAAAGCATCGCGTGACAGTATCGTGATATTTGCCCATAGTGAAGCAGGAGATGGAACGACACATGTCTCCACACCGAGGTTCTCGCCCTCTCTTGCGCCGCTCCGCAACAGCGTCGCCGGAAATGGCTACGAGTGGCTGCCCGGATCCTATGGACAAGGACATGAGTGCATCTCGGGTCTCCACTTTACCAATACAGGCGGCAAGACGATTGCACCTACATACGCGGGGAACTTCAAAAGATGTTCCCAAGAGTGCAACGGGACAGGATCGGGATGAGGCTAGCACATCTAGCCGCCGTCATCAACATCACCACCACCCCTTCCACCACCACCATCATCATCATCATCGCGCTGCTCTCCCAGCACACGCCGTGAAGCAAATAGCGAAAGGTGCTACACAGAAGGTACACCATTCGGCCCGAGCAGCGTACGGATCCACAACTTTGAGTCGAAATCAATCCGCGGCCGAAAACGTCGATGACCATGACGAGGCGCTCGAAATCTCTACTCGGTTGGTGCGTACGGAGGCTGTTGCCCTGGAACACAAACGCCAGGCCATCCGGGAAATAGAACTCGAGGCCAGCCTCAGAGACCTTACCGATCTTGCGACGAAGATGACAAGACAATTGGATACGACCTACTACGCAATCCTTGAGAAAGCGGAGCGGCTGCGAAAGACGGTGGATCAATTGTCAGAGCTCAACACACAGTCTGTGGAATTAAACGAGCGTTTCAAAAAGGATGCAGAAGAGGTTGAGAACAGGATAAGAACCGAGATTGAACAGTTCCAGGACTTCAAGAAGCAGGAGGACTCTGTCGGACACCTCGAGCAAAGAATGCGTGCGAGCATGCAGCATGCGGATCAGCTCAGTCAGCGTCTGGAGAAGGCTCGTACTAGAGTCACCGAATGGCAAGAGAGAGAAGCCGAATGGCAAAGCAAGACGAGTGCGAGGCTACGCGCTAGCGTTATCACAGTTGCTTGTACTGTAATTGCCATTGTCCTTCTCATCATCATTCGCTGGATCTGGCTGGTGCGTCAAGACGAAGTCCGCCTTGAGGAACTATCTAGCGAGAAGGGGCAGACACTGGATCTATGGGAGCTTCGGCATAGCTTCGCGCTCCCTTTCCGAACGACGGTGCCCAAATTGCGGCAACAAGCTCTAGGAGACGACAAGCGGCTGCGGTTGCTGGATCAACTGTGATCTACATTGCAAGACTGGATGAGCTCAGGAGTCAGGCCCCTTGGACAATCACTGCGCTTTGGGTATTGATTGTACAGTCAAGGAATTCAATGCCATGATTCACTCGCTCTTTTCGTTGACGAAATTTGTGTTTGCGTCCTTGGTAGTGGGGGGCACAGGCTTCTCTTTGCTCTTCAGGTCCCAGTTGTTCAGGTAACCAACACCGATTGTGAGATATGTCGCAAAGCCCAGCCAGCCGACGTAAGGCGCCAGAGCGTATCCAGCGACCTCGTCAACTTGAGACCAAAGATATGTCATGTATGTGGTAACTCCACCAAGGGCGAGGATATCAACCAATGCAAGGACAGGCTGCTTGATGCCAAAGAAAAGTGGCATCCAGAGCAGATTGAGGCCAAGCTGAACAGTGTACAACGTCGCGCCTTGACGAGTCAAGTCAAACGTGCGAGGGCTGAGCGAGTTCGCACCCGTATTCCAAGCTCGGTAGGCAGCGTAGCCCATGCTGGCGTATAAAGCGGTCCACGCAGGGCCAAAAACCCATGCCGGAGGATGGAAAGGCGGCTGTTTGAGCTCTAGGTAAGTCTTCTGCGTCTTCTTCGCTATGCAAAGTGTCAGTGGCACGTAAGGATTGCTAATCAGAGGTCGGGCATACGCGAAGTCGAGAAGCCTACAGCCGTGCCCAGGGCTACTGGCAGGAGGATAGAAGCTGCCGGCTTCTCGAAAATGATGGAGGGCAGGGTGATGGATGGGATGTAGGACATCTTGGGATGCTTGCGCGACAGGGCGAAGTTGCGTTGGAGTAAGGAGAAAGGTGTAAACATGCGCGGTCTCATGTCAGTCGGCCTAGCTCCGTGGCTCTCTCTCCAGCAATGACGCTGTGTCCGATGAGGCTCTGTGGGGTCGGAGCTTCGGGCGGACGCCGGCAGGTCGCCGGCATCGACGCCCTGACTTCGAGACCTCACGCGTCCGCTGCTCCATCTTTCCTCCTACCAACAGAAACAACCACCTCGTTCTGCGCAAGCTGGTATTTCATCAGCGCGAGGCTAGCTGTTCTCCATCCTCATTTTCTCGGTGCGTCACTATTTCTTCGTCCTTTCGCTTCCACTGTGCAGCTGCTGTGGCTCCTGCTGCAGTGGCCGCTTCTCCATCTTGTTTCGTGATCATGCTTCGTCCCAACCTTCAACACCGATCAACGCATCTGCATTCGTCAGCGCGTCGCTTGCTCTCCCTTCTTCAGAGCCGACCGCTTCCTTCTCACTCATTGCTGTCATGCAGATCGCCCTCATCTTTTCAATTGCTTCCTTCGCATTCCCTCTACCCGCAAACTTGAGATAACCATTCTAACACAGTACGTTTCCAGCGACTAGCTTGCTTCATTGCTTCTCTAGCTTCCGACCTTTCCCATTACACCCTCGATCTCGCTTCTGAAAGATACATCGGCCAGACGACAAATCTCATGATCGTCGCTATAGGGTAAACACTTCTACCTCACGACATGTCGGCCGACCTACATTCCAGCCGTCGCAGCCGCTCACCAGCAGGACGAGTCGACAGTTATCGCTCAGGCGATCGGGATGACGATGCTGAACGCGCTTCCTATCGTCGAAGATCTCCTGGTAAGGAACCCGCTTGTAGCCCAAGGGTCCGCCCTTCATCACTGGAAAAGAGGCTTGCGCTTCGCCAGGCGAACGAAGACGAAATTGATCTGCAAAGACTTGAAGCTCAGGCAGAAACTGATAAACTTATAGACCGTCGAGGAGGCCGCCGATCTCGTTCCCCGCCACGCATTGATCGCTACCAGCCACGCGATACTTATAATGCCCCTCGACGTGACTACGACCGTCGAAGATCGCCCCCTCCCATCGCACAGAACATCGACCGTTACGTGCCTGGCCAAGAGCCTCCACCTCCCGTGGTGAACCCGCTTCCCAATCCTCTCACGCTTGACTTTCAGGTTGGCTTTACTTGGTTCGCAGAGTACTGGCGGAAAGAGCAGGAAGTCAAGCAAGATAAGGAACGCCAGCGCGATGGGCGTCGTGCAACGTCTCGCCTGCTCGGCGAACGTGAAGCCAAGGAAGAGAAGGATCGCGAACGCGAGAAGATCCAAGTTGCCTATGACGAGTACAAGGAGAAATTCCAAGCGTTGATGGCCCGACGATTCACTAAGGAACATAAAGCTGACGAATGGTTCAAAGAGCGCTATGATCCAGAAATTCGCGACCCATTTCGGGCGCGCCTAGCTGGGCATCGGCGGGGTCTCTACAGCAAATGGCAAGTGGATCTTCAAGAGGGTACATTCGACGAATTCACACTGGAGGGAATCTACAAGGCCGAAGCTGATGGCTCAGGCGGGATCGTAGAAAAGGAAGAGGGCGAAGCGCCAATGGCGAACGAAATTCTCAGCACGGCTGACTTGGTCCCGTCGAAGGGTGGTGATTTGCGAGATGAAGCGGCATACCAGCCTGCATTATTGATCAAGACTATCGCGCCCTATATCAGCCGAGAGAGGCTCGAAATTTTTTGCAAAGAGCATCTAGGTGAAGGAGATAACGGCTTCAACTGGCTCAGTTTGAGTGACCCAAATCCATCCAAAAGATTTCACCGCATTGGCTGGGTTCTTCTGAATCCTAGTGAAGGCGACGCCAAACCTTCTGTTCGCGCCGTCTCCAACGAGGGTGATGACGATGAGGACAAGATGGAAATTGAGGAAGACCTGGCGAATGCTCGTACGCAAGCTGCCGTTGATGCCGTCAATGGCAAAGCCATAGAGGACGAGAAGAATGGCAACTTCACTTGCCATGTCGGTGTGCACGTTCCTGCGTCCCAGCCCCGAAAGAAGGCGCTATGGGATTTGTTCTCGGCCCCTGAACGCGTCGACCGTGACCTTGAGCTGGCAACGCGCCTCGTTGCCATGTTCGATCAGCAGCTCGGTGGCAACGTCGACGCAGTCAATAACATCGACGAGCGCATCGAAAATATCAAAGCAAAGGGCCTTCTCCAGCCCACTGAGAAGGTTGCTGTAAAGAAGCCCGATGAGGAGCCTGAGGAAGGAGAAGACGAAGACGACGCTGGCTTGGACCAATTGGACGACGAAGTCGATGACGAAGAACTATTGACCAAGAAGAAGAAACTCGACCTTTTGGTTGAGTATCTGCGTCGTGTCTTCAACTTCTGCTTTTTCTGCGTCTTTGAGTGCGACTCTGTTCACGAGCTTGCTCGCAAGTGCCCAGGTGGCCATCTACGGCGTCCCAGAGCCAGCCTTACCAACGCTGCGAAAGCTGCGGCGCGTGCCACTGCTTATGGAGAGGAATTCCCCTTGAAGAAGCCCCACGAGATAGAAGGTAATGAGGACGAGGCAGAGAACAATAAGTTTGATCGCCGCAACAGGGCCCATATCCAGCTGCAGAAGGGGTTCAATTGGGTTCGGACGTTTGAGGAAAAGCTGTTCCAAATTCTCGAGCCAGGAACTGCTGAATTGAAGAAACTTGGGGGAATGCCTGTAGAAGAGGCCTTGGAGACTGATCTGGCGAAGCATGTCAAGCAAGAGGACGAGTCCAAGTGGCGTTGCAAGATTGTGCCAGACTGCACAAAACTCTTCAAAGGCCCTTCATTCTGGCGCAAGCACGTGGAGAAGCGTCATACGGAGTGGTTCGATGAGATGAAGAAGGAAGTAAGTGATGAGTTTCAGGTTCAGGATTTTGCAGATGCTAACCCTTCCACAACAGCTTGAGCTCGTTAACAACTATGTCTTGGACCCTTCGCACATCTCTCTGCAAAACAGTGCTGCAGCTGCAAATGGCCATTTCCCTATGAATCCGCAGATGCAGAATGGGACACCGCGTGGCTTCAGCTTAGGAACGCACGGCGCCATGGGAATGAATATGGCTGCAGCTATGCGGAATGGCGGAATGGATGGTGTTGGACCTATGCGGCGCGGCATTCGTAACAACAATCGGCAACAGGGACCTTATGACCGCCAAGGAGGGACTCGACGCGGCCAAGGCGGTCGTCTCACGCCTCCGCGTGGCATGAGCGCGCGTGGCCGTGGAGGATTTCCGGATGCGATGGCTGGCGCCAGTGGAGGCCGCGAGGCGATTGCTGGCCGTAGCTTGAAGAGCTACGAAGATCTTGACGCTGCTGATGGCGGCGATGCTGGTGCTCTTGACTATTAGACTACTAGGCTACTAGGCTACGAGGTGGTGGTCGTATGAACGGACCGACTGCTCCGAGGCAGGAGACCTGGATGGACATATACCAGGAGGGAGTGCTACTTTCATGTCTATGTCCTTATCATAATCAGGTTGCTGGATTCACAGAGGTGGACTACATGGGGGCGGCGTGGATGGCTACAACAAACGCTTGTGGTGGTGGCCTCACGGCTTGCGGACTAGATAGCTTGCGCATGCCGCTACACGCTAAGAGACTCGAGGCAGCAGTCGCGCGCATCGCAGAACACATGGAAAATAAGATGATGCAGTCCAAAAACACGTCGGCTGGTCTGTTTTCGTGGCTATCCCAAGTCAAGCCTGATGCTCGGCGTTGCTGATAGCCATGCGGCGTGCGGCTTGAGAATTTTGAAATGCAATGTACTCTGCTTCGCAACACTCGATCATTGACTTAGATATTTGAGCGCGAAGTCGACCGACTTGAGGCGGACACTCGAGGCTGCAGGCATCCTTGCACTTGGCTGGATGATCTGTGATCAAGCAGCAATACACGTGTTAGAGCGCTGGTCTGGGTCGCCGGAAGATGACGTGCATGTCCTGATCGACGCAACGCGACTCTCTCCATATTGCCCTCACCTTCGGCACGCTCGACTTTGTTCCATTTCCTGGCAGCATCCTTTATTGTCTGCTCCTCAACCAATACTCGCCGGGCAATGACCAAGACCTTGTAACGCAATACGGCCTCTCTTCTCGCTTGCAGGCCCTCTACACCCGCCAATTGCTCACGTAAAGTATCCGCTCCCAGTGGACGCTACCCCACCAGCTACCGCTTCTCTTTCACGAGCCGTATACTTGCCTAGGCAATGCCCGCAGTCATGGACGAGCCCGAGACACCAGGATCACCGAGCGACTTCAAAGACGCGCCTGAGAACCCTATACTGTCCCGAGCCGCGACGGGCGTGGCACAGACAGAGGTCGCAAACAGCCAACCTCCTCCTGGCTCCATACTTACCGGAAAGCAGGAGCATTGTGAGTCGCTCATCTGACATGGCTGAGCTTCAGAGTCCCCTAACCGTCAAGAAGACCTGAAGAGGGAGCTTATCTCGAGGCAGTCAAAAGCTGAAATTGTTGAGCTGTCTACCCCTACCGCTCTGCAGCGCTTTGGCGCACCTTTCCGAAGCGATTGGGGCGAGGTCGCTCCGCAAGACTCTGAGCTACCCATCCTTCGCTACATCTTCGTGCACCATGTCCGCAACTTTCCTTTTCTCGACCAAGCCAAGGAGCAGGAATTCTGGCAGGATAAACTACAAGTCGTACGTGACCAGAGCAACACCTTGACGCTGTCTTCTCCCCTCTAACGAGAACGATGCAGTTTCTGGAATCTTTTGCGACGAAGCACATATCCTCCTCAGAGGATCGATTGGAAGAAACAAAACGTAGGAAGCTGGCCCAAAAGGCCGAAAAGATTGTAGAGCTCATGATGGTCTCCGGCATTCCCACTGCGTCTGGCTATGAAGAGCGTATACGATTTGCAGAGATGGAGGTTGTCGACAGAGGTGCACAAGAGCAAGGGCTTGTTGCCAATGTGCCCGAGGGCAATTTCATCAATGGTTGGGATGTTAACATCGCTGGCGTTCGTATGAGCACCTTTCGAAGAGCCCTGAGAACACAAAAACATGCTGAATTTCTCATACGCGTCAAAGAGATGGACCATCCTGAACGCTTCGTTGCGCGACGATATGGCGACTTTGTTCGACTCCACAAGCATTTGCGCGTCGAACTTCCCGGAAAGGTGCTACCGCCACTTCCAAAGAAGAACAAGTCGCACTCTACGCACTTTGGTTATAGCTTTGAGTCAGACGATGAATCGCTGTCTTCGGTATCCACGCGTATGACGGACGTAGACAAGGATTCAAAGGACTCAGTACGCCGTTCAGAAGACTCTGCCTCTACAGGCTTCCGGTCGTATCTGGGCTTTGCTAGTCACCAGCGCAACCCATCCATCGCATCAGCGGGTAACGGTACTGCATCAAAACCCGCACAGGACGTGGAGAGAACCATCCTAGTCCGAGAAGATCAGCGCATATCACTGCGAGCGTTCCTTCGAAACATCCTACAGAACGAGCGTGTGGCCAAATCAGCAGCCATTAGAGACTTTTTGAGCGCCAAGGAGGTTTCACTTAGCGAGGAAGAAGTCATTGACATTGGGAAGCGAAAGGAGCTAGACGAAAAACGAGTCGAAGAGGGCAAGCGCTTTTATGAGATTGCCCGTAAGAGAGCTGCCGAACTTGATGTGCATATGGAAAGATTCCGGAGGGACATTGTTGAGAGGAGTAAGTCAACACGACGCATTCGATCGGATGGAGACTAACATGTGCCCCAGATGGTCTTCGAAACCTGTTCAAGGAAGTGCGTGTAAAGACGCGTATACAGGATCTTGACCCCGAATACAAGATCTTCTGCGAGTGGCTCCGTATCGAGGTCGCCGCTGTCATCTACCACCTCTTCCTGGCCGAGGACAATGCTCCCGAGTTGTTTGCTCAATTGAGGAGGATCCATTCGCTTGTACCATACACCGCATTGAAGAACGTCATCCGCTTCGCCAATCCAGCCGCTGTGATGAAGGGCGTGCTAGATTTGTTCCTCGCCCAGCCCTTTGGCGCACGATCACTCATCCAGCGCGTGTTCTCATTTGCTATCAATGATGGTATTCGTGCGATTCAGAAACAAGTTGGTCTGATGGCAGAGCGAATCCAAGACCCTGACGTGGTGCAACGCCTCAAGACATACACGGATGCACATGAGACTGTCAAGGCCGACTTGCGGCAACAGGCAGCCGAGGAACAGCTGGATCTCGTTGTGATAATCTCTCGCACTGATCGGCTATTCCCCGATCCCACCGACGAACAAATAGGCAGGGTCATGAACGCATTCGTGGCTTGGAATGCTCAGGTGGAAAATGATCACGCTGAACTACAAAAGGAAGCCGAGTACTTTGCCAATCTCAAGCAGATACTGAAGCTCTGCACGAGGGAACGAGACAAGGCACAGATGCTTGCTATGATCGAGGAACCAGTTACCTTGACGTTGTTCAGGGACTTGTTTACCATCTTCTACGAGCCTTTGATTCGCGTCTACAAATCAGCCAACGTCTACAACTCAGTCACAGACTTCGCCTCGTTCCTTGACGATACGATCAAGGTTGTGGAAGCTGCCCAGCTTCAGGATGTAGCTGCAGACCCCAACCAGACAGTGCAGGCATTCATTGATCTTTGCGAACGTCACGAGGATGATCTTTACAAGTTCATCCATGAGGTCCACATCCACGATAACGGGCTGTTTGATCAACTGATGGGATGGTTGGAGAATATTCTTGAATTCCTTCGTCATGGACCAAACGGAAAGAAGCTGGATATGAATGCCCTGTTCCAGGGAGCTGTTTCTTCAGGCCAGCTGGACAAGGAGAAGGCATTGCAAGAGGTACAAGCGCTAGTGGACTGGCAATTACGGCGTAAACGCTGGCACAACGACAAGACTAGGAGGAAGATGGCCGCCGAGTCTTCGTCGCCGTCGATGCATGGACCCGGTGGTCTTCGAAGTTCCGACTTTGGACTTAACGAGCAGGATATACAGGATCTTGGTCTCGATGGGGACGACGATGACGACGAAGAAGAAGAGGAAGAGCGGGAAGATGAGGCAGACGATGCGGATCCCATCGCCGCTGAGCGACGGCGCCGGCAGAAGGTGCAGGCGGCGCTCAAGAGCAAAGCCGGCGAACCGCAGAAGCCGGAGGTCGAAGAGCTAGGAAAGCTTATGGACGGGTTCCAGGTCATGTTGAGGGACGTCCTGGCGGACTAGAGCTGACATGTAAGCTGCTGCTGCTGGCGCGAGGAGCATCGAGGTCGTCGCATCGCGTCTGTGACTATCGACTGTCAATACTGTCATCCTGGACTGGGATGTAAAAGCTGTCACGCCCATGAACCCTGTCCCAACACTTTCCTATCTTGATCACTTCGCCCACTGACTTCGAGTATCAACCTACCACTGTTACCAACGATGCCAGCTGACTGGAATCCTCGCAGCACTATCATGTATGATCTTGACTCTCGACAAGGGCTCTCTCGAGTGGTCACAAGCCGCCGCGTCTGAAGGATTGAACGACCGGCTGTAGCTTGCTCACACAATGACTCCGCCCACCGTGGTCCGTGGCCACGAGACTGCTTGAGTAGCTTCGCTTTTTACCCGGAAGGAGTCTTCACGGAGATGAAAACTATGACGGGAATGATGCTGGCCACGGGATCCATCGCATACTGTATGCAGATACTGAACACTGACCGTGAGATCGACACCAGCCGACGTCAGCCACCATTGACAATACCCAAGTTGGCGACGGCTTACCTGACCTGGCTCACTGCAGGTGTAGTGGCATGAATGTAGGCAGCGCTCCCAGTTACACGCCGACAACCGTTGCAACGTGTCGATATGGTCACACATCTTTTCGCTACCAACGGGACAGAAGTGATCGCAAAGTCGACGTTCAAATTGCGCCGACTTGATGTTCAGCTGTTCCAACAACATCCGGTGTTTCCAGACTAGACATACAAGCGCCCTCAGGGGGCGAAGAAGGCGCCTCCAGAACGTAGCATCGGCAAGGACGCCGTTTGCAGGTCCAAAACGCGACTGTGTTACTGATGCTCAGAGATCCATGCAATTGGCCTGACGTGGGTGGCTTCCCAGCCACTGCTGGCGCAATCGCCTTGAATACCGAGTGAGGTGAAGCTCTGCAAAGAGAGTCGCTAGACGACAGATGCCGCACTGCAATGGACGTCAATGAGGCTGTGTCCTGCAGAGCCCTTATTCGGTTACATCCGCACTTTAAGCGACGCCGATGATGCTGCCGTCTTTGCTGGCTAGCCATATGAGTGCTGTTTCGACTCTACAGGGCCAAGCGTACGCTCTGAAGACAAACAAACATTTGATTAAGCTCTTTCTTCAGCCGAAGCCCCACGGTGTACCCGCTGGGCGTAGTCTCTTACAGTCTGGCAACGCTCCAATTTTGGGTGCGGAACAGTGTCCAGATCCAGGACTGCGAGTGTCACATCGACAAAGCACCACGCCTCTGCGCGTCTGTTGCTGAGCACGACGAAGTTGCGTTCCATTTCGCCTCTGCGCAAGGCCATCAGGAGCCGGCGAAGACAGATGGGATGGTATATAGAGGACGAAGGAGCTTCTCTCAGTTTAGATCAATCATCCTCACTCCAGCAACTCCAGCAATCCAATACCACGACATACCAGCTTCTAATCAATACCTTCAAGTCCAACAACGACCACCACAATGCAGTACACCAACGTCATTGCTCTCGCTCTCGCCGCTGGCGCAGCAGCCTCTCCCATCGTCGCCCGCGATGACGGATCCAGCCCCTTCAGCGTCATCTCCATCCACTCCGGCAACGTTGATGTCCACCTTCGTGAGGTTGATGCCAACCACGAGGCTTTCTACCTGGGCAAGGACACCAGCAGCTCCTGCCCCGACGACATCCAGCAGCAAGGTAACTGTCCTCAACCCGGCAACCTGACCCAATTCGTTGCCTACGCCCCTACAAAGACTCTCTTCTTGAACGCCAATGTCCCCGGCGGCCAGCAGGTCTACATCAACAGTGCCGGCGCGCTGGCCTACACTCCTCCTCACAGCAGCCTCATCCCCGAGGGCAGCTCCACCGACGGCTTCACCTACACCGTTGGTCAGGACCACATTGTCGGCCGTCTGTCTGGGCCCAACGGCGAGACCTTCGCTGCTTGCCCTGTTGCCGACGAGGACAACGTCTACCAAGTCTTTGACACCACTGCCAAGGACTTCACCCAGGCTGACTGCATTGGCATTGCTCTTGGTACCAACCCTGCTACCACCTCCCCTGGTGCTTGGCAGTACGATTAGGCGGTTGGCTTACTGCTAGCTAGCTGCTTGATCGACTTTGCTTGATTTTGACTACCAGGTCTGATGATTGGTGTTGGAGGATCACTTTCCTTGAGTTTGGGTGCATAGCGAGCTCGGAATTGGTGGAGCATGTCTATATCCTAGTTTCCTCGATAATCTCTAATGATAGACATGCATACCTTTTGAATGGTCTGCTCGTGCTTTTGTACAACGTCAAGTGCGCAGTGCATGGCGCATGACGAGCGCCGGTTACTTTTTCCAACAATGTGTAGAGCAAGAAGCGTATAGGTGATGACTTTGTAAATTCCAATCATGTATGTAGGTACCTACTTACCTGATCGACAGATCTCTTTCAAGAATCTGGCTTAACACGCCTCCATATTTCCCTCTCGTACCCCACCACCAACATCTAGACTTTCTTCTTCCTCCCTCCCTCTCCCTCGCCCTGCCCATCCTCTTTCTCTGATCCCAACCCCAACCCAAGAACAAATCCAACCCTAATCAATCCAAACACGCTGTTCCCCCAAATCTGCCCAGCCTCCTCTCCCCGCCACTCACCAGCTCCAAGCCGCCCCTGCGCATCCAGCGCAACGAGAAAACCCACCACACATCCCATGTCCACAAACGCCGTTGCGCCCTGCACAATCTTCCAAACGCGCACGTCGCGCGCAGGCAACAGCAGCGGTTTGAGCAGAGAGGCGTCTACGCGTGGCGCAAGGCGCAAAAGGAAGATTTGGAGCAGCGCGAGGAGAGCGAAGAAGCCTGTTGTGTAACAGAGGAGGAGGCGCTCTGTTGGTGTGGAGAGGGCGTAGGGTGTTGGACGAGATGACGAGGGCGATAGACCGAGGGGAACTGGGTGTTTGTGCAGAGGGTGCATAGCCTTCTAGCATGAATGATGGATTGAGTAGTGTTGTCACGACGCCGAAGATTGGGAGGAGGGGGTCGATGTATAGGAAGAAGATGCGGTAGAATAGTGGGATTTTGGTCGACATTGTTTGAGTAGGTTCCTATCTAGGTATGATGCTGGATTGGTTTTCGAGATGGGGATGCAGACTCCGTTGTGCTCTGGTTGAAGTTGATGTGTTTGGGTGCGGTGGTGGTGAGCGCTTTGGTCCTTGATCTATGGTCCAGGTATCGTGGATGAGATCTGGCTGTATTCTGAGATGCAATCAGACCGCCCGAGTAGCTATTTGTATGATTGCTTAGGGAAAGCCCAGTCGTGCAGAGGGCAAGTTACAGTCACTCGTACAGAAACATGTCAAATCGAGGGTGCACAGGAGAGGGAGTATGCCATATAAGTGCTCCGACCAGCCATATCAGCCCCGTTCCCCCCATCCACAACTCAAGACGGGTGAACCGCCTCGCCAAGATTCGTGGCTGCAATGGCTTGCCACGGCTACGGACTCGGGCGCCAAAGGGCCTCACCTCCTCTCTATACGGAGCCGAAGTTGGGCGAGGACTTGGAGCGGAAGACTGACCCCCAGGCTCGGAAGTCGGCCCAGGTCCGAAGTGGGAGCAGCTTTGTCTCGAGTGTCGCGAATGTGGCACCTCGGTATCGCTTGAGGTTGGTCTGCAACGTCTATTCGCTGCACATTTGGCCCCCTACTGCTCGTACCCAGGAGCTGGACACCACATGTCGGCCCCCCCATGTCGATCGTATTGGAGATGCGTACGACGTCTGATGCTGACTCGTCATTGAGCATGATGATCGACGCCATCGTTTGCGTTCAATCGCTTGCGTGTGCGACATGTCTCTGCGTTGAAAGTAAACTGACCCTACAACCCCAGACCACGACCCGGGCAGCTAGCCACGTACACTGAATGACATGGCTGCACACTATCGACCGCTTCCACTGGCAGAGGCAGACCCAGATCAAAGGACACATGACGCTGCACCACCAAAGTTTAGTCACGGCATACTCCCACGACTACTTGTCCTCAGCACAGCCTGTGTCATGTCAGGTCTCCTAGGCTATCTTCTCGGCTCAAGCACGATACGATCGAATGCAGACTTTGATCGATTACCCGATGGGACGGGAAGCGAGTTCGGTAAGTTGCTTTCCATTTCTTCATGATGGATTCCCAACCTGGTTCTCGTACAACTGAAATCGCGCACAGCTTAAGAAGCAGTTTATGAGACCGGTCCGAAAACTGACAAGAGTTCCGCAGTCATAATACCCTTTATCAGAAACGAAACATTTGTATTTCCGCCTTCGGCAGAGAAAAAGACGGAGATTGCGTGGGATGAATTGATTCCCCGTACGTTGAATCTCATGTGCGCTTGTGAGGATCAAAAAAACTTGAAGAGCCATGTACTCACGTTCTGATGACCGCGTAGATGGACAGGGCTTCGTGAGCGTCAACGTCGATGCACACGGGAGCGGCGAGGTAGATTTGGAGAATGATGGTCCGCCGCTTATATCGGCGTATCATCAACTGCACTGTCTGGTACGTCTTTGCTCGCTTCTATGTCATCTTTCCCTTGTCTAGACTCTTCTCGACCTTATCTCACTGCTGGTATCCATCCATCCATCGCTTCTAACATATCATCTCATGAACCAACACAAACAACCAACATCCCCCAGACGTAACGAACCAAGATACTAACGAGTCCAAAAGTACACCCTTCGCCGCTCATACTTTTCCCTCTCAGGCCATGCGCCCCTCGCGCCAGCAGACGAACCAAGACATAAACCAGTCCATGTAGCGCACTGTTTCGATTATCTTCGGCAGGCAATCATGTGCGCTGCTGACCCCGTCCTCGAGGCTTCTCCGTCTCCATCTTCATCTTCGTCTGCATCTTCCGGGGCATCATCGGCATCGGCATCGTCATCCTCTGGGTCAGGATCTCCATCCGCGGCAGAGAAAGTGACAAGCGAGATCACACCAAGGACCTCGATCACGCGCAAGCAAAAGCCAAGGTCAAACGCGGTGAACGGCTGGGGCGCAGTCCATCGATGCAGAAATTTCGCTGCGCTCTACGCTTTTGCGAAAGCGTGGGCCGACACGAGTCGAAAGGAGCGAAGCGGGTTCAGGGAGGGTGTGTATTCTGACGCCGAGTTCGATCGATATCCTCTGGGTTAGGCGTGGTGTTGTTGGTCTGAGTGGATCTGGGTGAGATTCTTGGGCTTTAGATGATATGCTGTGTATAAACACCACAAAATCAAACATGTTTCAGAGATGTACTGTCTCAAAGCAGGTGTGCATTGGTCAATCGTTCATTCACGTACCGCCAAGGTGAGCGCCTACCTACCTACTTACCTGAATAGATAGGCGACGACCTCGCATACAAGGAAAGTCGTCATTGTTCATGAACTTCATTAGATACCCTCAACTTCGACCTCGTCCCCATGCCGAGCACGACTTTACTCCACCGTCATTACTAGTCTCTGGTGTTCATGCCCAATCTGAGGCTATCTCATCTCAGTAGTTGTCTCAATCCACGTCTCAACCTTGATCTCATCCGGACTTACACTGCCGTCCAGATCCGAAGTATGCTGACTTCCGCTCTGATTGCGACTCAAACCATGGGTATTTGCACCACCATGACTGCCGTCACCAGCGCTACTTCCAGCCCTACGCGACGGCATACCAACTACACTAGCCGCATAAGTCGGCGCACCAAAGGGCTCGCGTGCCAGGGTCCAGTTTCGGCGTGCCTCGAGGTCAATCATGTCTGCGCCGCGTTGGACTCCTTCGCCTTCTCCCAGCCGCTGCCGCTGCCTTCGGACTTGTGCTTCTTCTTCTCCGGATCCGGCGCTGCCACTGCCCCTGCTTCGACCTGTACGTAAAGATCTAAGGGAGATCCAGGCCGTCAGACTGTTGAACGGTGATTGAATCCATTCGCGCCAAATGAAGCCCGTGAGGACAGGGAGGTTGCAGGTTATTGTTGCTACGCCTATCTCTATCATGCCCCACCAGAGATAGGTTGATACAACGCCTAGTCTGTCACGGGTGCCGGCTAGACCGAAGAGAGGGTCGGTGCTGCCGTACTCTTTGGGGCGTTAGTAATTTTGGAATTGCAAGGTGTAGGAGGGTGTTTGATGTTGGGTGAATGGAAAACCCCAAATTCGAAACGGAAATTCGGAGTTGAGACATACTATAGTCCATAAGCTCGATTGACAGAATCATACGTGTCAAGGACGCCGCGACAGAGCTTTCGATTGAATCAGTGTTACAGTTCTCAAAAGGGGGGCGGGCAGTGTCAGGCTTACAAAATACCTAGCAAGAAGACGAACGATACGCCAATCTTCTTGCTCAATTTCACTACCGATGGATTAGTCAAGATCGAGAATGTGAGCGAGGGGCACCAACTTTGTAAATGCCACAACTATGACAAGGTGAGCTATCTACACACATTGTTTTGGTAGGGAAAGGCGGACTCACGGGATGCAGCGGTAAAAACAACACTCCGAGATCAATGATGAAATCAGAGATGCTGGTAGCAGCGAGTACGTCGAATGTGTTGGCGCATCTAGCCTTCCAGATAGCTGGACTAGACCAAAAGGCCCAGGAATTGGCGCCGCAGATGGCCAGATTGGCGACTAGGAAAACAACCGTCCATACGATCACCAGTATAATGAAGACCCATATGACGACGTGAATAGATGTGACGCGAAAGACGCGGCGGAAGAGGAAGAGAAGAGACAGACGGATGAAACCAATTGCTGCAACAGAGATTGCGTAAAAAGCGTACTTTTCCTGCGGAGATGATTAGATCATGCGGCTGTCGCTACGAGGGGAGATTCTACTTGAGATTGATGAATTTCCGCCTCATTCTGAAACGAGATATTTGTTGTCGCCGAAAGATCTTGGTTGTGGTAGCCAATTGATTTGTTGGCAACGCCTGCAAGAGTTAGTCCGTGTTTGTTTGACAAAGTGGCAGCAAATGAGCATACCAACGATCAAGACAATGGCACAGCCTAGAACGAAAAGCTGTTGCAGTGGGTCGGTCAGCCAGTAGCGGATGCGATTTGGAGGGCAAGAAAGACGCACAAAGCTAAGGAGTGAGAAGAGGTCATCCAGTCCCAAGCCGGAGGTTGTCCTTCTGCGACTAGCATAGCGTGCGACGAGCAGTATAGCCCCAAGAACTGGGAAGATGACGGCTACGGCGATGGTGCTGGCAGGATTCACATAGTATGTCATGTTCGAGGGGCAAGCAGCGGGAGGTGAGGTGTGAGCTGACTGCGGGTAGAGTGCAGGTGACTGAAGAATGGTCAAAGTATGGGGCCGGAGTCGCAGTCAGTGGGTAGGTGGAGAGATGATGATGTCTGTCGTGAAGAACATGGCACGCAGGAGGTGAACAAGCTTTCGGCAGGAATCGACTTTTTCACTTACGGGACCGTATGCGGCATGGGAAGCGATGCGGATGCATGACTCTTCAGCTCAGAATCGTAGGAAGAGCTGGACGAAAGGAAGTCGAGGGCGGTGTCACCAGTCCCTCGGATTCTGCAGTGGCACGAATGGATGGTGTGTCATGGCAGGCTGTCAGGTGCTTCTGCTGTTGCTCCTCTGCTGCCGGACGTCGCTCCTGTACTAGTCGTAACGTGCATTACCGCGCGTCGTACCGACCTGGCGTCGATCCATCGTCTACCCCCATTCGTCGACATGTGCGGTCCTGTCTCGTTTCGACGTCTCTTCTGCCTAGCAATGGACCCAGCTTGCTCATCACATGGCACTACATGGCACCGTTATGTTTTGCGGGACCCCCTCATCCATGCTTGCCCTCGCATCTGATGCTCATCGCGTCTGACCTCTCCCTCTCCCTCTCACTACAACATCTTGTTCGCATCAGCCATGGTCGCCCGACCAAACAGCTCCTGAGCAAACTCCCATCAAGCAAAGAGACCGCAACATCCTCTGACCCGCGTTTAGCCTGTCGCATTCTTGAATTCGACAAACCCCAAGACCAAACACCAAGCCGAAGCAAAGAGGCAAAGGAGAGTACAGAGCCATGCAGCTTTTCAGACTCGTGGCAGCTTTGGCCATGCTGAGTCTGTCCAGCTCTGTCTTGGCACTTCCCGTCGGTATGTCGTTCTGTACCCAGCGCTTGCTCCGAGCCAGACTCAGACTGATGGTTATTATAGAAGGCACTGAACTCCTAGCTACAAGCACCCCCCGACGACCTAAGCGAAACATGGAATGAGCTTGAGGTGACGTGCGAGGTTTCTAGCGGGATCGGAGGTCAATCAGTCAGGTGTGGAACGGAGGCATCATTGCTAGCTCAATGCATCGCATCGCCTACTATGACCCGTCAATTTCTTAGCTCATCCAATGCACTACTCGCTTGTTGTACCAGATCAAGTACATCAGTCTGCCATATCCACAGCCACCGAGGAGGCATAAGCTTTCTCAGCCTCTCGGGGTCGAGTTGGCCCTCTGTATCGGCGCCGCAGAAAAGAAGACCCTGATCGTAGCTCACTTCAATCACCTTCTGCGTTCGTGGCCGTCGGCTTTGATCGTAAGCTTGGAATGCAAGAGGGAGATCTTTACGTCTCGTGATCCTGCCGAGAAGGTGCTCAAGGACTGCAGCATCTTCAAGCGCCATCACCGCCCCTGACCCAAGCCTGTACTTTGTCAGCTTGTCCAAATTTGGTCGGAATACAGCCTAGCCATGCGATCACTCGAAGAGACTGCGCCTATCACAAAGAACTCACCACGGTGTTGGTGCATGTGCTGCATCACCCATTACACCCATCGACCCATTGACATATGTGGCCGCCATTCCACTCTCCCAGACGTAGAAGACGATTGGGTCCGTCTGATTCATGAGACAATCGATGTACCCTGCCCCCAAATCGCCCCACTCCTTGTATCTCTTTTCCAGAAACTCGCGTGTGAGGGGAGTCCGCCACTGGGAAGGAACAACATCGTCGTCCGTTATCCCTGATGCAACAAGGCTGACGCGCTTACCCTCGTCAATCAAGTTGTACAAGAGGAATGACCCATCACCTGCCCACATGTGCTGCACTGGGTTTTTGAGGTCAGGACAGTGCACTCCCAACTTCTCTTTGGCCTGCGCGTAAGGGACGAGATTACGTGCGACCCAATACTTTGCAAACCTGGGCGGCAGCTCCGGACTATCACTCCCGAGGACGTGAGACCGAACCTGAGAATGTATTCCATCGGAACCGATGACTGCGTCCACTGTGACTGTCGTCGAGTCCGTAAATTTCAGTGTATAGAGTGTGGATCCGGAGGAGTCATCCGCAGTAATTGAATGGAGACGTTTGTTTGCGATCAATCGATCGGCCGGGACAGGATCCAGTAACGCGTCAAGGAGGTAGGCTCGATGGACCGTCATTGTCCTGAGAGCGCCTTCGCCTATGCGGAAGACAAAGGCATTGCGATGAGGACCCTCGCCCTACATTCTCACCCATGAGCAGTCTCTCCTGAGCTGAGGAGCAGAAGATGACATACAATGTGTAGTGTCAAAGCGTTCGCCTTCACACCCTTTGCTTTGTCAATTACTGCTCCCGCTTCTGGGCTTATGAGGCGCAAGGACTGCTGTGCCGTTGGTCCCAACGCAACATGCGCGCCCTTTTCCTTAAAGGCAGCGGCGGCTTCGTAGACATGGAAGTCGATGTGTGGGTGTTTGAGGAGGCCGTTCGCCAGGGTACTTCCTGCCAGACCACCCCCAATGACTGCCACGCGGATCTCTTCTTGAGTCGCCATGTGCTATATCGAGGCTTGAGATGATCCGTTTCGTAGGAGGGCAGGGCGTCAGCAGGAATACTGCAAGAAATTGACCGGCCTTGCCGCGGAATCTTGCGTGTCAGCGCGTGCAGCGCTCACCACAACTTGGATGTACCACCGGCAGCGGCGTGATCGCCGTGAGCTGCAGTGGAAAGTTCGTTGCACCCTGACGGAACGAGCGACGTTAGTGGAAGCTTGGCTGTGTCTAAGGGCGGGCTGGCGTTGCATTTGCGTCACAGGCTGCGCGTCAAGTCAGCGATCTTTTTGGGGGCCATGTGGAGACATCTCGTGGGCTGCCGCAGATCAGTCGCTATCATGTGTTGTCCAAGGGCATCGCGAGATCGATTGCTGTCGACTGACAATGATTTGGGACCAGCATCACTATGCGGCTGTCGTAGGAGGGCACGACTTGTCAGACAACTCAGACACCCGACGGCAAGCACGACCCAAGTACCGGCCATACCTACCCTCTATGCTGGCCATCTCGGTCATTCTGAACATGCTTACGGGCAGCAGCATCTTGTTCTGGAGAGCATGTGCTCCATCGAACGCACCCAGTTCTATCAGTAAGTAGTCTCAGCTTTGCATTTGCCAGGAAAAGAGACTGAGATCAAAGCAAAGCCGGCTTCAGCACGAGGCCCTTGATTCCTAGGCTCAACGGATACATGGACTCCACTCTCCTGTCCCATAACATAACCATTGCAGACGAGGCCTGGTCCCACATCAATCTCGGTCATGGTCTTGTAGCTGTCGATAGAGACTGGGCAAAGTCGCACAATTTGGCACCGACGCGGGCCTGGGTAAAGGACCGCGAGAAAGTCGTATATTGCTTTGCTGTCTACCATGCTCTACACTGCCTAGCCACAATACGCATGTATGTCAAGGACTTTATGCAACATGAATTGCCTGCCGACGAGGATCACATCAGCCATGCCCATCATTGTATCGGCATTATTCGCAATGAGCTGATGTGCTCGGCAGACGATGCGCTGCTGCGCGCCCCAATAAGTGCAGATCACAAGTCGCAACTACCCATCGGTCTGGACGAAGTGAGACAATGCGCTGATTGGCAGTTCTTGCAAGATTGGGCCGTGAGTTTGTTGTAGTCGTGCGTGTGTATGCTTAGTTCTCATGTTTACTGATTTGAGACAGACTAAACATAGCGCTGGCTACTTGGCTCCTGATGACAATCACGGAGAGCCCGGCTGGGGCGTGCACTTCCCTAAAGAGGATGGCTGGATGGCGTGAATATCGATTTGTTGCTTGCGCTTGTACACGTTCGACTTCGCTTGAGACATACCCCTTTCTTTTGAGGAGTGCATTCTCCGGGCATGCACATTTTGAGTCTTGAGAGTGTAATTCGGAGAGTTTGGAATGTGTCCACATCGAGGATATCGACAAGCGCATGAATCAGTCGGCGCTCCTAGGGCAAAAGCTTGCGAATGTCAGTAGCGATCACTGATTGGAGGAACCGAATCCATTTGGAAGAAGGCGTCGTACTTGAGCAAATGAAATTACAAAGGACAGTAATAGCCTAGCTGCTCGGCAAATATGACCTGACCGCGCACTAAATGGTGACGGGATTCGCAATCAATTCAAACAGACAAAGCAGAGACGGAGGATTTGAAGATTAACATTGTGTCAAAGTAGTCGAGTCAATTTCGGCATGCATTAGACACTATTACGAAAACAATTATTGTAGGGTATCAAGCGCACTTGCATCTCGTCATACACCCAAGTTTTTTCAATTCTCCCAAATCCAATCTTTCCTTCCAATATGCCTCGCATCATGTTTGAAATTTACAAGAGGAAAGCGAAAGCACCAGCGACGGCAGCGACGGCGCCAGAGACACCGTTGGCGACAGCAGCACCAGTGAAGCGGGCAGAGGTAGCAGCAGCAGTGCCGCTGGGCATGCCGCTAGCAGCAACGGTGGTAGGGACAGCAGCGCCACCACCGTTAGCCATCGAGGCAGTAGGAGCAGAAGACTTGACGGCAGAAGAGGCAGTGTAGGCATTGGAAGGGTAGGCAGCGCAGGTAGCAGCGGGGTCAAGAGGGCAGGACGCGTCCTGGCAGATGGACTGGAGCTGCTTGCCCTGCTCAGGGATGACAGCGGCGGCAGGAGAGCAGCGGTAGTTGAAGGTTTTGCCGAGAAGGTTGGCAACAGCAGTGATGTCGTCGTCAGAGGCACCGAAGGACTTGGCAGCGAGACCGACTTGCTGGATGAACCACATGTTCTGGCCGTGGTTGAGGTCCATGTACTTGTGGACGTTGGCCTGGCTGGCATCGCCCATGTACTTGGGAAATCCCATCTGGCCGTAGGTGGAGCAACCAAGGGCAGCACCGAAGTAGGAGAAGAGGTGGGAGAGGAGTTGGTTGCTCTTGGAGCCGGGCTCACCAACGTAGGTAGCGTTGGAGACGAGCATGTTGGTGTCAGCGTCCAACCCTGTGAAGACTGTTAGACGGTGCATGCACGACTTGTCCTGGAGCTCGAGACTTACAGTTGACAGCAGTGGGCTTGTCGTTGACGTTGGTAGTGGCGAGCTCGCCAGTGAAGTAGGGCATCAGGTTGATGGCCTGGCCGTCGACATTGCCGGGAGCCAAGATACCAGGCACCTTGACCATGGAGCCAGGGAGCGAGGCAAGCTTGGTGCCGGGTCCAGTGAAGGAACCGAGAGCGGCAGTCTTGACGAGGAGGGTCAAGAGAGTGTATTGGTTCTCAGCAGTGTTGTTCTTGAGAAGGGCAATGGTGTACTTGTCACAGATGCTCTGGTTAGCAGGAGCCTGGGCAGAAACACCGGCAGCAGCAACGGCTGCGACAGCGACCTTGGTGAAGGAGACCATTTTGAAATGTATTAGGAATAAGTTGATTGAGAGTGTGAGAGAGTAAAAGCTGCTGAAGCGACTGTGCAAAGACGAAAGGCGTGTGAGGACCAGTATTGAAACGAAAAAGGGTAAGAAGAGGCGGCGCTGTGCGAGTTATATACGAGCTCCTGCTCCATCTCCGCACAGGGACAATTTGAAATGGTCCTGCCCCAGCGACATGAAGACTCGCCCGGCGGATCCATCAACAAGTCCAAGCATGTACTTGAGCCGTTCTGGAGAGGCCTAGTGCATGGAAAGATACCGATTGAATATGGACAAGCGCAGCCCAAAACAGCCTAGATGCTGACGACTATGACCAGAACATCCAGCCTGATGTGCCATTCTGGGCTGTAGTGCGGAGGTGATGAGGTCTTGATGTTGAAGATTCTCATGGCCGTTGGCAAGCGCCCCTTGCACTAGGCTGGCAGCGGCAAAGCGCTGCAAAGAGTCTGGGGCGTCTGCGCCAGGCTGCCAATCATCGCATTGTATTATTCAGTCTGACCACCGGCAGCGTAATCTCCCGTACAGCGCTAGAGTCGCATCTCTGCTGCGGAACTCGACCTTCCCGTGACGGTGACATTCCAGCCCGATTCTCCTGCATTGCCAATGCTGCTGCTTGTTTTGGAAGACGTCGCCCCGGCAGGCGAAGTACCCAGCCAGTATATGCAGAACGCTGGTTGTGCCAGACAGACGCGCCACTTCCCTGAGGTTGCCTCTGGCGTCCATGCGAGTGCAGTGGAGGAGGTGCTGGGTGCAAGGTGCGAGAAACATCCCGTGGCGCTCGATCAAGCCATCATCGAAGCGCGTGCTGATGAAATGGTCGAGCCAAACGGGCGGGTGCTGGTTGCCGGTCAAGAGACGCCTCCTCGTCGTTCCCGCGCCCATGCGGACTGCAGCATTTCTGCCGACCAATGGCAAAGCCCCCATTTTGCCGCTCCTCATTTCATTCTTCTGCAAAGGCGTCCTTGGGAGGTTTTTGAGAGGCTTGCAATCTTCACAAACAGCCCGTGGCCTGCCGCGACGCCGCAATGGTCAAGTGTGACGCCTGTCCGCAGGAATCCCATACGTTCACTCAATCGTGAAGTCGACAACCTGCCAATGTCCTCCATCAGCGCGATTGCTCTACGCAACACTCGTCTACATGCTCGATGCCAAGGGTCTTTTAGCTTAGAGTCTTTTGTTAATCTCATTTCGCATCTTTGGGATGGTAGGTACCTTGAAGAATTAGCAACAAGTCTTTGATTTCGATGCACTGTGCCACCTGCGTCGACAGACCCTAATCACTCCGCAATGCGCTTTGCAGCGCTCGCAGGGAGCTTCCAACGACTACAATAGCTTGCAAACCTTGTCTGGGACAACCGCAGGTGAGTCGCGCAAGCCGAAATGATTTCGTGGAAGAATCGTGAATTTTGGTAATTGAGCTTACAGTAATTACACTGCCAGCTGAAACCTTTGCAGGAGGTTCCTTGTCTGCTCCTTCTTAATGACGAGTCACAAAGTTCGCTGGGAATAGACCCGATTTGCCGTTGTAGTGACCAAACCACCAATCCTCGTCCGGAAATTCCTGCGAAAAGTTGTCAGCTGGATTCGAAAGCATTCACCTGAGACGCCTGAGTAAACTTACAATGTCTGTGATTAGTGCCCCCTCAGGAAAACTCAACTCATTGTCCTCTGCGGCATCGTAATCATATTCTGCCGTGGCGGTTGCGCCACTAGCTTGTCCTTCTTCTTGAGCCAACGCAGAGCCAGAAAGCGGCGCCGATGCCGTCTCATGACTTCCCGAAGGCTGCTCTGGCTCCTCTTCGAGCAAAGTCACGTAGTTACTTGGGAATAGGCCGCTCTCGCCGCGCTCATTTTGGCCCATCCACCAATCCTCATCGACCATGTCAATGTTGGAGACAATATCGCCCTCTCTGAGCTCCAGTTCGTTGTCCTCCGCTTTTTCATAGTCATATTCTGCGCGAGCACGCTTACCACCAATCGATGCACCTGGATTTGCAGCGGCGACGGCACCGGCGCCAAACGTCGTCGCTGCAGCTGCAGCTCCAGCCGCTCTTGCAGGATCGTGGCTTTCAACTTGAGGTTCCGGCTCTAAATCCTGTTCAGCAGGAGCAGCTCTCGCGATTGACTCGGCTGGCACAGGAGGCACGTCGAATTCCTCTTGAGGTGGTTCAATCGGCTTCTCCCGAGTATGCGCGATAGGCTGAGCGATGCGGATGGGTGAGCTTGGTTCGTACTCAGGCGTCGGAGGATCTGGAGATCGAGGCTGAGGAGGCGGCGGTGGTAGATTTCCGTGACCAGACTCAGCAGGCTGGCTAAGACCAGGCACTGGCACACCTCTCGTTGCTCCAGCATTGGGCTTGCTGCTTGTATCAAGAGCGGGCGGAGCTGGTGCCGAGAAATCTTTCTGTGGCGGTGCACCTCCGATGGGAACCGTATCTTTGAAGCGGTCGCGGATAGACCCAACTCCCCCAGAGGGAACCTCAGCTTCGTCCTGTGATGGGTCGTTGCCTGTAGCATGAGCACTAACAGCGGGGCCGCTGCCCCCTGTTTTGGTCGTCTGTACCGCGTCCCATTTCTTTCCGCTGTATCCGCTCTGCCACCCACCGCTTGCCTGGCTCGATATGGGCTCGGCGGGTCTTGATACGGGGGCTGGAATAGTCCCGCCCTGACGAGCCTTCTTTTCAGCCCATATTTGAGCTGGGGTCTTTCCTCCTTGATCTGCAAAAGTGCGGCTTGCTGTGCCTACAGGAGCCGCAGTAGGATTGGTAGGCTGAGCTCCAAAGCCGCCAGGCGTAGGAGCCTTTGTGCCAGTAAAGGTGTTTGCAGAGGATCCGAATTTGTTTGCGACCTTTGGTTTGGGCATTTCGGAAAGTCGGTCAGAAGAGTAGAAGGCTGCGGACCGCTCAGCCAGGGACTTCGGGGCTTCCTCGGCTTGCGCTGGCTGAGACTCATTGGCCGCTCGAATGACAGAAGACGGGCCTGGAGGTGCAGCGGCTGCTTTGGCGCGAATCGCAGCTATATCGACCTTGCCAATAGGTTCATAGGCTCCTTTCACGACGGTCGGCCTATCGTCAGCAGCTTTGCCCTGCTCAGCGGCCTGCCTTCGAATTGCTGCGATGTCAACTTTGCCGATCGGCTGATACGCTCCCTTGACGACATCCGGATTTGATTCTCTAATGGGAGCTTGGTAGTTGAATTGCTGTCGTTGCGAGGTCAAGCTGGCCATGTCCACTTTCGTTGGCTTGTAGGCTGATTGTACAGGCTGTAATGTGGAGCGGCTCACGTCATCAGCGTCGCCCCAACCGTCATTCGTATCGTTTTGAGGACCACGAGGCTTTCCGCGAGATGCCAAAGGTTGGAATGCAGATGAAGCACCTGCGACACGTGAAGGTGTGAAGACGGGTTTTGATGCGACTGGCGGAGGCGGACCAGCCATGGGTTTGGATGCTCCAGTGATAGCAGAGTATTTTGACCCTGATGCATCGGCGACCTTCTGAACTATGGACTCGGGAACCAGCATGGAGTCATTGCGGGCAGTGATTTGAACATGATAGCCCTAGGAATGGAGTGAGGAAGGTGTCCGCTACATAATGCAGTGCAAGGTCACATACCTGGAGGATGCGCGATACAGTATTCATATGGCTAGTGAAGTAGCCTTTGGTGCGTTCGGGGACCCCTTCACCACACTTTCAACGATTGTTAGTAAAGCGACAAGGAGGCTCGAGCACTGGGCTGCATACCCATCCGATCATGACATTTTTGGGCAGGCCTGTATTTGGGTCCTTGACCTTGACGAAGGCAAATTGTATACGGCCATCCGAGAATTCTTCAACCAAGTCGGCAAGCTCGCCATCCCCAGAGGTCTGGACTTTGAGAGTGCTTTCCTTGCCAGCATCCGGCTGAAAGGCGTTTGCTAGCGGGGCTTGCACGCTGAAGACGGCCCATTGCCCATAGGTGGGAGACACGGAGGCACTGGCAGGAAGAGGCGCATCAACGACAGCTTGGTAGCTTTTGTTTATGGAAGCGCCATTGGTGGAAGTATCGAGAGATGCCATGGTGTTGGTAGGCTGCCGCGGTGGAGGAGGAAAGAGAAACGGAGGGGGAGGGGAGGTACGGCTGGGGCAATGAGGGCGTCGCAAGGCAGCAGAGACGTAGCGATGAGAGGGAAGATGAAGAGATCAGTCTGCACTATACTTCAAGCTGTAAGTTCCAAGCTATGAGGTGAGAGTAGGAGATGAAGCATAAACAGTCAGTCGCACACGGGTGCGTACCTGAGGTCAAGACGAGAAGGAAGAGCTGCACCGCCAACGTCCTACGTCAGCCACAACGGTGTCGGCGCATGGCAATGCTCCTGCCGACACTGCAGCGTGACCACGACTTGCATCTGTTCAATGATGCCATGCAAAGTAGCATATTCGACCCGTCTGAAGCATGCATAATACAGAGACACATGGTGGCAGAGGTGTGTCTAGCATGCAGGGCGATGTGATGGTGGCTGAACACGTGACTCTGGCTCGGCTTGCGTTGCACGTGCCTTGGGTGGAGACCACAGTCCAGAACTCGCGACCTGCGACGACAGCCTCCACCGACCGATACAAGCGCCGCTCGTAGTCTGACACCGATGCTTTGATGCCCATAGGGGCTCCACAGCGACCGAATCGACTCCAAAAGGGGCCTCCTGGCCGTGTGGGCAGCAGCAGCGGCACCAAGTATTGGCAACCCTACTGTGCGGCGGCTGGCGGTCTGATTCGGCGGCGAGGCCTTAGGCTTCGCTGGCGTGCGGCTCCAGCGGGCGCGGAAGACTCAGCCGGCGTTCGTGAGCCATGCCGATGAACTGTTCACTTGCGGCACCCAATCATCGACCCTCAATCCGACAGCCTCGTCAAGCTCCCTTTGTGCCGGTCATCCCCACCCATGCTCACTGCTCTGGCCCTCGGGAACACCAACTTGCGACCGAACCCTGCGCGGCTCCTTCTTCTCTTCCACCGCCCTGTGTGACACCACCGTCGTCGCTTGTGCGACTTCCTGCTTCCTCGACTCCTCCTTCGCTTCCTTCATGTCCCCTCTCAAGCGACATGCGCCAGCTGGTCTTCGGTAGCGCGTCCAAGACCACCTTGTTTCACATGCTGCCCCGTCCGCACCATGGACTCACCACGCGACCACCATGCCCTTCTCAACGTCGCCCATTCGGACAATTACCCTCACGATGATCCCTTCCACGAGTCTATCGAAATTGCCATCGAGTCTATAGCACATCGCAAGCGACCGCTGAGCACAACACCTTCACCCCCGGCAAAGCGACCGAAACGCGAGTCCCACACTCCTGCACTTCTGCCGCTGTCCCTACCTCCCGAGATATGGCAACTCGTCTTCTCCAATCTGCCGCCAGAGTCGCTCGCTCAACTGCTCAAGGTCAATAGGCTATTCTTTACGTGTTTGACAGACCGGAACATTGCGAAAAGATATCAGATCCACCAAGGCTGTGCGAGGCTCCAAGCTCCTGACACAATATGGGAGACATCACGGCAAACGCACTATCCAAAATGGCCGGCACCCTTGTCGGGCATGTCCGTACTCGATTTTTGGCAAATGGTCGTTCGAAGCACTTGCCAGTTCTGTCGACAGAGGCCCAGCTCCTTTTACGACACTCGCAGCTCCTGGGACGGCGGTCCTGGCAGTGACGGCGTAAGGATCGTCTGGCAATTTGGCGTCCGTTGTTGCGGTCAATGCCTTCAAAGTCGCATTCAGTCGGTAAGCTCTCCGCGATCGCAACCATGAGGTCTTGGCTGATCTCTGACCTAAAATCAGGAGTCATCGCTACTCTTCTCTGATCATTCAGCGCTACTCCCGGCTCTACCTTTCGCTTTTGTATCCTCCTCCAATCATGTGATCCCCTTCAGCATCGTACAGTCAGGACAGTCGATCCCACCCACCGTTGAACTGACAAAGTACTTCTTCACCCCCCACCTAGAAGATGCATCAGCTCGTGTAGAGACGGCGCGACAGGAAGGCGGGCTCGCGGCGAAGAAGTGCTTCGATCAGCTCAAATCTGCAAAGGAGCAACGAATGAGCAGTGCACTGCAATGGGAGCAGAGTGATATACTGCAGCTGATGCAAGCATCATTTGTCGAGGGAGGAAGCAGCACAGGCCTGTCAACGCCGCCCAAAACGGCCTCGACGTCGCCAAATGGACATCAAGGTGGGCTTCTGCTTTATCGGATTCTCAACACAGCTCTGGAATGCTGCATAATGGTCGGGTGGCTAACTGTTTCGCAGCATCAGCCATCATCCTTGCAGCCAGCGGTCGGCCTCCTAGCACAAACATGAGCGGAAAGTTCACGCCCCTGCATCGCCACCAGCAATCAGCTTCCAGACTTGGTCGCAGCCTGAACGAGGCTATCGAGGGCAAAGCCGCCCGTCGGGCTGCGATAGAGAAACGCTGTCGGGAACTGGACCCACCCATCCCCGCAAACCTTCTCCCCCATATGGAGTCTTTCATGGCCGCCATACAGATATCTAATCCTCTGACAGAAGATGCCTGGAATTTGCTGAAACCTCGTCTCCTGGCTCAGCGGCACATTGCTGAACAGCGCGAGAATGACCGGCTCCTTTTGGAACAGGCTTCCGCCACAGACTTGGAGGAGCGGAAGAAGCAAGAAGCCGCTTTGAAGGAGATCAAGGAAGAAGCGGATCGTCAATGGGAAGAGTCCCAGGGACCCGTGCGTGCCCGCCTTGGCCAGTATGCAGATGGGATCATACGCGATTACTGGGCAGGAGGCGATGCTGTGACCCACGACACCATCCCCAAATTTGCGGCTCAAGTGCTGGTAGATGTCCGTGCCCGATACTTTTCGGACCTCGCTCGAGAAGGCTCCTTGCCCAGATCAGGAGACGAGCCCCGGGAATCATCAAATCTTCCACGTAGACTGGTGCTGGACAACATGCGGTGGGTCTATGACAACAAGATCAAGCCACTGACCGAGGTCCGGAAAGAAATGTTCTTGTGCAACGGATGCGACGTCCTTCGATACTATGCCTTTGATGGAGTCGTCCAGCACTACGCTGCGAAGCACACGGAAGCGTTCAGCCTTGGTCATATTGTAGTGCATTGGCAAAATGCTGAATGGCCTGAGAACCCTCCGTTTTGTCCGGATCCGGAGGCTAAGCGAGCATCACTCCCACCCGGGACCTCTGCCCACGGTGCGTTCCCTTCCGGAGGCCCTCCCATTCACGCACCAAATGCCTCGTCACAGTTTCACAAACCATTCCATGTGGCACAGGCTGGCCCGTTTGCAGCTCACAACGTTGTGAGCCCGAGCCCCTACGGCAATCCTGCCTATCCCCCTCCGTACATGGCTCACCAAGCTGGACCATATCAGCCTCCATACTTGGCTACATCAGAACGCTCACAACATAGCTACAGTCCCACATTTGGAAATAGGACAGGCTTCCAGCCCCCTCCGTACCCCCAGTACATTGGTCCCACTAGTCCTTTTGATGGCAGGAACCACTTCTTCCCACCCCCAGGCCCGGGCATTCCAACGCCGGCTCCCTCGCACAGCACCTGGGGCACGCCAACATATCATCCATATCAAGCCCCACCCCCGCCGCAATCTGCGCAAATGTCTACTAATCTCTATCAAGCACACCTCGACGAGGTTGCGAATATCGCGCGATCCACTTGGAGTGTTGTTTCCAATGTTCGAAGCATACCACAGAGTGTCCGCATGTTCATCATAATACACAACGTTGTTGAGCAGTTTCAACAGCGTTTTAGTAATGAGCCCAGTCTAGACCTCTTCACGGACTGTCTCATCAACCACAAGTTGATGAGGCCCCTGAAAGATGCTGACGGTCTTGCCTGCAAGACTTGTGTTTTACGCAACGAGGCCCATGACGATGGGTCTCATTCCCCTTCCTACCCTCTAAGTACAGGCGAGCGCAAGCTGTACCCATTTCATTCTCTCCTTGTCCATTTCAAGAATGTTCACATTGAACATGCCAGTGGTATTGATAACGGAGGTAGTCAGAGTCGTCTAGATTGGAAGGAGGACATGATTGAATTGCCAAGCGAGCAGTTCATAGGAAGCCTGTCCCGTGCGCCTGGCATTGATCAGAATAAGATGTCCATGCTTGCGGCGGCGTTTCCGACTATCACCTGGGCATCTGAAGGTCCACCCATGACCAAGGATCCCGTCCTCGGAGACATCAGCAGTATCCACAGTCCCGTTGGAGACGCACGTGGTGGACCGGCGAGGAATGCCTCCGCACTTTCGCAGATCCGCACATCAGGCAACGTCTCTAGATCAAGTCTGCAAGGACCTCCATCTCGTACAACGGCACTGAACGATCCCGATGTACCCATCGTTGGCCCAGAATCAAAAGAGAGCGCGCTAAATGTCCTGTCACCTGCGTTCTCAAGACAAACGCCCTCACGCGAGTCCATACAAAGGCTTCACTACGAGAACGAGCGGTCCTTTGAGGCAGGTACCCGAGACCTCTTCTATCGGCTCTAGTCACTAACCTTTGGCAGGCTCCACGGACTTCGCAAGCGCCATCACGCCGCCATGGACAAGATCCACAAAGCCCCCACGACGATGGCAGGCCCCCTTCTGCTGCACCGTCGACCACGGGCTCAAAATCGTCTTCTCGAGGCGGACGCCACAAGTATTCTAGTAATGCGTCAGGGCGCCCTTCAGACTCGGACCGCACGCAAGACTACTCGATCGGCAGAGCTGACGAGTTCTTGGATAATATGAGCCATGAAATGCAACGCGATCGCCGGCATAGCCGCCCAACAATGTCGCCCCGAGCAAGTCGACCGCGCAGCCCGCCTCCAGCGCAGCGCAACGCCATCTCCGAAGAAACACTGCATGCCTTACGTGAGCAGGGCTTTATTGTCCTCGAGCCCGGTGCACCGGTAGACAGTCATCCAGCGCACATGCGAGATAGAAACCCACCGAAACACCATGCCCCTCGAAGACGAGGTCGAATGGACTATTCCCGTGGACCCACCGATCATGCCCCAAGACACAGTATTGCCCCGCGAAGAAGCGATGAGCACCGATATGACGCAGAAGCCGATCATAGAGGCGGACCTCGGTATCGAATGGTTGATAGACCAATAGAAGAGCCCGTCGAGTACATTTATGTGCGCAGGAACGAAGCTGCACGGTACTTGGAGGCGGCGGATGACTATGGGCCGCAGGGAATCTCGTCACGCTATATGCCGTCGCGCTATGCGAATGGGCCGCCGTCCGCTGCACCGGCATCGCGAGGACCTAATGATTTGGGGTATGGAGACAAGGGTGAGCGGGGGGACGAGTACCATGACGAGTATGCTAGTCGTGCTTCTAGTCGAGCGCCGCGGTAGTAATGCAGTATGAACCTGCAAGGAGGGATCACGAGTGTATCTTAGAAAAGTATAAGGGCGCAAAAACCTACGGAGGTACGTATAACGGGCTTCTGTAACGTTCTTTCTTCCCAAGGTGATGGGAGGGCGCGACCCAGTAGAAATACAGAGGACATATCTACAATATCTCGACAAGGAATTCTTGTGCATTGAGTATCTTTTCAGGGGTCTAATCTTTGACCATGTGCGCGATCTCTACTGTAAGAGTCGACCATGTCGAATCAGCTAGTCTTTTTCAGCCAGCTCAATGATGACAAGTTATTCATCCCCTCAGCAGCTTTTGCCCATCCGTTTTTCAAGAATGGCATGGATCAGATGCAGCGGGAATAAATCGAGCAGGCCATGTTCACCGGACGACATCACGTCGTCCAAACAACTATCAAGTAGGCGCCTAATTTATCGATTGGCCTTCCGCTGACTAGCGCCCTCATTGAACAACAACGACCTTCTCAGCCGAGACACCGTTTCTGAGAAGATCCAACCCCGCCTGTATGCCATCTAGCCCTCGCCTCTCCATGACTCTAACGGGGGGTGCGACTTTATACGTTCCAGCAGCGAGTGCCCCGGACAGGAAATCAAACGCACATTTACTAGCATCGAATCCATCATCAGCACCTGACGACACAGCCCATTTAGCCGTGACGCCAGCGGCGAGTTTTGCTACGTCCACTGCGGTGGTGGATACCACTGGCGGGTGTTGCGCTGATTTGCCTGCTATCTCGACGGATGGGTCAGATGTGCCAGCGGCGTGATAGATGCCTATACATTGCCCTTTGTCCATTGCCGCGACTAGATCCGATAATACAGACGGGCTCGAACGATCGAATACGCAGTCTGCGCCGAGACGTTTGACTAGGTTCATGTTATGCGCAGAGCAAGTCGTCATGACGGTCAGACCGGATGCCTTGCACAGCTGTATAGCGTTGGCACCCACAGCGGAACTCCCACCCCAGATGACGACAGTCCCCCCTTGATTTATCGGCTCAAGTTTGGGAAGCGGTAAGCCAAGATTTTGCGGTGAGAACAGACCAAGTGCCGCAGTCGAGATGCAGAGAGGAAAACTCGCGGCGTCAGCGAAGGAAAGAGCATCAGGGATCTTGAAAGCGAGTGTCATCTTGAGGACGGTATACTCTTGGAATGCGCCATGTTCGGGCTTGGGATGTGTGGCGCCTAATGCGAAGCCAGCTACTCGATCGCCTGGCTTGAAGGTATCTGTTGCGGCTGAGCCGACTAGGTCCACTGTACCAGCGACATCTTCACCCAAGATGGTGGGATACTTTATGAAGGGCAGATGGACGTCCTGCACCATATGATCCGCGGGATTGATTGACCATGCGTGAACTTTTATGAGGATTTCAACATCTTCGATGCTGGTTGGGGTTGTGATGTTCCTGATGGAGCCTGGGATTCCGGCTTTGTCTTGCCAGTAGGCGCGATGATGTGTCATTGTGCGGCCTTGATCGAAGATTACTGAGTCTGATATGTGTCGTTGATGTTCTAGGGACTGACATTGGACTTCATCTTTATACGTCAATAGGGGGTGGTTGTCTCAAGGCACAGCATTGCTAACTCCGCGCCATGCGCTCTAACACCGTGCCGTCATGTCGGCGTTACTGGCACACGACGCAGACAGGCTCTTCCAGTGAGAGTCGCAGAAATGCTCAAACCAATGCAGAGCGGCTTAAGCGACCTTCTACTGGATCGAAAGCGGTGTCATTTCCCGAGTCGAGCAATGCAGGCGAGCAGAGGATCGCACGCTTGGTGCGGGTTACGCTGGAGTATGGCGATCCAATGTTGAAGCGAGGCTGACTGACCTCAAGACACTGCACATAAATTGTCTTCAACTAAACATCTTGCTCCACGTAAAGCCCATTGATCCAGTAAGGATGCATTCTCTCTCGTCTTGCACATTTTTCGGCGCTGTTCAAGCAAAGGTCCAGTGGAAGTCGCCCCGCCAATGCGTGAATCTTGTTCTTTTGCGCTCGCATCGTCATCGTTGTGACTGGAATGAATTTTAGGCTTGAAAGGTGGAGCATCTTGCTCAGGTGTGCAGTCCTCGCGCTCAAAACAAATGAGGCACTTGCGATTGACTTTCACCTCGGAGAGTTGGCAGTCGCAAGAGCAGGCTGATAGGACGTCGCGGTAGAGAATATGTGAGCAGAGGGCGCTTGAGACGAGATTGAAGCACATCTTTAGCCATCAACGTTTGGAGTGGATGTGCAGATCATTCTTGTGAGAGACCTCCTCTTACTCTGACAAGGGAAATAGTTGTGTAGAAGTTGGCTCTTTGTTTGGAGCATTCCTCAAGATCCGTCGCATGCCTCGGCTCGTCAATTACAAGGATAACCCTAGAAACCCAGGCAGGACACTGTGGCTTAATCTAGGGTCAATGTCCCCTTGCATGAAGTAGGCCTGAGATGGAGCTCCGGGAGCGCCTGGGTGAGACAACCGCATAGCAAATGGAGCTTGGACGAAGTGAGATCTTCGTCTCGTCCCAAGTCGCCCATTTGTGTTCAGTTCGCCCGCTTTGGCTGGTGACTTGCACATTCTCTCAGGCGCAGAGAATGGACTCCACGCTATTAGGCTTGAGCTTGTTCGACAATTTCCATCACGGGAAAGTCGATCAAATTTCCTTCAAATAAGATAGTCAGGGTGGATTGGTTTCATGTGTGCGTCCCTGCTCGGCGGTGGCCAATATGGTGCAACCAATAACGCCACTCTCATGTGCGAGTGTTCCAGAAGTCTGCATCCTTGATATGGATTTGCTCAACATCCGCGATGTCACGGTCATGCATTATCAAGCCGTTGCCAACTTTCAGGTGCTGCTGCAGAACGTCAAGGCTTTCATGTACCCTTTCCGGAGCGCACGATGATAACGTCTCGTGAGCAATACGAAATGGCATAGTAAGGTGCATCGCCATACAGATTTCTCTCGGGGAGCCAAGCATCTGCTTCGAGATCCTTATGATGCGAAGGGCTAGAGCAGCTCGATAGCTCGGATCAAGGTATGGCGTCAATTCTGGAGTGTTGAAATCAAGACCCACAAGATCGCGAAGTTTCGAAGCCATGTCTAGCACATAGAGCTCAAAAAAGCAGAAATTCCCCACTTTTAGTGCGCAGTGATATGACATGGGAGTGATTTCGAATGTTTCCGTGTATGGGTCCGCAAGTGAAAATGGCTGCAGGAAGCCACTGTCGACATCTTTCGGGATACCCAAACGCGCAAGGACCCAAGTACGAAGACTTTGCTCGGTCGTAAGAATGTACTGACCCAGATTAATCATAGTCTGCTGCTGTGGGAGCACGCCCATGAGATAGCCCTTTTCCACTTGTCGGATTCGATGACCGACTTCGAAAAGCGGACTCATGTCATCCAGGCGCTCAAGTCTGATGCAATCTGCACGTATATGCCGTCGCAGTTGCTGAAGACGACGATATATGGTAGCGTTATTGCTGTCGTGATCTGCGTCAGTCATAAGGTCTCGGGTTTGTCGATGGATGGCAGTTCTCAGGGTGGCATCACCAAGCCGACCAAAGCCTTGAGGCCGTTCATGGGCAATCAGTCTCTTGAGGCCCCTCCAATGGGCCTCTGCTGAAAAGCCCCTATCGGATGGAAAAAGCGTTTCGTACAGATGTGCTGTCCGAACGGCTGCCATCGTCTCTTCGGTGGGTAGGTCACGTTTGCTCGACAGGGCAGCCTGAACGGCGCCCAAAGCTTTCACATAAGTTCTCTGGCCCTCTAAGTCGGCGACCGGATCGTTTTCCAAGAACGCCACCCTTCGTAGCGCCAAAGCAGTCAACATCTGCGTTAACGCCGGTCCTTTGTTGGCATGCAGAAACACCGCCTCGTACCATTGCAGATCGGAGATTGGATATAGTGGCTCGACTTTGGGATAGAACGACTCGTATAGCGTACTCGTGAGCCGGTCTCGAAAGCCACTGCAAATGAGCGACTTTATAGAGTCGGGGCCCGCTGGGTTTTTCACAAGTGATTCTAGCTTTCGCGCAGCTGGACCAGATATGCCCTTCGAGGATGCAGCGTGCACGTCATGGGGTTTGAAGAGTGTCAAATTCGGAGGATACAAGCAGCGAACGCTGAGTCGTTGACATCGGCCACAAGATGGCTTCTGGCGATCGCAGCCAAGGCGTTTCGACTTGCAGGAAGAGCAGCCGTCAAAGCGACGGGCATGGTATTTGCGCTTCCGGCCCTCCCTAGGCTGATCTGTTGCCCTGTCACGTGAAGCAATATTTATTTGGAGTAGCGACTCGTAGGGCATCATGGTGGCGGACGATATGCTGCTTCTGCGTCAGCCGTGCATGAGAGACGAGCCAGACCTCGAAGGACATGGACAGCTTCAGTTGTGGGAGCGTGTCACGAGTGTGGGAGATTTTGCCTGACGGGGGCCAGAGGATGGATGGTGCAACGTGTGGGGTTGGTGCCCTCGCGTGGCTCGCTGCCGCGAATCCCCGTAGCAGGCCCAACCCGAGGCTGCTTTGGGGCATCCAACCGGCCCGGCCAGCCGCCAGGCCTTCCACGCCAGCCACGCGTGTCTTCCGTCTTTCTTATCATCATCAAAGACACCATTTTCAAACGCTAAAGTGTCATGAACAAGAACTCACATAATCTGCTGCCATTCTCCCCAGGACTTCTACAAGCGTCACACAAGCTCAATAGATTCTCGCCGCGTCCAAGATCGAGATACGTATCAGTACAAGACAACGAAGATGGCGATAACTGCCAGCGCCGCCAATATAACACCGGCCTGGAAGCTGAAGCTCTCTTCGTGGTTTCCGAGATGCTGTCGTACGCGTTCACAAAAGTGTTGTCGCTACAAGTCCTCCATCTGTATGATACATCTGTCGCTTGCTCCTTCTCTACATGCGAGCCATATACCAAACATGGAAACATTGTTGTATTTGCAAAAATGACCCAGTATGATTTGCACATGCAATGATGCCCGCCACCGAATTCTCCACGCCAGGAACGCTCCGAAGTCGTAGGTTCTGTCTTTCCAGGTCACACACGATTTCAACAGCAAGGGCCTGCTACGTAGGAGTGCAACAACCTTCGGAGTCTTTTGTGGGCGAACCATAGAGCGACATGTGTGAACGGATCAAGCGCAGGTATTGGGCTTGATTCTGGAGGACTTGCCCAGGTCGACCATTGCGAAAAGGCCCAGCCTCGCGAATAAATAGCCAAGCCGGCTACTGACGTTCACAACACAAGTCATCTACTTAAAGAGCTAGGTTCATTCCAGTGAGTATCGCTGACAATAACTCTACAGTGGCGGAACCGCAGAAGCAGTAACACACTATCGATTCAACCTATGTAGGCGTGAGAATCAACCACGTCTTTGGTTTGGTTCAAGATTGTGGTTTAGTCTCTCACATATGTGCCAAGTTGACACGGGTCCTCTGGATCTGAGCGTAACAAGCACACGACCTTTGTGCGCATCATAGGCTTGTGAAAGGCCCACAACGCCAGCCAGTCCCAGAATTTCCCTTCACCACCAGGACATCAGACCTGCGCAAACGCTACCCTATTCCACAACAACCTCACTTAAAATTCTTCGAAGAATCCATGGGACCATCCTCCGTCAGTTGCCACACATTCTTCATTTGCCAGTCTCCCTTTATATCCTGCTCCAATTTCGTACTGACGCCCTGGAACCGGCCTTCAACTGTCGCGATTTTGTTTCCATCCTCATCTTGAACATCCAGGACGTGAGGATACTCGCCTACATTAGGTTTGCCCCTTTCGGAGTTCGCTTCGAGGAGCCGATCATGCATTTCGTCTGCGGAATAGTGAACACCTGTGGCCTGGTGCAGATATTCGGCACCGGTAAGGTGCTGACGGACCACACCGTGACCAATTGGGGTTCCGTTAGAGTTCTTGACTATGATCTTGGTGCCTGAAGGCACCGAGTGGGCGGGGCGAGCTGGGGGTGGGAGAACAGCGGCGGGAGGCTGGGAAATCTTTTCGGCTAGGTCATCAATGAGACGCGCTGTGCGCTCCATCAAATCGACTCTTCGGAGGCGAGATTCAAATTCTTCGCGAGTCAGGCCCTCCTCTTCTTGGCTTGGAGTAGAAGCTCCGGACTGCTCAGTCAGGGGAGTTGTCTGATGACAAGAGTGAGTATCTTCCAGAGCTTCTTCGAAAGAGCCTGATGCACAAGATGGAGATGAAGTGGCATCAAAATCATCGCCACGTTGACAGTGACATACCTTCAAGACGAGATCGTTGCTTGACGACATTTTCATTGTGATACGTCAAGTTGGAACGAGAGAAGGGAAGAGAGAGGTGAAAGGAAGGAGAAATACTTTTGCGCGGCGGCCAAAGCCCGCGCAGAGCACCGGTCTTGGCGGCTGAATTCCTAGCGGCATACTGTATCGGTAACGATGCATGAGGTGTGCGCTCGCCTGAGGAAATGCTTCGAGACTTCTGGGGTGATTAGTGTCCCATGTCTCTCAATGAACGGGCTGATGCTTGCCTTCAACACCATTTGAGATTGTGAAATTGGTAGTCAAGCCAGAGGTCCGGGAACTCGTCCCATTTTCAATATCCCAGGATCTGAAGGCATCCGCTAGGTTGTTCAGGATGTCGCTTCACTCCTCCGACTCAAGACGAAGATAGGTCAGCTCACCTTTTGAAGAGGCATTGCTGTTTTAGAGTCGACTTTTATATCGATCTTATGTATTTCCACTACCGTTCATTGAGCCAACTAAGCACAACATAGAGAGCTGCCATGGGAGTCGTCTAGTCTCATGTTCTATTTCGCCATGACAAGATGAAGTTGTCAATATCTTCGGGACAAGCAAGCCACATGCAGCCGCTCTCAACCAGCGAAGCTCTCACGTGCAGGAAAGGAAGTCTGTATTGAGACTCTGAAGAAAACATCAACTTTTCAAGGCATTACGCGCAGAAGTCACAAGTACTAGCTGGCATGCAAAGCAGAAGACTTGAAGTTGCCAATGCTCTTGATGATCAACGCCCCGGGGCGTCATGGCGCAATCCCGTCAAATGCCACCTGCCCCATCGGGAAGCTCTCCATGTGCCCAGACGAGGGACTGGACCTTCATGCCATTGTGATGCGCGCGATAGGAACGTCTAGCTATCCCCTTGCTTCCCTTCTTCTGACGCAATGTTACTCATCACTCGACCACGACTTGCTCGCTCAACCACTCACCGGCTGATCGAGGACCTCTGGACTCCTGCACACACTCCCAGATCTGTGACCACTACTCCTCTACCGTCAAAATCACGGCTACTACGGACCATCTCACGCAAGAAAAGCACATCATCACCCGCAACATCCTCAACACCAGCTTCGACACCAACAACCATTCGCTCGATATCAAGTACAACTCCCAACATGTCAAGCTCCCAAGCAACCACAACCCCAACTACACTCCCCACATCCTCCACCATCCCCCCAGACCCGCCCAGCAACCTGCACTTCTCCAACCCTGCCCCTTCACACCTGGACTTTCGATCAGACACAATAACAACGCCTACATCCTCCATGCTCAATTCAATCCAGCACGCCTCCTGCATGGACGACGTCTTCGCCGAGGATCCCACCACCCAAGCCCTCGAATCCCTTCTCGCCTCGCTATCAGGCCACGAGGCAGCCCTGCTCGTTCTCTCAGGCACAATGGGCAACCAGCTCGCGCTGCGCACGCACTTCTCACGACCCCCGCACGCAGTCCTGTGCGACCACCGCGCGCACATCCTCACGTCTGAAGCAGGCGGGACCGCGGCCTGGAACGGCTGTCTGGTGCAAGCCGTCACACCGAGCAATGGACTCTATCTCACGCTCGAAGACATTCAGGCTCACGCTGTACTCGACGACGAAATCCACGGGACACCAACGAAGATTGTCAGTCTGGAGAACACGCTCGCGGGAGTATGCATGCCCTTGACCGAAGCGCAGCGCATAAGCGCCTGGGCCCGCGAAAACAATCTGGCAATTCATCTTGACGGCGCGAGGTTATGGGAGGCCGTCGCAGCAGCTAGTATCACCACCGACGAGAGCCCTGCATCACGCCAGAAGGAGTTACTCAAGCAGTGGTGCACACTCTTCGACAGCGTATCGCTGTGTTTCAGTAAAGGGCTCGGCGCACCGATAGGCAGTATTCTCATCTCCACAAAGTCTTTCATAAAGCATGCTCGCTGGCTGCGCAAGTCGATTGGCGGCGGGATGCGCCAGACAGGCCTCATCGCCGCGCCCGCCAGCGTCGCAGTGCACGACACGTTTTTAGGCGGCAAATTGCGTGGCACGCACGTGCGCGCGAGCGAACTCGGCGCCGCGTGGGAAGCGCTCGGCGGGAGACTGGCGCTGCCGGTGCAGACGAATATGGTTTGGTTGGATTTGGAACACGCGCGCGTTAGCAAGGCGGAGTGGATTCGTGTGTGTGCTGAGCAGGGGATCAAGGTTCTGGGGGGTCGGCTCGTGGTGCATTATCAGATTGGGGATGAAGGGGTGGAGCGGCTTGGGAAGGCTATGGAGGCTGTGTGGAAAGGTAGGTAGATGAGTACAGTAGAAAAGACACGAAGTACCTGGACTCAAATCAAATACATGTCCAATTGCCTCGCGCCCTCAAAAGCATAGAACACGAAGTACACGAGCGTATTGCTGCACAAATGTTCTCTTGCCGTGTAAGTCAGGTATCTTAGTGAGAATGCTACCTAAAGTTTCAAATTGCCCCTTCGTGCACATAAGCCGTTGTTGGAGAGAAACATACAAAACATGCACACAAAAATCAGTTTCGCTGCCCCCTCAGCTCTCCGATGATATTCTACACACGACGACTGTCCGCCCACTACTTCGCGCATCATTGATCTTTCAAGTAGTCAGCTTGGCTGAAAGCCTGATTTTTCTTCATCATGTCCATCTCCCACGCCTTCTCCAATTCTTCATCTTCAGTGAGAATCCCATTTGGCACATAGGAGTACGTATAATCGGTGCCCAAATTGAGCGTCTTATTGTTAATGGTAGGTATGATGTGTTGATCTGAAAGCCCCAGGTACGCAGCGAGATTAGTAAAGGACTCACTCCAGTGCAATTCAATCTGGAGTTTATCCCCCTTGTCTTCTTGATAATCAAAGTAGCCTTCGACTCGCAGCCCAATGGACCTTAGCATTTCAAAGGTCGTGCCTAGACCGGCGAGTTCGAACGACTTGAGCAGACCCGAACCCCATGGCTCGGCGTTAGCGAGGTTACCAGTGACTGAGAAGCCAAGTTGATCCAGTGCACTAAAGGCGTGATAACTGACAACCCAGAGAAGAACGTCGCCCGATCTGAAGGTGCCGTAATCTGTGAGAAATTGGAAAGTGAGGTTTCGCTGTCGCCATGGCGAAGTCCTGAACAAGCCCGTGTATCGAATTGGATGCCCGTGCGGAAGTATCACGACGCCTCCCCCCCTTGCGCCTGGTCGGGTGCATGGGCCGAGAGGCGGCGCAGGGCCACGTGAAGGCTGCGGTCCCGAGGACGGCGGCGGCTTGGGGCTGGCACTGGAGGGCTTTGCCTTCCGAATGGTGGTGGTGATGGAAATGGAAATGAAAATGAAACTTCAACTTGAGATCACCACCCTTGTCGGAGGTCGAGGGGTCAGGCCCAGGGTCATCATCGTCACCAGCAGTACTCAAACTCTGATCATCGGAGCTCTCGCTCTCGCACATAGACAGCAGCGCATCATTCATCATTCCTTTAGCGGGTGCTGAAACGACCTGCGCACCAAGCTGAGGACCAAGTTCTCTTTCCAGCACGTGAGGTCTAGCTTCCAAAAGACAGGCGCAGAACCAGCAAAGGCCGACGCAAGCCCAAAGCCTCGGGACTGTGCATCGGGGTATCGGCATGATTGACCACAGATCCACTTGACAAGGGATAGAGGGTTCGAATGGACGTCGAAGACAGGTGCTTGGTGCGTCGAAAGGGGGGGGGCAGCGCTTGGCTGTTATGTAAAGGTGTATGGTTCCGGCTCTTCCCACGTTGCCTGCTCATGGACCTGCCAGAGGACCTTTACCTTGCAATTGACAAGGGTTTACCGCTCACACGCACGCGTCGCGTCTCGCCTTTAATCCTGGAAAGTGTCTTCTTCCCCTTTTACAAAACACCCACTCCCATTTCCTGACAATCCGAAGTCGATTGTCCACGACTAATGCAGATCCACTAAAGACTAGTATTCCTACTGGTCTTTACTGCACTGATCCTCGACTAAGTGCCCCTGCGCAAGGAACATGTCCAAATTAGATGCAAATACACGCTGACACATCTCTCAGTCCCCTGCTGCCAACGTCTTGACGATAGGACGAGCGACGAGAAACAAAACAGATCATTTCGGGTGCTACAGCCAAGTCGGATCCGCCAGCTCTAGGAGGCGCGTGATCTACCGACAGAACATGATTGGGGCGCGAGCTGTGTAAGCTTGGACCGCTTAGCAGAATGGCACAAGACTGCACACCGAATGATCAGGTACCTTGTGTTGTCGCGACAGCGTCCCCATGATGGCCGACTATTCCATTGCCGATATTCTTGAGCCAATTCACAAATTTGTTACTCTCACTGCTAAGCCACTTCCAGAGCTGCTTCGTCTTGGACTCGGCATCAAGAGCACCAGCTTTGGCTGCGTCAGTCTCATCCGTGCCATTGTTGGTCTCATATTCTATTGTTGGCCGTTCCGGCACAGCTGAGGCAGCTTGTGTGTCAACTTCGGCCTCTGCCTCCGTGGCAGCGGCTGGCGGGTCGATAGTTGCACTTGGTGTACCAAACTCGGCCTCTTCTGTCTCAAGGGATGCATGACTCGACGTGGACTCGTCAAAGTCTTCTTGCTCAAAGTGTGTGCCCGTCGGCTTGAATGGTAGGCGCAGAGTCCCATTGTTTGGCTTCGGCTCAATGCCCAGACTGTCGCAAATGATGTTGTAGACCTCTACGTTCGTGAAGACAGGCACTTGGCTTCCAGCAAGATGTGGAAATGCAGGTCCTTTCGCTACAAAGATCGACCGCATTAACGGGTGAGTGTTGTCATAGCCGTGCACGCCTTTCGGATGGTATACAGGAAGCTCTTCGCCGGAAACACCCGCTGCTACCTTTGCCCGGTACGCAGCCACGTCAAACTCATCCTTTGTGGCGATGATCCAGCCCGTGCGAGGGAAAATCCATATGGGCGCGATACGGTCATTATTCTTGAAATTCCACCGCTCAGGTATGTCTTCGCGAAGGAAGAAATCGAATGCAGCTTCATGGTTCTCGTATGACTTGACCAGCTGTTCATAGAGAGTCTGAACATCTTTTTCGTGGTGCGGGCGTAGACCATAATGGGGCCAGCCATCCATATACTTGACGAGCGAGGTGTCAATCAAATTCTCAAGCTGAAGGACCCGAGAGGCATCAGTGGAAGCCATGCCATGATCAGAGACAACGACCACATTGACGACTCTAGTCAGGTTGCGCTGATCCAGCCCATCAAATATGCTTCCCAGCATTTGATCTACCGCGCGTATGGACTCGTCGACCTCTGTGCTGTTTGGTCCGAACTTATGGCCCTGTGAGTCCACATTTGGCACATATGCAGCAATGAGTTGTGGCCGTGGATCGGCAGCGGCGGCCAGAGGATCGAGCGGTCCAGGTCTGTCGAGAAACTCCAAGATGCGGTCCACCTTTCTTGACAACACTTCAGACCCGTTGAACTTGTCGACGTCGGTGGGCTCAATTCTGCCAATGTGGGCCTCACTCCCAGGCCACATATGAATGGCAGCTGGAACACCTTGCTCTTCAGCGGTCTCCCACACGGGCTCGGCCTGAGCCCACCACTTTCTCTGCATGCTAACAGCCTTGTGCGTATAGTAGAATTCCTCATCAAACTCGGGCGCGTAGAACTGATTGCCAACAATGCCATGAGACTCGGGATATAAGCCGGTGACTAAGGTGTAGTGATTCGGAAAGGTGACTGAAGGAAATGATGGCAGCATCCATTTTGGAGAGATACCAGACTTAATGAACTGAGCTAAGACGGGGGAAATGCCACGCTGTAAGTAGTCTGCACGAAACCCGTCGAGCGAGATGTAGATGGTAGTTGGGGCAAAGAGAGAAGTGCCGTTGCTGAGCATTTGCTCCGGATCAAAAGATTTGACAGGTCTCTCCGTAGATTGAGTCGCTTTCAAGGCGCCATAAGCTATCAATACAAATACGCCGGCAATTATGATGTTGATCGCGGTCAGGCGAAACACGCGTCTTTTCCCGCTTTCAGGCATGTACAATGGTCGCTTCTCGCTCTGTTCAAAGTCCGAGCCAGAGTCTGTAGAGGGCGTAGGTGATCTCGAGCCCCCTTCTTCCATCTTATGCAAGACTTCTTTACGCGAGTTCCTCCCACCATGGCGCCGGCTTTGAGGTTTACCAAGGCCCGCAGCTTGATCATTTGGATATTTTGTGGCGCTTCCTGTGAGCAGAACTTCGCGCTCCTCTTCCTCGCGGAGTATGTCACGGTCGTCTTGGACGGCCTCGTCAGAAGAGGTTCGTGGGGTTGCTTCCGCAGGGGACAACGCGTCCTCGGATAGCTCTTGACGGATTTCCTCGTCTTTGTACGACATTGCGAATGCGACACTGTCTCGAGCAGACTACACGATGTAGATGAGGGGGATTCCGCAGTCTGCAATGAGCTCAGGAAGGCATAAGGTCTTTGGTAAAACAGCAAGCCGCACTGTGGTAGACCGCTGAGTAGCAGGTCGATGCTACTGAGCATACAATCAGGAGAGACGCAGGTTCGCCGAGTGCGAGACAGCTTGTACCTGAAGAAGCAAGTTGAGCTACACGCCTAACAGTACAAAGCCAAGCCTGGTATACAGGTTGGGGGTGCTGTCGAGTCGGGGTTGCCCCAACACGTGTGAGACGAATCTCACTAGGTCAAATCCGACAGGGTAATTTCACGTTATTCCTCCGACATCTTTGCGAAGTTGGGGGTCTATACGTCCACTGGGAGATCGACTAGCCAAGAAGTACTGATTGCAGCGAAGAAGCAATTTCGAGACTTCTGATCAATTCCAATCTGTCTACCCTCGCTGTCCACGTCAACTACGTCAAGAATCAAAACCGCAACTTTGTACCGCGCAAGGTAGCCCGTCGCATCGTGAGAGCTTGGCGAATGCTGTCTATGCTACTAGTGAGCTTGATGTTTGCCATGTACAGCACACTGGACCTGCTAGAGAGTGTGCTTCTTGATCGAGGCGAGACAACGGTGTCTTCGTAGCCGGCAGCATTGCGCCCTTTGACACGGTGACTCCCGGCTCACAAATCGAATGAACGGACAGGCGAACGGGCACAATGATGTATTCATCTCTCCAAAAATCGGACGTCTCGTCCATTAATTGTAGTATAGCTGTGTCCTTCCACCAGCCTGCGGATTTCGACGCCTTCAGCATCGTGATCGTTCACAGCGCGCTGCAGCAGTGGCCTTTGCCTTCTTTCCAGCCCCTTGCTATCTCTGTACGACCTCGCTGACCTGCAGATCATGATCGTGCTGCCTGACAACTTCAAGAGTCGATACCAATAGAAACCCAGATGAAACAGAAATTGCATGTCAATGCTCGTCCAGCGTTTACGCAAAAGAAAACTGAAATTCGTGGTCCTCGCCTGAGTAGGTGACAGCTGAGAGTTCGTTTGAAGGAGATGGTGTGCCTCGGGAGAGGTCATTCGTCCTTGCATAAAACGTTTGGGTATCAAGTTCCCAGACAAGATGCGCCGGTAGTCATCGGTAATGTTGCGTCGTGGAAATAGGGTGCGCATCAAAGGCCGACATCAGTCAAACTCCATGACACCAGAAGAACCAGCCAATTGTAGCGTGCAGACAGCTATTAATACATGCAGAGCGAGACTGCGCAAGTTCGAATGTCTGCGATTGTCTCGTGAAAGGTGGAGACGGCTCTCAGCGGGAGACATGCGCTCTTTGTGAGAAGAGTATCGTTCAGATTCACCGTGAATGCTGATTTGAGAACTAGAGGCGAGCCTACCGATACTCAATTCCTTGCATTGCACTAGTAGTTTGGGCAGACCAACCGCCGCTAGGAGCCGCTGGCGGGGGGTGTGAAGGTGGTTGTTGAGAGCCTGCTTGCAAGGGGGCAAGTCGGTGCTGCGAGCCACTGGGGGCATTTGATTGATTTTGCGAGTCAAGGAACTCTGTGCGCGGGCCAAAAACGTGATGGCCATGAGGATCCACCCTCAGCAATTGCTGGTACATATGTGTAATCTCATTCGCGAGATGATGGTTATCCTCAGTAGCTTGGTGAGCACGTTGGAGTTCGTCCTTCAATCGCTGTATGTCTCTTTGGCCGTTTTCGTAAGCGCCCTTGAGACCGATGATGTACTCAATAGCCTTGGTGAGGACCTCCCACTTGCTGGATTTGTTGCCTGGGGAGTTTGGAAGGATACGGTTCAGAGAATCGAAGAGATCCTTCATCTCGCTGCGCCGCTTTCTTTCGGCAAGCTTGTGAGAGACGCGCAGCTCGGGAGTCCGACTGTAGTTGCCCGACCCGAGGCCATGATCTCCAGAGAGGCTGGCGACTGCCTTGTGTTGTAGTGGGTCACCATGGACACCGTCTATATCGCTGTCAGCAACAGCCTTGAATATGTCGCGTATGTACACTCGCAACTCTTGCGCAGGCAAAGATTGTATCGAGGTGCGTATTTGGGCACGTCCTGGGAGACTTACTGTAGGCACCTGATTCTAGAGTGTTCATGCTAGATGCAGCGATGCTGTTGTGGCGAGACGAGCGAGGGCTGGGCGAGTCTCCCATATCATCGTCGTCATCCGGTTTATCAGGAAAAGCCCATGCGTAACCCTTGGTAGGTGTACTGGCGAGGGGATCGGGCATGCCTCCCTGTCGAGGATTCGAGATAATGACGGGAGCTCGACGAGGAGGGACGGCGCTTCCTCCAGGAACAGCAGTACGCGGACGTCCTGCAAGTGGGGACAGAGCGCCAGGTGCACCCGGGGGCCTCGACTGGGAAGAGTTTGGCGTCTGAATGCCTCGTTGCTGCTGTAAATTCGCGACAAGCGAGGACTGCGAGGTGTTTGCCGTGGCATCGTAGGGAGACGATGGCTGATTGATTTGCAGGTGGTTCATGGGAACATTGACGCGGCTATCGATGCTGCTCCTCCTCGAATCGAGGAACGATGTGTTGCTGACGTCTACAGATGTATTGGAACGCTGGTCAAAGGGTTGGCTGAGATTGGGAAGAGCCGACTAAAATGGCATTTGTGAGTCGCGTGAGAGTCTAAGCGTCTCAAGATCGACTTACGTGTGTCGAGGAAGGATAGCGGGCACCGACACTATGGGCTCCCAGTGAGCTTGCTTGGGAGAAGCGGTTGGAGTCGCGGTCGTTGTTGAGAATATTGTGCAGGTGGCCATGGCCAGACACTGTGCTCGAATCTGAAGCTCTGTCAGTAGATGATGCGGACTGAATATGATCGCGAGGGAGAGGTTACGCTTGCTTTGACCTGACTGCATGGACCAATTGCCGGAATCTCTGGCGGGGTCAAAAGCAATTGACGACGAGGTTGAAGGGGTATTCTGGGAATGATTCATGCCTTTCGTCAATTGGTTGATGGAAGGAAGAACGACAGCGCCAGAGGGCTCTCTACGCTGATCTTGATCGTAACTCATCGTGAAGAAAGCTGGAGGTATGGCTGGGAGAAGAAGACAAAGGAGGAGCGGGCCAGCAGGCTGATGGAAGGGGTCAGCGAGCTGTGGGCAAGCGGCAAGTCTAGGCGCGGATTAGCACGATCGCTGGAAAAGCGAATAAAGGGAAAGGCTCAGCGTACTCTTTTGTGGGTTACACAAGTCAAGCAAGGTGCAGGACAGACAGGACGCTGGACCGGACGGTCGGGGCGCGGAACAGGGTGGGAAGAAGCGAAAAGCGCAAGTAGAGTAGTAGTAGCAGCAGCAGCCGCGGCAGCAGCAACAGCAGCGATCGGTTCTCGGGGCAGGTTGGACAGGTTGCGACGGGGAGAGAGGTGGGTGTAGATTTGGTTCAGGTGAGACGTCACGGAAAGAAAGAGTCGGGCAGGTCGGAGAGGGAGGAGAGTAGCGAGAGTGGAGCAACGAAGTCGAGCCGGAGCGGACGGAAGTGAGCAGATGCGGGCGGACGGAAGAGGAGGCAGAGGCTGACGAAAAGAGAGAGAAAAGGGCCTCTCTCAAAGTCGAGGCTGACGAGGAGCAGATGAGGTTGGCGTGCGGAAGGGAGAGGTGCGAAGAGCAGGTCGCAGGCAGAGGAGAAAGGAACAAGCAAAGCCCTGGGTTGGACGGCGTGATCAAGAGCCGTTGATGTGGGCGTGTCCGAGAGAGGAGGAATCGCCAAGTGGGTTGTGGAGACGCCCGCGGACGTTGGCTTGCTCGAGCATCGAGAGAGGGCACGGCAGAGGGCAGATCAATGCTCAAGGGCGACGCGAGCGTGGGCGGGGACAGTGCCTATTAAAGACGCAGAACCAGGGTAGAACGAGCACTTGAGAAAGATTGAAAAAGATAAAAAGGTTCAGGTGTGGCCGGAGCAACGTGCACACGAGGTCCAGAGGCAGGGCGTCTTCGCAGGACTCCGACATGCGACTGTTACTTTGGGGTCCGTATTCACAATCAGACGGCATGCAGCGATGGGCATGGGCCCAAGAGAGGGAGGCAAGGCCAGCGAAGGCACGGTGACGTCGAAAGCTCTCCAGGGCTGTTCAGGACGGGCTCGCACCCTTGCATGCGCTGTGCCTGAGAAGGAGGAGGAGGAGGAGAAAAACAAGCAGGAGGGTCATGGCGGCTTGGGGGTGGGTGCTGGAGAGGGCAGTGGATGGGCTCCGGATGGAGTAAAACACATGGCGGCGGGCGGACCGCACTAGCAGACAACGTGGGAGGCACGCGGTGTCGTGGCCAATTGCTGCCCGCTGATCGATGGGCCGGCTCTCCGTGTGCCTGTCTGCGTGCAGCGCCTTTTGCTGCGTTTCCTCTGCACATCTTGGGCGCGTCGCGCAGGGCAGAGGCTGCGCTCTCCAGATGGCGTGCAATACAAGTGCCTGCTGTGCTCGGCCTCCCCCTTGCATTCCCCTCGCCGCTGTCCCCAACACTGAACCGTGCCCGGCATGGGTAACCCTCGTCTTGGCATGTGGCGCCTTTGGAGCGCGTCATCTCTACCCTGTCGCCAGCCTCGCCTGCTACTGTCCGACGTCCTCGTATCTGGCTAGATCTGCAGCTAGCTTCGAATGCTCCTTTCCACATCCTGACCTCGCATCACTTCCCCGTGCCCCCTTTTGCCAACCGCTGCATCGTCTCTCCACGCGAGCCAACAGTCAAGTGCAGCCGCAAGTCCACAATTGCGGCAGCTGGAGTCAACCCCTCAGCGTTAGCATCAGCGACACTTTGACAGCAGCGCCAGTGCCACCCAGGCCCGCAAGCGCTCGCTTCCCGCTGGCGATCGTCCCTTGCACACTGTCGGCGCATTTCTGACGAGCTCGCGTGGCAGCGCTGCAGCGCAAGCTGCAACGCCTTGCTCTAGCGTCTTTGCAATTTCTCCGTATCCCTTCCCCGCTGACACAATCTAGGCAGAGCTGTACCACTCAGCTGTCTGAAACTCATGAGATGGCACGCACTCGCCTTGGCCCTTGAGGTCGTCGTCGTCGACGTGGGCGGACCATGCTGACTGTTTTCCACCCACGTGCACTTTACGCTCTTGCATCTCACTTTCCGCACCGGGTCGTCTCCTCTGGCTGACGCTGAGATAATCCCTGTCGCGAGCACCAGCCAACCTGTGAGCCTGTGGCGCCCAGACTAGTTGGGCCTACTCAACGCTTCCACGCGACGATTCCGCTGCGTCAAGTACTACTTCGTGCCCTGCCCGTAGTCATCTTCGTATGTGCATCATTCACCATGTGGAATCGCTGTACGGTTTCGCGATACTGCAGCGAACCAAGCGCACGGGGCTGCCCAAAATACTCAATTCCCCTTCGTCCTCTTCCTCTTTCCTACCATTGTAGGCGCTCGTCACGTGCCCGGGCTGGCTGTCACTCGTCCGTGCTCTTGTGCTCCCGGGGCCCCATACGAGCTGTAACGAGGGGCATTTGACGCGTCGCGACTCGTCGCATTCGATGACCGTCAAATGATTCGAGCATGACCACAGACGCGCTGGGATGTGTGCCTGCACCGTCTCTCTTACTCGCCGTGCTCGCGTACTGGTGCTGCACAGTCCGTTTAGGAACAATCTGCATACACTGCGCAACGCCAGGGCAACACCAACGTCTGTCCTCCTCGCGTCTGCCATCTTTCCGGACATATTTGACACCGTCTGCCCTGCCCATGTGGGTCACAATCGCATAATCTCCGTCAATCGAGATGGCGCACGACGCAAGATTGTTGTGTCTCCTGAGACGTGGGCAACACGCGACTGATGCGTGGCTGCGGTTGGGACGCCAACATTCAAGAGATCCTTCTCGTGGGCCTGTTCAGACGTGCAACCGTGAATGCACCCGTTCCGCTCTTCGATCCGCTCTGCGCTCCTTTGAGACACTGCGGGCGTGCTAGCTCGTATCTCACAAGTCTGCCAACGATGGCACAAGCGCGACAGAAGTATGTAAGGTAGTGCATCTGGTCGCGATCTGCCTGCCCGTATCAAGGATTACGGCGGCGCCATCTGACGATCCGACATCAATCCTCGTGGATCATGCCTGCAGTCAGCGCCAATGACACTCACATAGATGCAACAGGTGCCGGCGGGTGCGTCACCCAAGGTTGCATCGCACTGGTTTCACATCATACCCTTGCGGCCGTTCTGAAAGTCACCACACAAGGTACTAACTCACAGGGTAATCAGCGTCAACTTGGTGTCTCCCGCTGGAAGAGCTACTGTACGTGAGCAGGCAGTCGTGGTAGTTTAGTCTGGGCGTTGCCAAGCCGATCAGTTCAAGTCCAGGAGTGCACATACTTTGTACAGTCCCACCCATGCCACACCATGCCTGTCTTGCGCATCCGTCTGCTCCATAACTACTACAGTAGCTTCCCCAATCCTAGCCTCCCGTCCACTCAAAGCGGAATCCTGGCCTGCTCCCATGGTATGGATTGCCCGGTCATCTTGATCGCCGTAAGATATCCCAGACACGGACCGAGGTCGCTCATGCTTCGTAGGTACCTACCTTCACTTACAATAGACTGCACAAGAGGAGCCTCAGCCCATCCACATGGTTCAACGACACACACAGAGGAAGATCCTTCGCACAACGCCACTTGGTACTTGCGACTGTGATGCCCCTTAAGGGACAGGAGGGTGCGACTCGAGCAATAGGATGCAGTTGAAAGGTTCCCTTTCCTTCGGGCACCGCTTCTGGTTCTCGCACATCTCCCGCCGAGGAAAGCCTCACTCATCTTTCACAGTGAATAAGCTCCCGACGTTTGTCGCAACTGCTCGAGACCCAGAGAGCGCCCTGTACTCTATCTATTCAGCCTGGTCAAAGTCAGAGTCGCCCGTCGTGCCTCTGTAGATACCGTAGGTAGGTAGGGAATATGCAGTGTGTTCAGTACCTCCGATAGGCACCTTACGCACCCAATAAACAGCGCCGCGCCACAGGCTACAAATCGCGCCTGTACGATGCATATTCACCCGGTACGCATACGCTGTGTTTTCCCTCCGTATCTTGTTCTTCCTTTTACTTTCGCTTTGCTGCGCGAGGCAACACGACACGCATCAGACGCAGTTGCACCTGTCAATCCATTGCCCGAGACGGCGTTCCACAACTTGCCCGGCAGCTAGGTAGGTTCAACATCAAGGATTATCATCGCGGAGCCTAGGTGAGATGCGCATGTGACCCGCTTCCAGTTGACTTGTGCCAGAAGATATAAACTTGGCAAGATGTTCGGCTCAGATGACCCAAGAACAAATTTGAACGCTCGTGAATGACGGTGTCTCATGAAAGAAGATGAAGATGAAATCCAAAGCATTTGCCGACATCTAGCTACCTAAGGTACCAGGTAGGCACGGTATGTACTTTTGGCAGGTTTCGTATCTTGGCAGACATGACAGCTGGCGTCGCGAAAGAAGGCCCAGCTTGAGTTGCACTGTGCACGAACGGTACTCTGCACACATTTATGCCTGCGCGACTGCACTTTCGCAAAATCTCAATACAGTCTCAGTGGTGATGATTGGATACCTATAGGAAGGCATACTTTCCATGCTAGACACGAGCGTCACCCTACCTGCTTCTCGTCTTTCGTTGACATTCGCACTGTGTGCCACGTCCCCTCGCTGTAGAGATATGCCTTTAAGCTTGCCCGCATCTGTTGACATTGGAATCTACCTGCACATTGACAGACTCATGTTTAGCACCTGTAGGAAAAGCCTTAGGGTACAATCTGCTCTACGCGATGGGGATGACATATTGTACCTGGTTTACCCAGTCACACTCCTCACATCGAGTCGTGAGAGGTTGGTGGGCTATCAGGACACTGCCAGCTGTAACCTATCGGTGCGAAATGAGTAGACAATGAGGCTGGCTAGCTGCTATTCGGCTGCATATTGTGGTAGTCTGAAAGACAAAAAAGGCCCGTGGCAAGCGCAAAGAGATGGACTAGACTGTATCATTACGAAGAGCCGACGCTGCTCGACACAAGCGTTTCAAAACAGGGGCCTCTCATCCTCACATTCACAATCAGGATCAATCTATCCTATCGAGAGGCAATAGTAAAACCGCAAACGCCATCGCATATGCAAAGGCCTGCCCTTTCTGGCATGGTACCCGTCTGCCCCCATCATCCTCAAAGGAAACGCCGCCGACGCCGCAAGAGAAAGGAGGTCATGTACTCGTGCTGTATGTACTGTAGACGTATGCAGTGCTCGGAGGAGCCTTGAAGATGCCACAAGTAGACCAATCCGATAGCTATGCGCTTGCTTCTTCTTCTGTATTCTATTCTTCCCCTTCTTCTTGTTTTCCGTTTTTTTGGTGTCTGCTTCTTCTGCTTCTGCTTCCTCCTCTGCATTGGTGTGAGAATTTTGAGATGGGCGAAAGAGACAGAGCCCGGGTATTTTGTTTTGTTGTCGTTATGTGCGTCATTAGTGGTCAAGTATTGTTGAGGTGTTCAAGGGCCGTGCAAAAGTGTGTAGGTATGTGTGTTTTGCTGAGGAAGATGCGGATCGCTCCCGGAGCCCCCATCTGCAACGACACATTTACTCGTCAGGCACCTTGTTCTTCTGAAACGTGCCGTCTTCGTGCATTTTCTTGATGTTGACGAGCCATTGCACTTCGTCGACAAGACGCTCGGCACGTCCGACAACCGCATCATACTCTTGCTGCATCTTGGCTGCCTCGGCGTGAAGATGCTTAATAGTCTGCTGGGCTTGATCCTTGTGTGCAGCGTACAACTCTTGTACACGCGTATTTGTGCGGTTGGCACGGTCAATCTCTTGCTGCATCTGCTCGTGCACCACATCCCAGCGTTTGATCTTGGCAGACTCGTCCTCGCGCTCACGCGTAACGGCCTCGAGATCTTTCTGAAAGGTGTCGATGCGCTGCTTGTACTCTGCATTCAGTTGTTTGTGACTTTGCGCGAGCACATCCGCATGAGAGGTACTGTGCTTGGCAATCTCCCTCTCCCGCGCAACCTCAGCCTGCATATTGCTCACAGTGTCATTCTTCTGCTGCATGGCATCGCGAGCGGCGGTCTCGGCGTGAACGCGTCGTTTGCGTTCCACCTCCAGCTCAGCCTTGAGATCCTCAATGACGCGGTCCCGACGCTTGATGATGCCCTCGTCAACTTCCTTGGCTTGCTTGAGGTTGGAGTTCTCCGCACGTAGAGTATCGACGGCGTCTTTGTACATGCGATTCTCACTCTCGGCTTGCTCGAGGTACATGCGCTCAGACTTGAGCTCGCGGTTCAATCGGTCGTTGTCGGACTGGAGTTTTGCGATGACACGGCCAGTCTTTCCGCCTCCGGCAGCAGGGCCGATGGCTCCGTGATTCCAGGTCCCGTCGTCGGAGCGGGCATCGTCTTCGACGGGCACGGGAGCACTGACGCCATTTACAGGCGCACCATCGACACGCATGGGTGAGAAGCGACGTTGTAGGGATGTCGAGCGAGAGCCGGGTGCGCGAGTCGCGGCATTTGCGGGGGAGAGTTGGGAATCGATGCCATTTAGAGGTGACGAGGCAGTGTTACTTGTGCTTGAAGGTGACATGGATGTGGTTGCGAAACTATCGGCAATGGCAAGTTGAGGCGCTCCTATCAGGGTGTTAGTAGCTAGCCATATATGTGCTTCGGTGCTCTCGAGAGGCAACAGCTTGATAACGGAAGCCAACTCCACAATGAGCCAGTCGGCGTGCGCCAGCCGCACCGTGTACAGGTATAGATGCGGCCTCGACATCGTGTCACTGTTCATGCTGCAGAGGACGGAGCACCCTGCAACTTTTGCGGTGGAGGGAAAGACGTGCCTTCGACGCGGTAGGATTGTACTTGAACGGGAGCGCTGTTACGTTGACGGGGACTTCGGAGAAACTTGTTCATGACTCTGCGGGATATTTTGAAGGAGTGGATAGAAACAGACGGGAGAAAAGAACCGCATCCGGGAACGTAGGCCTTTGTGTAGTCTGAGAAGTTCGCAGGACTCTGAGAGAGAAAGGAAGCGAGAGAGAGGGAGGAGAGGCGGACGTGATGGTTACGCAGGCGAGCGGAAAGGAGTGAAAGAACAAGGTGAAAGCGCAGTAAACTTTTGAAATTATGGAAATCACGGCGCTGCTCGAGACAGCGTAAAAGCAGACGCGCAGCGAGTTTGTTGAAATTGATTGCAGCGAAAGGAGAGCAAAGTAATTAAGTCAATCATGAGGCTTGAAGTCGGTCTGCACCTAAACGACACAAGCGTCGGCCGGCTGACTGTACAAGCAGGATGCCGGCTCCCTGGCCCTCTGCAGCTCCACTGCAAGCGCTGTCGAATATCATTTCGGGACAATTGTTCGCTGGGAGCTACTGCAGGCACAGATGGTCCCCTGCTCTGCGCACTGGCTCAACCTTCTCACATTGCTTCGCAGCTCCTGAACCGCGTCTGCTCCCGACTGATCTTGGACCATGATGCTCAGCTCTCGTTCCCGTGCTCTCATGGGTATCGTGTAATCCACGCGATGCTAATCATAAAAGTTTCCAACGCCATGTAAATGCTGTCTCAGACTTCTTGCCACGGGTTTTCATCCTGCTGCAATCACCGTGTTTTGTGTTCCCATGTCAGGCTTGCTCTGATCCTCCTGCACCTTCACTTCCTCAGCATCAGCCGGTGACTCCTTCTTGATCAGATCCACGCGCCCTTCAGCTTCCTCGAGCCGGCGAAGCGACAGAGGTCGAAACTTCTTGAGGCACTTGGATGCCTCTCTCTTCGCTTCCGGGTAGTCGCGGTATAGCTCTTCCACCAGATCCAAAGACTTTTCCTTTACTGGTGGCTTGAACATTATAAGGTACATGAATGTCCGTATCACCATCTGAATGCGCTCGGGGTCTTCTGCCAAACGCTTGATCCTGTCGAGGTCCTCGTTGCTCAGTCGTGGCACTTCGGAGACAAAGCGTATCAAGTACTTCATATCTGATGCGTCAATGTATGCGCAGATGCTCGAGAGGATCCGTGACGACCAAATCTCGTAGTTGTTGGATTGAATCCCTCGCTGTCTTTGAAGCAAGTCCGAGAACCATTCTTCGTTGAGCCACTGTACCGCCGTGTCCAAGTTGTGTTGCCATTGATCTGTCATGATCCATTTGAACAAATATTGACGTATCGCCCGGCTGATCGAAGTCGTGACTGGCGCTTCTCCTGAACCAATATTGGCTGTGTAGGCTTCGTCCGAAGCTAGACCCGTAACGGGCCTCGTCGCAAGACGAACAGCTATCGTCGTCCAATAGTCGCGGTCCGAAAGACTTCCAGCTGCTCTTTTCAACCCGCGCGGCCCTTTCGAGACGGGTAGGTTACTCGAGGTTTGCAAGATCGTCATAAGCCTCTCCACCAGCTCTGTGCCGAACTCATCCACTTCCTCAGCCGACAATGGCGGCGGCACAGGCAGCTCAAAAGCAGCGAGTGACTCGTCAAAAGCAGGTTCTTCTGCAGCTGGGGCAGCTTGCATCTGGTTTAGTAGTTCGTCTGTCGCGTCAGGATCCGGCAAAGGTAGCGGCGGCTGTACCATTTCTGCACCTGGGTAGAAGTCTTGCTGAAGGGGTGCAATGTTTCGATTCCTCTCCGAGAGCTCAAGTAGTCGCTGTCGAATGACCTGATGCATCATTAGCCTCACAGCGCTTGCGCACCGGATGGAAGTGGCCGGGTGACTCACATTGATGGCACTGTTCAACTTGGTCTGATCAATGGTCTTTAGTAGACCAGCGACTATGTTTGGAACATAATCGAAAGGTACGTTGTTGACATGGAAACCCCGTGTAGCCGGATCTGTCGCCAGTGTAAAGACTTCCGCTAGGCTGAGTGGCCCATCAGGTAGTGGAGGCGGAGGTTGCGTTACTTCGGCTCCCAGCCTCTGACGCTTTGCTTGGTCCAAACCGTCATTTGGCTCCGAGGGAGCGGCCCTCTTCCTGCTTTGCTCTTCGACGGGGTGTGCAAGTCGGTCGAGATATCCTTGGATTCGACCGCCAAAGGCAGTGCCTTGTGCACCAGAACGAGCCTGAAAATTCTTCAAAAAGGCTCTCACTGTTCGCTCCACGGACTTTGCAACAACTCGAGCAGCGGGCGTATCCAGACGGCTCCATCTCGTGGGGTTGAAGTTGAGCACAGCAGTGACGATTCGTCCGGACAAAGAGCCACGAGTGCGAACCAAAACCCCAATGCTGTTTAGCGTCGATGTGACCAAGAGCGCGTCGCTTGAATCATAGATTAGCACGCGTTAGCTTCAAGGTCAAGGGTGAGCTCACTTTGGTTCCGGTTGACCGTCTTGAAAGACATTTAACAACCTGTCAAGTAGTCCATGAGCCTCTGCTTCGAGGTTGGGCGGAAGTAAGAGCGGGTGGTCGCGAGGGACAAGGGACAACGATAGCTCGCTTTGCTCGGACCTCTGCTAATCAGGGAATTTTAGTAAGGAACGCGTCGTCTCGCCAAGGTGCTTTGGGAAAAGGCTTACTCGTGGATCTGCAATTAAACCCGGTGTTTGTGCTTGGATGACGCGCTGAACAAATTTGATGCAGCAGATCCTCACGTTCAAAGCGACACGGTCCATTCGCTGCAAGATGTTCGACTTGATAGCCACCATGTGCTGCCAAGTAGCCGAGTCGTTGCCGTTTTTGATACTATAATGCTATTATCAGTATGAGTTCTGCCGTGAAGGAAGGGCGTGTGTAAGGTCGCCAGTCGTGCTTGATCTAGGCTCCTGTCTATTGACAAGCAATTCGTTGGCATAAGCCTTTCAAAGGTCTTCACGTACATGTAGCTGAAAATCAAAGGATAGATGCAGGTGGCAGCCTGCACCAAGCTCTTGACGACCGCTCGATCTTGCTCTTCATCCTCGAAGGTATCTCTCAATTGTGGGAGTACCTTGATTGCCAACGACTGTTTCTTGTCGGGATGCAGACTTTGATTGGCAAAAGTCTCGGATATGAAATCGGCGGTCCATCTCTTGAGGTCGAGAGGTGCAGAAGCTGCAAGAAGCGGCAAGATCGATCCAAGCAGACCATCGTATTGTTGAGGATCCTGGAGCGCCCCAAGACGGACTGCATTGAGAGATTGTATATGGTTTGAGGTTGACATTGCGGATTGCAACGGTAATGAAGGAGTGGACGGTTTGAGGTAGACGTTCCTCAGTCGAGGGCTTGCAGTCGCGTGCGCAGTATCGCGTTAGCGGAGACGTAGATGGTGCGGGTTCCAGAAGTCGCGCATCATGTGAAGACGCGTCACATAAAAATGTAGTCTAGTTCAAGATGGCAGAGTGCTCATTGAATGGAGGTTAAGTCTTTCGAAGACGCAGTAGGAAGAGAGATGTCTAGCGACCTCTAGTGTCCGAGTCAAGCACACCCCTCCGCAAGTTTACAACACGGCGTAGGACATCATCTGCGAGCAAGTCGAAGACACACGGTACGTTGTTTGTACCTCCTGCACTACGCCGCACAACAGGATGCATACCTCTTCGAGACTGCTCGCCAGAAGGGCCGACTTCAGGTCGCGGTATGTTGCTCCGCTTCTCCCGCGGCTGGACAGTCAACAGACGGATTGTTGCTGACGCCCACTACCTAAAGCATGCCGCAGTCCTCATACTATCAGAACAACACCCCGGGAGCATCGCTACAACGAGCGCGACGACAGTATTTGGGCAAGAACGCAGTGGTCGGAGCCGGTATATTCGCGTTTGCCATCGGCGTTTGTGAGCAACCCTGCACGATCTACACTTTCTTCATGGGAGGACAGAAAAGCTGACTAGCGCGTGACAAGTCGCCTTCACGTTGAAAGCAGTGGCCCAAGATGAATTCGAAGACGTACCCATACCAGACGGACCGGCACCATCACCCGCAGCACCGCACGCCAGTATGAACAAATCTGCAGGCGCGACCGCCGTAGGCAGATAGAAGCTGCCGAAAGCGGACTTTTGGCCTCAAGAAATCATGTAAAACGCGCAGATCAAAGAGGAGGCGCATTGGAGATGGAGTCGACTTGTTTCGTCCGCAGATTTGATGGTCACGAGAGGAACAGGACTTGATGTATGGAAGGCGCACTTCTGCACACCGTCCGCTGTTTGATCTATGGTTGATGTATACTACATACGGTGTGCGACACTTTCCACAACCGGACGCATAAAGCATGTCTGCAAGCGAGCAATCTTACCAGGCAGGGAAGGACATCTCAATGTTGTAGGGTGACGGGCTTGCCCTTCTCCCAATTGTCAATGCTCTCTTTTATATTGATCCAATAGCGTAGCTTTACAGCTTCTGACTTTGCCGAGTCAATGTCTTCCTCAGAGAAATACGACGCGAGCCTTTTCACGCTATCGCGCACCCTCGCGTCATTCGTCTCCCGTAGCGCATCAAGGTCTGATTCCTCTTCAGCCTCTTCTATGGTCTCTCGGGTCTCAAGCACCTCCATGAGAAGATCAGGGTCTTCGACCTTCATAGTTTCGTCCTCGGCCACGTCAAGGCCCCGCATGGATAATATGTACTGCGCTCTCTTTAGAGGGTTCTCTAGGGTACGGTAGGCTTCGTTGATGCGGGCGGATAATGCTTCAGCACGAGCCTTCGTCTCAGCGGGATGTCGATCTGGGTGCGCCTGTGCTTGGATCCCCAGGTATTCCTTGCGCAATGCCTTTAGATCAACATCGAATGGGCCATGCGGCGGAGGGCCCAATGGCAGCGCAGTAGGGAAGAAGTCATAGTGCGTTTGGCGGGGATTCTCGCGATCAGCCCTCCGTATCGATGTGGAGGTAAAGGCACGAGAGCGTTCGCGGGTAATTTGTATATTCGGTTGGGCAGAGGCAAGGCCGGTATAGAATGAACGGGATGCCGAGGTGCAGTGGCGCGATGGCAGCGATGCTAGACGAAGGATATATTTCTCAGCTGACGAGGCGACACGATTTGCCATGGCTTTGAAAGGAGAGCCGGGGTTGCGCAAAATTAGGAGTTGTTGAGCATGGAATGTCTGCGTCAAGTTTACAGTGAGAAGGCGAGGGCGGAACTTCCGTCTGACCTCATCAGCACCGTCAGTGCCGGCCGCCAAGCTTGAGACGAACAAGGACTAGGATACCTGGCAATGCAATGCAGATGCGCATCAAAGACTGCAGTACAAGAAACTGTTGCGTCTTGATACTGATGACTGTCAAGCACGTCGTTGCTGCAAAAACAGCGCGGCTCCCTCCACATGCCCCTCTCACTGGCTTCAATGTCGAGACAGGGCCACAGCACAAGTGGGTGTAGGCCCTTCGCCTCAGACAGCATCAAACCCACGCGCCTGGGGGCCTCACGCGAACACCTGCTGCTTTGGGGCTTGACCATGCGCGAGTCAAGCTTCTATCCATTCCCATGCGACGAACTGCTGGGGTCAAGGGGGATTGCCAGGGCAATGTTCACATGCTTATGCCATCCTCTCGCCTAGGTGAGCAGCGAGCACCAGGACCCTCCACCGAGAATGCCACATTGCTTCGCCTTCCTGACACACGACGAGGCGGAGAGATTCAGACCATGACGGTGCCCGTACAGCCCGGCCCTGCTCAGCTCAGCAGGCGAAGGTGAGCGCTGGAGGAGAGCAGCCAGCTCTCTGACTGTTACACACGGATTGCGGGATTATGCACAAACCGTCGTCGCTGCGTGGGAGAAAGGAACAAAATACCTACCTAGATGCGGTGATCCGGACGGCGCCCCCTGTCAGACTTCTTGTCGAAAGTCGCTCCATCCTCATCTTACAGGGGACGGGTGACAGCTTTGCATTGGCCAGGCCGTTGAGTGTTAGCAAGGTCCTCCTAGCGCCCGTTGCGCTAATAAAGCTATTTCACTCCGGAGCAATTTCTTGGTCTGGCACCATCTGAGCGCTTGCAATCTCCCTGAGTCCACCGGCCTGCATTCCTCTCTGCATGGAAACACCTACCTCCGCCTTCCACATGCAGCTGCTCTGAAAGAACTCAGACTCGCACCTGTTGCCTGAGCTTCGCCGACCACCGCAACCATCCCGACGCCTTCGCCCGCCCTCTCGCTCGACAGCACCAAGTCGCTCCTCTCACGCCCCCCCGGCAGCCAATCACGTCCTCGCTCGCGAACACGATCTAGTCCCTCTGGCTTGGACCCAACGGCGAGGCTACCACTCCCCTTTTTGTCCTTGAGGCGCTGATCTTCGCGAAGACCACGCCTGGGTCTGCCTAGCCACGCTCCCCGTTGCCGCTCTTTTTCTCCCTCACCACGACTCCTCCCTTCACCTCTTGCTCCTGCGACCGACCGACTGACCGACTGCTGTCTCTGCGTCTGCGTTTTCACTCCTTTCAAACTTCGCACGACGCAGCAATGACGGGTCAACAGAAAATCAGCTGGCACCTGCGCTGTCTCCCCGCCCTCACAGCCATAGCCCTCATTGCCTTCACCTCGCTGGTCTTCAATGACCTCCCCGCGCTGGCCTGGCAGGGCTTTACCACCAGGGCCCATGCCTCGCTCAAGCTAAAGCACCATGCAGACAGCTGGGCTATCCTGCAGGCCATCTGGTGCATCTACTTGATCGCTCTCCACTTCATGACTTGGGTCTACAACGCCCGTCTCACCTACAGTCTGATTCGCACCACTTCCAAGATCAAGCGTGTCTCAGAGGACGAGGCCAGAACAGAGGTACATTTTGACCCTCTGTATGAGCTGCCATCTACCTCTACTGACCCCTTCCCACAGCGGTTACCGCCCCTGGGTGCTATCAATCACATGATCATGCTCCCCGCCTACAAGGAGGACATTGACACCCTTCAAGAGACTCTGGATGTCTTTGCCAGCCACGACCAGGCCCGATCTGACTACCATGTAAGCAAATCTTCAGCTGGGTCGCCTTTTACCTCTCTGCTAACCTCTTATGTAGTTCTACCTGGCAATGGAGGAAAAGGACCCCAATGCCGAATCAGTCGCCAAGGAAATGGTCGAGCGTTATGCGCACAAGTTTGCCAGCATTCAGTACACCATCCATCCCACTGGAATCCCTGGAGAAGCGCCCGGAAAGTCGTCAAATATCAGCTGGTGCGCTAACAAGATCATGGAACATTATCAGGATCACCCCAGCAAGTCCAACTTTGTGCTCACCGTCATGGATGCCGACACGCACTTGCAGTCCTCCTACTTCGCCCAAATCACGCGCATGCACCTGGATGCGCTTGCTGCTCCCCTAGCGACCACGGTCAACAAGTACGAGTCGTATGATGCCAACAGCACCATCTATTGCCCTACCATTGTCTTTGACCGCAACGCTCACGTTGTTCCTGGATTTGTCCGCATGGCCGACCTTATGTGGACTTTGGCCACTATGTCTGGTTTGTTCCCTGGCAGCGCAATTGGTACCCCGACCTCAGTCTATTCCGTCCCGTTACAACTCGCTAGCCGCGTGGGTGGCTGGGACACCAACTCCACTGCCATTGGCGAGGATCTTCACATGATGTGCAAGTGCTTCTTCACCACCAAGGGAGCTCTGCGCGTCCGAACTGTCTACTCCCCTGCCTCTCAATGCAACGTCTGCTCGGATCTGCACGGCGCCCGTGGCTACATTGATTCGCTTCAAGCTCGCTGGAAGCAGGCCATTCGCCATATGTGGGGATCTCTTGACACTGGTTACTCGTACAGCCGCGGATACGATATTCTCTGCGACATCAGAGCTCAGTCGAAACAGGCCAAGCAACCGTCCTCGTTGCCTTCGTACGGTGAAAAGAGGCTGACCGAAGACGGCTACCCTCCGATTACCCTCTGGTATTTCATCTGCCGCTTCCTGCCCCTTTACCACCGTCTCTTCGAGGCGCACATGCTGCCAATGCAGCTCATGACTGCTCTGCTGTCCTGCGTCCTCTACACAGCACTTGTACCTCCAGCAGTCACGCCCTGGATGCTTCAGGCGACCTTTGACATTACCGGATACATGCGCGGTGTGGGTTGGGTCATGATGGCATGCAACTTCCTGATCTACGAACGCTATCACTCTCTCGCCGTTACGCTGCGAGAGAAGGCTCTCAAGCGCGCAGGCCTCTCCCAGGGAGCGACATTTTCGAAGCGACAGGCGATGTACTACTGGCTCGACTATGCCCTGTTTCCCGTCGGCGGTATCCTCTTTGGTTCCATTCCTGCCATTGTCAGCCAGGTGTGCCACTTCTGGACTGAGGATCTGGTGTACCACGTGTCGGCGAAGCCGAAACGCGTGATGCTGGAGGACGGAAAGATTGTCGACGTGGTGCCGACGGCATTTGGTGACAAGGTGGTCAGCGTTGTTAGCGAGAAGGAGATTGAGGTGTGAAAGAGAGTCGGAGGAGGCTTCTTATCCTTTGCATATGGCTATTTTTATGACGACTGGGTAGACTGAATGAGCCGGCTACCTTACTTACGACATTTTAATCTGGCGTCAAGAGGGAGAACCTGGAGGGGATTGTACAACAACACTCGCTACGACACGACGAAGCACGCATGAGCTTGGAGTTTTGATGACGTTTCACTGCACAGCATTCGTCATTCCACTCGCTATAGAAACGACACGGCATTAGCATTCTCTGAAGTTGCTCTTCGGCTATGAAGGGCAGTAGTAATACGCGGTCCGCAGTGCACAGCGAGTCAGCCAGAGAGGACGAGGAGAGCAGGAGTAATGATAATATACATGACGATTGGAGCGGTGACGATGCATTGCCAGCTCTGTTTCCTCCCCAACACTGTGCACCTTTTTCCATTTCGATGCGAACCTGATACGATGGTGGCGAGTGTTGGCCGCCGGACTGCGACTGTCTCGCTGCATTGTTGGCTGCCTATTTGACATACTCGTAAACTAAACAATGGCGAGCCGACTACAATTGCGCCCGTGCTTCTTCTTTCCCTCCTGGTCGAGTCTAAATGGCCAGAGCGGCGAAGAAGCAGCCAAGCCTTTGGCAAGCGCGCATCGCAGCGGGGAGATGCACCGGACGCGACCAATCTGTGCTACGCGGCGATTACACGTTCATGTGTGGATGTGGAGAACGACTTGGCATGCTCGATGGATGCAATTTGAGACATGGCATAGGCAGAGATGACAGGCGCACCGCCACGATGGCTGAGGAGGAAGGTAGCCGCATGTCGCGATGGCGCGATTCCAAGACAAATCAGCGATCTGGCAGCTGCTGCGCGATGATGTCTGCCTGGGAGATCGCAGACAGGACTTGACGCTTAGTGTGGGTGACGGGCCGGATTGGGGCAGAAAGTGCTTGCGAGCAGCAGACCGGCGCGCATCATTTTTCCCAGCGCGCATCCTCTTTGCGATGACAGCGCTGGGCGCAGGCAGGCAGCCAATCGCTGAGCCAATGGTCAGTGGAGGAGATTTTTTTTTTTCGCTTTCTCACTCAGGGGCCAGAAGCTACTAAGATGAAGTGAATACGAAAGCGGAACTGGTCGTCGCGCGGGAAATTGGCTGCTCTGTAGGGTTAGAGAGGGACGACACGAAGGAGGTCCCGGGCGGGTCAGAGCAGCAGCCTGGAGCAGCAGCGGCGGGCGGGCGGGCAGCAACAGGCAGGGCGCAGGTCAAGCGCTGCGTTCACCATTTACCCAGCAGCAGCGGCGGCGGCGGCGGTGGGTCTCGTGAATGAGCAGAAGGCGCTGGCGGAGATCCGAGGTACGGCGGTGGTGGTACTGCGAGTACTGCCTGTTTGAATGTCCCTTAGCGCTGAGCACCCTGGGCGCGCGAAAAGGCCTAGACACGTGTGGCCGAAGGCGAGCAACGAAACGCTCAAGCCATCACAAAGGGGGCCCCGAGACGAGATCATCGTCCACCCAACCCAACATGTCGCTAATCTGCCCGCTGCCTGGCTGCCGGCGCCAGTAGTCTGCTCGCTCAATCTTCCTCCCACGCTGCCGTTCACTTCCTCGTCACCACATCTCGCTCGCTGCTCCTGCCCTCGGCCACCAGCGTCTCTCCGCCCACTCGCTCCTTCTCTCCGCTGCTCACCTCACCTCACCTCTCCCACTCCCACGTCCACCCACCCCCCACATCCACCATGCCGACCCCCAACCACCTCCTGCCGCCCCTCGAGACCACCTTCCAGCAGGCCCCTGGCTCTTCCCGCAGCAGCTCGCGCGCGCCTTCCTTCGTCAGCACCGCCACAAGCAGCCCGCCCGTCACACAAAGATTATTAGAGGAGGGGCTCGTCGACGAGAACCGCTTCGACGACGACCACCGCCTCCTCAATGTCTTCTCCGCCTTCCTCGAGGTCATCTCCATCAAGCTCTACCCCGAGCCCGACCGGGAGAACAAATTCGTCGAGAAGCGCCGGAGCCAGAGCCCCAAGAAAAGATGGACCTGTTCTGTCGGGAGCAGGTTCATGGCGCGCGCTATCAGGTACATGGGCATCCTTGGCCTCTGTATGCTTTTGACGAGGTAAGTTTCACTATCACTGCGGCTCGGCCCACCACTGTTTCTAACAAGCCTTGCAACAGCCTCGTATGGCACGTAACATCCGCCTGCTATGAGCCTACCGATGACTACCCCGTCTTCTACGAGGAGCCCACAGACTTGCACCACAAGCCCAAGGACCGCCACTGGTTCCATGCAGGTGTTACTGGATACTCGTATCACGGTCCCGCCTTTGACAACATTCTTCCTATTCCGTGCCACTCGCACAACGACTACTGGCGTCCCCACCCCCTCTTCTCTGCCTTGCGCTCTGGCTGTGTCTCTGTCGAAGCTGACGTCTGGCTATTCGGAGAGGATCTGTTTGTCGGTCATGACATTAAATCGCTCAACCGCAAGCATACCCTCCAGTCGCTTTACATCGATCCTCTTCGCTCCATCCTGAACTCCACAAATGAAGGCTTCTCGTCATCGCCCTCGAGCCCCAACGGCGTCTTTGGCAAGGACCCCTCGCAATCGCTCGTCCTGCTCATCGACTTCAAGACTTCAGGAGCTGACACATACCACAAGGTCTCCCAGCAGCTTACCCCTCTGCGAGACATGGGCCTGCTTACTACATGGAACGGTACCCACCGCGTTGAGAAGCCCATCACTGTTGTTGCGTCAGGAAATGTTGACTTCAGTATGATCCAATCCAACGAGCACAGTAGAGATATCTTCTTTGATGCTCCTCTGGGCGCTCTCGCTCACAGCACGGATCCCGTACCCAAATTCGACAGCCACAGCGCAGCTGCCAAGAACGTGAACGAGTTCTACTACAACCCCTCGAACAGCTACTTTGCTTCGGGCAACATGAAGAAGTCGATCGGCTGGAAGGGCACCTACTTCTTCGGAAACGAGGCCATTGCCACCATCCGCGAACAACTCGCGGCCGCTCATGAGCGTGGACTAACGAGCAGGTACTGGGGTCACGCCAGCTTCCTGCCCAATGTCCGCGACCATACCTGGGAACTCCTTCTTGAGGAACAAATCGGCATGCTGAACGTCGATGACCTAAAAGCCGTCAAACGCCTGGCCCGTGGCATGCGAAGCGCAAGGCAATGAAATCATTTCGAGTCTATTGACCTATAGCGCACTTGCGTCACCTTCTTCGACCCCCTGGTCTCCAGCATTTTCGCATCATACACTTTAGTCACGGAATAATGCGCACGAAAGATTTTAATCCTCACTATTTAACGACCAACCCCTTCTTAATATCGAGGCGTTCGAAAGTCTGCGGCCACGCCAAGGCTTTCACCCCCAGGGGCGATAACGTTTATGCATGGCATGTAACGAGCTCTTTGTTTTTTCACTATTTTTACTCTATGCACACGATGAACGTCCATTCCATCGACGCTCGCTTGCACATACGAGGCGTTTCGGGGCGTTTTTGAAGGAGTTTTGAAGGGATGGTGGAGGGAAAGATGATGAGAGGATGGGAGACGCCTCTTGCTGTCATTCTGACCAATTGCCTTCGAAGGCGATGGCTACCAGTACGATGGGATCTGGCATTCGGCATCTCGGCCATTGACTTTTGTCAGGCCACTTGTGTGCGTGTTTATGGGCATCAATGTGTGGGTTTTGCAACACCCACTTCTCGAAAGAATTGCATTCGCTTGATACCAAATGATGGAATGGACGTGGAAATATGAGGCATGTCGTGTTAGTATCTCGGTGGTGGTGGTGGTGGTGGTGGTCGTGTCGTTGGATCCTGGTGGCAGCGGCAGCGAACCTGGGGTGTAAGTATCCTTTTTTCATTAGACGAGGATGCTTTGCCTTTAGCATATGCAATGCAGGATTTGATATGCCGTTTGCCCTTTCGTGTCCTTGTGCCCTGTCAGGCGGCTTGCTTCGTCAAGTTTTGATGCTTTGTACCTTGTGCACGCAAGCGTCTTCAAATGCACATTCACGAGGAGATGAGCTCACAATGCTGCCTATTTGAGGTAATGAGGTCTACGAAGTCGGCGAGTGGAATGGGAAATGGAAGTCAATGCGGACATGTCGATACTCGACGATCTAGACTTGTAAACAACTCTCCTTCATTCTTTGCAAAATCTTGGACAGTCGGGCACGACCCCTAGTGCTCCCTTCGACACGCCTGGATGATTCACAGCAGATAGGTGTCTAGTCTACCTCTGCTCTTTGATATCGAGGACTGGTGTACGAAGTATACGACGGGCTTTTCTCTACATACGCTCTTCAAGTGCTCTGTCTTGTTTGCGACATTTCATGTTCTCTTGAGTTTAAGTGCTAGTGTACAATGCACATTCATCCAGGGGGGGGGGGGGGGATCGAACCGAATTGTGTACTATGTACTAGTTTGTTGGTTAAATTTACTCTCTTCTTACCCTTTTCATGCTTACTTTTTTGAGGGAGGAAGAAGGGAGGCGATTCTTTCACTGAATTGGATAGATACTCTTGTGCTGCTGTAACTGCTTAAGTGGGCATATCCTACTGTAATCTTGTTTTCTCGTCTGGTTCTTGTTTCTTGTCTGTTTGTTGGCCGGATAGATGGCATGCAGATATGCCAACTCATATTCAATTTTCCATCAGAAGGTAGGTAGTGACGTAGAGTTAGCCCATATTAGATGTTAGGTACCTAGAGTAAGTCCAAAATCAGAGATACTTAGGGTAAGACGAAATTAAAAATATATATACCTAGAACAAGTCAACGATATCCCATCGAGCTCCATCATTCTTTCCATCTCGGACCCTTTTTCCTACTCGTTCAGTGCCGACCGGGAGGAATACGCGGCTGATTCAACACTTCTAACGTCCCGTGGTTCGCGCATCATGATTACTTCATGACGATGAAACTGCATTAATGTATGATGATGGACTACTATAGTCTCGAGTTTTCTCGAATGTCATTTCTTGGCTGTGGATTCGTTGTTCTCCCGTCGTTTTCTCGATTCTTGTTTCTATGGTGATTTGTGCTTGCTTGATTGGTTGAATGAATGGCTGATCGGCCTTGGACTTGACATTGTCCATGTCGTTTCTTGTTACGCTTTGCACTGAGATGAAAATAGTGTATCAAAAGGAGTCAGTATCGTCATGACCTAACGTTACGACGCCGGGGATCTTGTACGAGGAACACGAGCCACACTAGGGAAATGTCAAAGCATGCGCATGAGACAGTCCAGTATCGAATCGGGCTCGAGCACCATGAATCACGGACGCGCAGCGAGCGAGTTTGAGTGCTTGGCTAGGCAAGTCGGGAGGGGAGTTGCGGGTAATTGGTTTCGTGCAGGCATTCTTGACGCTTTTCTCCTCTCAAGACAGGTTTTCGGTAGACTTGTTTTGGTTACTGATAAGATTAACGAGCTGGCTATGGTCATGTCTGAAGTCATGCATAGTGAGTGTCTGGACGCAGACTGTGTTGATGTTGAGTAGGTATGTGTCTGTAGCTCTCTTCAACAAGGACATGTGGGATTTGCGGCGGATTAATCATGCTACACATTGTCGATATGCGCGTCGGCGTCTGCAGGAGTACGTATATCTGCGGAAGGAGACGAGACTCGATTGACGAAAGCAATGCAAATCATAAGAGCTGCAGAATGGGTTGAAGCGGCACGATGATTCGATGGGCAGATGCCAGATTCGTAGACAATGACCTATCAGTCATTTGCGCTTAATCATCAGGAGGCAGTTCTCAGGATTGACTGGGTTCAACTGGTAGACATGCAGGCTGGCAAGCCCGGCTTGGAGCGGCTCATTACTCTAGTGAGGAGATGAACGAGTAATTGAGCAGACGAGCCAGCATGCCATGCTGCTTGTTCCCGTAAGTGAAAAGCGTAAGATTTTCTTTCATGAGAGCCTCCGGATCGTCGAGCAAATCAGTCAAGTGTAGTCTCTGAGCTCAGATTCGATGGCTTGCAAGATGGCATGGCTAACCTTATGGCATCTTTGAGGTTTGTCGAGACGTCAAATCGGACCTGCAAAGTTGAACTTGTCAATGTCTGTTTCAGTCGCTACAGCGGCTGAGTCTCGATGAAGATTGTGGATTCGGTGTGCTGTAAAACGAGTTACGCACTGCCTGCAAAGCAAGCCTTTTTGTGCCCGGCGAAAGGACCTCGAGGTTGTAGATACAGAATGAGGTAAGTCGTCCCGTGATCGTTGATGATTGGCAAGATCAGTCGGTCAGACTCCGACGACTTGTCTATTGAGGTAATTTGGCTACATGGGCCATCAAGCTGCTCTGATTGCACAGGGCGTCGGGTCAATGATCCGTCAGAGGATCTGCACACCTGCAGCAAACTCCCAGACTACAAGAGACTTTTGTGAATGGTTCTAATCATGACTGGGATCCGCAATTGGAACGAACAGCACTTTTCACTGTACTACCGGTGTGCTGTCGCGGCTATTTATCAAGCATGCCTGCCTACGTATGCATTTTGATTTCAGCTTATCTTTGTTCAGCTCTGTTTCAACGCGGTTCGCGAGACAAGCATAGACCTAGCTGGTTGATCAAACAAAGGACGCTCCAAAAGGGCAAGTCAGGTGAGAGCCAGGCCAAGATCTGCGCAATCGTTGTACGCTCAAAGGCCGGTCTTCGCTGCAAATATGCTACTGATCCACAGTGGTACGCGTACGGTGTGATCTACCGGACAGTGCGGGACTAAAGCATGCCAATGCTTGCAACTGCCTCGAGTGAAAGGATGCAGCTGGACTCGGCGTGCATTTAGCTTATCAATGTTTGAACGGAATGCTCGTACTGAGGATGGCACCGCCTTTCGCTTTTGCCAATCGTGCGTGTAAGGACGCGCACATCAGCAGGCCGCGTTACGTCCATGCCGGGGACTGAGCGAATTTCGGTAGGTTCGGGGGGGTTGAACAATGCAGAATGTGCATGTTGCGAGCTCAGAAAGACTGCATCCTGTCACTGCGATGTTTACGCAGATGTTCGCTGCCGCCGCACGGGAAGGTGGAGTCCAACGCCGAGAATTCTGGAAGATGCGCCAGACCGAGCTCGAGACTCATGGATTCGAACGACGGCCAGATGTGCAACGATTCCCATGCCAGTGAGCCAGAAAGTTCAGGGGCAGGTGCCGCAATGCCTGTCGTAGGGAAAGGAGCTCGAAAACTCAAAGGGCGTTGAATGGGCGGGGATGGCTAGGCGACGAGGCCGACGCAAAGCGAGACGGCAAGGCAGCTGGCAGCGTGGGCTGGTGGTGCCCGGGCATGTGACAGCGCACAGTGGATTGGGTTCTGGTGGGCAGTCGCAGCTGGCACGGAGGCTCGGTCGCCCTTCTTATACCCCGCTGCCCGACGCTCGCCCTCGCACGCCAGAAAATCACGCCATCACTAGCCAATATGATTCGCAGCAATCCAGCCCTCGATCGTTTTGTCCAAGAACTCTTGATCCTCGGAAAGGGCAAGAAGAAGGGCCTGGCCTCTTCTCTGCCTGCCAATGCTCTCATCGACTGCTTCCGCAGACACCCGCTCAAGACAAATGACTGGCTGCCCTACGCCCTGGTCGACAAGGGCCAGCCGTACACCAGGAACCTCGTTGCAAAGTTGCCCGACGACAGCAAACTGGTAGGCCTGCCGTCTGATGTTGCTGCTGATCTGATGGATCTAACTTGTTTTGTAAGATGCTCCTCGTCTGGTCTCCCTCCAAAGCTTCGCCTGTACATTCGCACGGTGCCAACCACTGCGTGATGAGCATTCTGCACGGACGTCTCTCGGAGACTTTGTACAAATGGCCAACGCCCACGCAGGTTGCGATGGGCGCGCCCCTGACGGTGCGTGGTCACCGCGAGCTGAAGAAGGGCTTGGTGGCTTACATGAGCGACGAGATGGGTTTGCACAAGATTGAGAACCCGAGCGATAACGAGTTTGCTGTATCCTTGCATTGTAAGTCGCATTCTTCTGGCTCAGGACGGCAAAGGCAGACATTGACTCGACTTGCTTGCTGCAGTGTATATGACTAGGCCTGAGCTAAAGGCCTCCCCTGTAACGACTTTTGACGAACATGTTGGAATACCCTTGGAAAGCCCTCCGCCGACTGTGCACTCCGAGGGCGGCGTTTTATTGGAGCATTAGTGGTGCATACACGACTGGACCGAATGGCACTGGCAACTGTTCGGTAGTGTTTTGAACTTGGCAGTTGCTGCTATTTGGAAACCATTCTTTCTTTGGATGTGGATGCTTGGATGAGGTTGAGACTATCTTTGCATGGGGGAAAAAGATACTTGAGACACACTCTCTCAGGATGCTCCATTACTGACGGAATCGACACGCGTACGAATTAATGAATCACTACGTCAAATAACTATGTCCTCGCGTATCTTAGCAATCTCTCTGCATCCTTTGCTACGACTTGCTCTGTGAACAGGCCGCGCATGCGCATAGCCTCCTCACGCTCCGAATGCTCACTGCTCTTACTGGGGTAAGCTGCGGCCATTGCAGATCAAGGCCAGTGCGCATTCATGCTCGTTCAAAGAAGAAGATAGCATTCCGTCTTATGTACCTTACATACCTACCACCGCATCAACCTGCAGCCCCCTAATAAGCAAACCATCTCCCGAGCCCAAGTCAACATTTGTCAAGGTTCGATCGACCTCGCCGAGAGGACTTTTCAATCGGCAGTCGTGCCCTTGGGCGGGTACGTCTTGCCCTCCCGCTCCACACGTGGCTCACAGGTGCATCGTTTATCCGCCTCGACGCCGTCCATGACTGTTGGGATATGATTTCCGCAGCCCCACCATGTTTTCTTGCCTTTTGCATTGTCAGTTTTGACTTGTTTCCATACGAAGGGGGGTTGAACAGGTGTTCTCCGTCTAATTGGGCGCTTGCTGTGGCGAATATGGGGGAAAGGGTAAGGTAGGTACAGGTAGGTGGGTAAGGCGGGTACATAGGTAGGGAATGAAGATGTTTCATAGGGAAGTGCCTGGGAGTCTACATACCGCATGTTTGGCATGTCGATGGTTTACACATGGTCGATTACTTTTTGTTTCTTTCCGCGTGTGCAGTATGTGGCTGTAGGCTTTTAGCTGTGGCTCAGAGCTAGAGGGGCTTATCGCCTGTTGAATTTACCGGTATGACTGGCGTCGATGATGGGCTGGTAGGTGAATTAGATAGCTGAGATTCAGAGAAAGAACGAAGTGCAGGCAGGCGGTTCGATGTAGGTACAGTCTGTGCTGCACACAGGCACCTGGTGGAAAGTTGGAAGCTTGCGCCCGCCCCGCACTCACTGATCTCTACACCTCCTGTACACCTCAACAGCCTGTCTATGACTACTGAGGTTCTACCTCTACGCCTACGAGCAGCCTCACGATGGTCGCTCCTCGACGCAGGATACAGCAACCTGGCATGAAGCCCGTGCCAGGCACGCCAGAATTTGCTTCGAGGTAGCTGCGTACTTGCGACTGGGCATTCTGCGTCGCAAGGTGGACAGAGTCCGTCATGCTCGGATGCGTCCACGGCATCATTAAGAGACGTGCGTTCATTTGGAGCTTGTCCGGACGTAAAGGAGATGCTACAGATGTAATGCTTGTCGAGTGGGGTTCCCAAGCAAGAACCTTGATGTATGCTATGCAAAGACGGTGGCAGAGAGGGTCAGTCCTGATGAGAAGATTGTCAGTGAAGTAAAGAAATTAAGCGCATGTGTTCAGAGAACAGTGCAGACATATATCAAGTGGAAGTGCAGTCTGTGTCTGACCAGCAAGGTACTCTCCTCGTCGTCCTGCCCCAGGCACCTCAGCAAATTGCCTAGGGTTTCTATTCAGGCAGATCTGCGTCCCACTACTGTTGAGGATAAACATGCGTATGCCTTTCGTCGACCAGTCACACTAGGTCAATAGGAAGGAGTGATCCCAGCAGAGGAAAAAAAGAAAGAAAGAGCAAAGTTGTTGCACGGACATTTGCCGCATCTGTCTTCATTCAAATTACACAGTCAAGGGATCATGACCTAGGAGAGTAGGTACCACAGTATGCCTTGCCCCAACGACCGGCAGCTCGCAATGCAGCACATCGCTCCATATCCATCTTAAGCCAAAAGCCCACAGTCCATGCGTCGTCAGCACTCCGACTAGATACCCAATAACGACCTCAACCGCCCAGATCAACCTAATCAAGAGTAGTTCATGTGACGCAGGTTGTCAATGGCGATATAAGTACGCTCGCTAATAGGCTCACTCTGAGCAACGGCGAAAGTAGCATTCTTCAAATTCTTGAAGCCCTCCGGGAGCTCAGCGAACACGAGCGGCTCGTTGAGCGCAGCCTTGGGCGCAAAGGTGAAGCTGGTATAGTGCTGCTTGTCGTCGGCATCGTAGCCGACAACGTACAGCGTGCCACCCTGAGCCTGGCCGGTAGTGGTGGCGGTGTCGGTGCCGAAGCCCCACCAGAATGACTGCAGGTTGAAGCTCTTGACTGTGCTGCCTGGGATTAGGATGGTGTATGTGTTTAGCGTGAGTTGGCCGAGGTAGAGGAGGTCGAGAGGTCCTGATGAGCCGGCGTGTTGAGATGGGGAGTGGGGAAGAACACTGGCAATCCCGGGAATGGGACGCTACATGGCTATCAGGCAGCGTTTCGCGTGCGTTGGGGACAGTGGACTTACGAGCACAACCGAGCCGCCGTACTCGAGACCGTTGTAGAGGCCGACGGGGAACAGTTGGGGAACAGCAATCGTAGTGGCGAGATCATCGAACTTTTTGTAAAGTCTATCAGCACATCCCGTTCATGGGGATCAGAGGAACCACATCAGTCGTACAGTATCCTCGTACTGGGTCCAAGTTCTCTTCTCAAGGACCTCGGGGGTGGCCAGGGCTGAGGCGCTAGCGGCCAAGGCGATGAGGTTGCTCAAGTACTGCATGATACTTTGAAATTAGCGGTTGAGAAGCTGCTGTGACTCTTGTCTGAAGCTGTCGTGAGCTGATAGACAAACCAGCAAGCTTTTCGCAAGACCTTTATACACCAAGCGGCCGTGTCCCTTTGTTGCTGCTGTTGTTCATATGGTTCAACAGTCCGATGTCGTTCTCTTCATCACTCATAGCACGCCATGTAATTCACGCATACCACTGCAACACAAGCGCTCGATGGTAGTCGCACGTCCTCATATTGTCGCTGAGTTGTGACCTAGTAGAGCATATCAAAAGCATCATGAGGCTGAGCCAGTAGGCTGGAGGTGCCGCTGAGCGAATCAGCCGGCTTCGGAAAGCACGAGTTGGTGCTGCCACTCACGTCGATGCTAGTGCTTGAACAAGCGAAGTTGCAAGATATAGCGGCAAGGGACAATCGAAGTTGGGTTCTTGAAGCCTGGAGTACTGTATATGGTGCCATGCAGGTGTCAATCGCGCGACGCGACCACCATCAAGGTCCGTGTTGAAAAAGTAGTCTTGTCGTCTCCAAGCAAGGACCGGCATGCGAGATCTCAACCGTGCCTCAATGTATTATGGCTCTGCAATGCACCGCTATAACATTGGTATGGCTTCTTCAGGTATCTTTCACCTTGTCTTGGAGATAGACTTTCATATGACTCGTTCATATCGGGACGTGTTGCGCGTATAACACATATCGCTACGCGCATAATAGCCTACCTAGTCCCGTAATAGAAATAGCGCCTGCTACGAAGTTACTTAAATTTATATATAGCGGCTTGTCAGGACCGAAGTACTAGTATAGTAGGATAATAACGGTACTATAGGTTTATCTGTACGCGTGCTAAGACATTCGGATCTCTTACGGGTATTGTAAGGCGGAGACAAAGGAGGCGTGAATCGATGTAGTAGTCTGGGATCAGAACTATCACTTAAGGAGGGAAGAGGGGAAGGCCTCACTGGCCTTTCCTCTCCTCCTGTGTACGGCGGTGCCCGGCGTACGGGAAAACGTAGCGCCGGTGGTCTGCAGGGGCATCGCACCTGTGGCATCTCTCCACCTTACACTCTGGGACGGGATGGACACGCTCGCCATCCGCTTAGCACCTATAGCGAGCTACACTTTTATCCGTCCTTGGGAAAGATCGGTTTACTCAGTTGATAGTAAGATATTTTTTACCACACCCTAGGGGGCTTCTAGATTGGACCAAGGACTCTCTCCTCTCTGCAGCGCAAGTACATAATCCTCGCGCATGACTTGCATGCCTCGTCGGCCACAGAATCCACCCGCTGATTCCTTCTCTCGATGCAACTTATTGCCCTGTTTTGCGGCATTGATACCTTGGCCTAAAGGAGGCTGCCTTGCGTTGGGCAGTTTGACTCCTCTCGAAGGCTCAGCGCGCTGCTCACTGGAGTAGGGGTGGCTGGATAAGACAGTCAGAAAATATTGTAAGATTGACAGTCCATGTTCGAGGCGCGCAGCCACCCAAAGCCATTCGAATGTCTCTCTTGTATACGCGACGCGGATGTATGGATTAATGACAGAGCCGATGTGGCGGTCTCTTGTGCCATGGGTTCCGACGCGAGTTGCTAAATCTGCGTGTATGAGGCAGCATTCTGAAGCGTCCCAATACGGCTCCTCCTCGGCGCGAAATCGCAGTGGAGAGTGGGTTGCTGCTTTCCCTACTCCCTGTGTCTTTGCAGGCTGTTCCTGAAACCAAAAGGCATCAAAAGCTACCATACCTCCCCAGCATGATCTCACTGGAACCGCGTCCTTGCCAGCTAAGACGGAGTCGCGGCTTCTCGAGCCTTCGTATGGCGCGAACCAAGGAAATATTCGGAAACCAGGTCCATACCCAAGACCGAGTCCAGAAGAGTCTCTAGTGGCGTAGTCATCGTAGAAATTGATCCCCGAGACAAAGTCTACAGCACAGGCGGCGTCATACTGAGGCTCTCCCCAGGGATCTTGGTTAGTGGAGAAAAGCAGATTTGCTGCGTCCGCTGGCTTAAAGTATACATCGTTCAAGAAAATGATGTAATCAAATCGTTCCGTCGCGCGACGGTATCCCAACGGTAGGCTCAGATCGGATTGTAGATGCGCTGACATGGCATTCAGTGGGTCAAGGGCCAAATTTCGTACATTTGCCAGATATTCAGTGCGCTTAACACTGTACAAACCATCCACTTGAGCAGTGTGCCTCATACTTGACAGATTCAGATGTGCACCGGTTACTATCGAGCTGTTTGCTGGAGATGTTCAGTCTTGACTGGGTCTCTTTCGCTTAAGGGCAGTTACTGACATGGAAGCGATCGTTGAAGGCTCTCTAGCGCTAACTGGGTCGCGAGGCCGCTGTCGTTCTCGTAGATGCTTACGAACACGTTTGTTGGGCCTAAGATATCGACAAGGCCTTTTACAGCTGATCCCCAGGCCCCATTGACCAGCTTGGCATCCACAATATTGGAAGCAACGAAAACCTTCTTGTTGGATGGATTAGCTCTGCCAGGTTGGGCACTGCTGATCACCCTCTGAAGAAGCTGATCGTAATGGGTGGGTGTCGTTGTATAGACGGGCCACAGAATGGACAGTGTGAGAGAAAGGCAGAACAACACTGAAAGCGCAATGAGTATCGCGTACACGCAAGGACACCACACTCTTAAAACCTTTAGTCCGCAGTGGCGCATGATCAGTCGAAAGCGTGGAGGATTGTAAAGAATCCACCTCTCGTTCAGGGAGTCAAGGTTCATCTTTGCGACAGTGTCTGGGATGTGGCCGAGGAAACTTCGACATGCCTTTGAGATCGGCGCAAGTGCTAGAGGCGATGGAAGAATGGAGAACATACAGAGATGGGAGGGACTTCGGACCGACGATAGAGAGGCAAACACGCCCGTTGTAAGCACGCTTGCGGAAATGCTGCAGTGCCATGAGTGCCTATTTCGCGACGCGCGTTCTAATCCATTTGCTCGGTAATGAAAAGACCAATTTGATCTTGTTTGACGTAAGATCGGCGGTCTAAATTGAGGAGGGGGCTGACTGCTGATCTTTACTCATCGGGCTTTCCCCCTAGCACTGCCTGCAACATCACTCCTCGCCAATACGGGTGTTACTTCATTGGCCATGGGATGCAGTTTGGGTTCTCCATCACTAGTCCGAAAGATCCAAGACTCTAGCTGTATGCATGACAAGTTGTTGCTAGCAATCCTAGGCCGAGAAGGTCACATTGTGTTTGGGCTAGAATGAAATGCGGTCATGGATTACTATGCACGTAGTTCAGCGTGAGTAAGCGAGCAAGTGAATCGCGGCTGCTGCTGCGCCGCTCAAACTACTTATCCCTCCCATTGTCGGTCTGTATCGGCAATTAACGATCTCTCGCCCCTACAAGAATTGCTTTTCGCCATGTGTGAGATGGTGTAAGAAGAACTTACGAAGAGGATGCGCTTGACGTAGGTTGATATCACGTCGCAGAGGCGGCTGAGCCTTGACAAGCGAAGGATCAGACTAGTCACTAGAGCACTTATGACTTCGCTCGGTGCGACGACTATGCGACTTGCAAGGTGATCCTGAAGGCCTGAAAGATGTTGCTCGTGCCGCTGTTACAGCGCCAACACACGACATGAATCTGCCTTGCGGCGTAGGGAAACATGAGAGCATTATAAATGTGAAGCTTGGGTCCACTACTCTCTAGCAGCATCAACATTCTACCTGTCTCCCATCATTTTCAGTCAGATTCAGCTATATCCCACCATGCTCCTTCACGCCACTTCGACCTCTCTTCTCGTCGGGTATCTGCTCGGCACTGGCATGGTGACTGCTCTGCCCTCCAACCCAGACATTTTGCCCCTCGCCTTGGCGCATTCATCAGGGGCGACGATTTCTCGTACGCCCACTCAGAGGACATGGCCAACGCTTGGCGCGCAAATGCCACGACGAACGGACTGATGAAGCGCTCGCATGCCAATGTCCAAGCTTGTGCGACAGCATCCTGCACAGACTGCCACTCCGTCTTTGATGGCAACTTCAACGCTTTCACCTGTCTCGAGGCGACCAACACTGCATGCATCATTGTTTCGGACCTTGATGACGCCAAGGTTAACTATTGGAACCATGCCGGATGCAACCACCATGAGAGTACCTACAATGGCTGTGGACAACCAGCTACCAATGTTGCGGCTCCAGGAACTAATTCTATTGGCGTCCAACTCGGATGTTAGATAGCTATCCGCTATTTCTTCTCGTCGACCCCGACTGATAATATTTACCGGGAGCCGACGTTCACACAATTGGCCAAGGGCTCGTTTGTGATGGAGAGGTGAAGCTAGTACCCTGCCATGGTATATAGTTATACCACACATTCTTTCTATTATTTGATTCAATGAATATATTGCGGCCGCAGTTCATTAAACGTATTGTTCGTGTGTGATTAGTATGGGACTTCTCGTGAATATTGCGAGGCTTACCGCTCCCAGGGGGCTGTCAGACGCAATGTGTTCCCAGCAGTACCCACTGCATTGTTCTAATGTCGGACGGGGCTTTCTCGCGTAGTTTGCCCCAGTAAGGCAGCTAGATAACGGCTCTACGGCAGGCAACAAGTATTCGTTCAGTGCGGAAAGGTCTGACCAGAATCTTTGACCAAGCACCCTTCTCCGTGCCGGCAAGTAATACAAGACTCGTATGATTTTCAAGCTTATGTCGCAACTCGAAGCATTTTCTGTCTCTGTACCCCATCAAGGACTGAGTTTAATAGATCGATGGTATAAATTGGAATAGAGGGCAACACTGCCCCTGCGAGAATAGCTGTTAGGACCTGGTCATCGACCATTTCAAGGCCCCCGTTTCTTTTTTCTTTTCCGTCCGTTTGATTCCCGGAATTAGATAGTAGTCTATATGTTGTGATAGACCTTCATAACCGTTGAAGTAAATCGTATCGTAATTATAGTCCTACCTATTTATTTCGTTTACGTATCTCTATTCACTATTATACATTTACAATAAGTATCTAGAGTAGTACTATAAAGATTCTGAGAGATAGATGACGACCATGTGTATTCTAGAGCGTATACACACCGCTGGGCCTTGCGTTGACCCGCTCGACGACTTAGGTTTGATCGTTCGATCATGCTTGTGGCCAGAACGTGTAACGAGGCCTTGTGCTACCGTTCAGCTTGTATTATCAACCGTCTTGTCGATGGTCGGTCCGTTGCGTTCAGGGGGGGGACGGGAGGAGGTCGACCTAGGCGGCTCGACCGCTTATGTCATCAGTGCCAGCTTTCTGCTGCTGCATCTGCTGCATGCGTGACATGACTCTCTAGCTGTGATGGATCCGCCTGCAATTAGCCCTCTTAATCTCTTGCATCTCGTGCTGTGTGATCAAAACGTGAAATTACGAGGTGACTTGTATCTCCCAAAACCGGAGCACACTGTTCACATAAGCTGTTTCGCAATACTGTTTCATCCCTGCCCTGTTTCACCAAATTGGTCACATTATCACAGCCGCAGATCGAGAGGTTCACCAAGCTTCAAAGGATAGAGCCAGGGTCGGCCTTCGAAAACATGCGCAAAGATAGAATGGACAGCTGTTGGCGACAAGTTTGTCATTGACGTTGCAAGGAGCCCGTCGTTTCGCTTCTCGGAGAGAGCGCCAGAGTCTAGATCAAGCCCTGATAGCTTTGATGAAAAATAAATACATCGTAAGGCATGGTCGTGGCATGCGGATATTCATAATAAACGGTCATAGGATATGCGTTGTTGAGAAGTTGCCTCTGAGATTCAATCACGAAATCTTGGGGCATTGTCCTCGGTGAATGTCGGTAGCGTGCAGCATCGCACTTGGAACAAGGGACAGTCGGTGGTACCGTCTATGCTGGCTAGCGCCTGCCCGTCTTTGCGACACCGCCTATGACTGTACCAGATACTAAATTCGTCATGCTTGCACGGACGAGGTCAGCACTCCACCTGTTGTGGACAAGCGTTATGCTGCGGGCAGCATCCAATCTTTCTGGCGGCGTGGTGACTCGACCGACATCTGCCACCGAGTCGATGCCGCAGGATATATAGAATTCTTGTATTGCGTTCGATGCTGCGATAGCCGAATCCAACGAGGCTGTATCTTGAAAGACGTAGAGAATAGCTGTCCGCGCAAAATTGAGCGTGATTGGGGAGCTAGCGTTGAACTGTGTATCGCTCGATCCTCTAACAGCGAGGCGCCTTCGGTCAACCGATGTTGAAGCGCCATTCAGGGACATCAATGCGTTCTGGGCTCCGCAGGTCAAGTTATTTGCGGAGAAGAGTCCAAGCAGAGCAGATTCGTCGAGAGGTATCCCGTATGTCGACTGCGCCTTCTGGACCAAGTTCGGTAATGCATTGCCAATGGTGGCTGATGGATTTTCTGAAGATGAGATTCTCGCGCAGGCTGCGTCGGATTTACCCTCAATTGTACAATTGGTTCCCGAAAATCCATTTATGCAAATGCATGTGCAGGTATTGGCTTGAGTGAGGATTGAGACTCCGCCATTGCGACATGTAATTTGGGCAGCGCAATTTTGAGTCATTGGCGCTGGCGTCGTTGGAGTGTGTTGAACCGGCAGGACAACTAATGCCACAGGTACAACAATAGAAACTGCTACAATGATCAGGCCGATCACGCAGAGTGTAATGAAAAGCCAGCCAGGCATGCCACAATAGCCATCTCGACCACGTCGGCGACGGCGACCATTCGCAACATTGGGAGTTGACAGCCTCTCCATTTCTCTTAAATTGGAAGTCGGCCATGCGCTCAAGTGACGCTGACCAGAGTCACCCAGCGGTGTGGCATTCGAAGGTCGAGGGAATGAGTCAATGAGATCCTGGGTATGTCTTCTTCCAGAACCTGAACCTGAACCTGTCCCCTGCGTAGATTTCTCCATCCACTCAGTACCCCATCGACTGCCAGTCTTGCCAGACTCCATCGCAGCAGCCAGTCGCAATGCCCTTCGGATCAATTCAGGAAGTGAGGTGGTTGACTGATGGCGTTTTTCCAGCTCTGAAGGCGAGATGGCGCCTGCTTCCGCGTCAAGCGGCTGACTCCGCACCGAGAGGTCATCTCTAGAAGCCTTTGATCGCAAGCCAATACTAAGGAATCCAGAAGCTCTTGCGCTATACTTGGACTCACGATTTGTGACTCCTCCGTCAGCAAGATCGGCACCGAGCCTGTTCGGGAGCTCATCACTGCTGGCAGTCTGAAGTTCGCCACCGCTGCTCATATTGTGGGTAGGGTCTGCCGAGGAGTGAGGCTTCGAAGTCTCGTTGACTGCCATGCTCGGACCATCATTAATGTGCGGGGGCTGGCGAGCAGTGACTAGTGCATTGTGATCACCAGGCATGCGGAATTTGTTGTTGCTGTTGCTATTGTTTGACATGGCTTTCGAGGGGTCTTCTAAATTTGCTGCAGAGCCTTCGTGCTTGGTCGCACTGTTGCTGCGGTGGATAGTTGTAATCGATGGACGATCCCTGCGCCCAACGCTGGCCTGACGGGTGTGGGTTTCAGCCCAGGTCGCAGAAGCACCCTCGACATAACCTTTTATTGACATGTCAGAGACAGTCGTGAGTGTTTCGGTACTTCCACTGTGGTGAAGTGTGGGAGAACCGCGTTCCTTTGATCTCTTCAGCCATTCAGCTTCTTCTTGAATGGGGGACACTGCAGGAATGTTTACGTCGGTTCGAGCTGGTGGAGCTGAGCGCGCAGGGACGCTCGGCTCCGCAGGTAGTGCAGCGAGCCTCAGTGATCTGAAGGACGCGTCGGTCGTCGCTGGCAAGCCCTGATCAGATTTAGACTCGTCATAATAAGAGCTGAGACTTTGATTTGACACGAAGCTTTGGACGCGAGCGGTCTCACCCAGAGGAAAAGGCAATTCACTGTGGTCGTTCTCACGGTCGACAACATTGTGAGCCGATACAGGCATATGAGGTGGATCTGCGCCAACGTCGGGCTGTGGCGGAAAGAAGGGTTGACTTGGGGTGAGTGCATCCGACGATCGACGGACATGGGTTTTGGAAGGGTATCGTTGAACTTGGGGGGGCGTGCATTCCTTGTGAATGCTGGGATCCTGGATAGTACTGAGGACCTGGTGGACGAGGAGGTGCTTGGGCAAAACGAGGTGCCTGAGACCAATGGGCCGGTGAGGAGTAGGGAGAGTCTTGGGCTGCTGCTGGAGGTCGGGAGGGACGGTGAGAACCCTGGTAATGATTATAGCCGGGCAATGGCGGACGATGTGTGAATCGAGACTGAGGTACCCATGAGGGACTTTGTGCGTTGCGCTGTATATATGGATGAGCAGTACCCGGTCGAGGGGGGTTTGTAGCAGAGTGCCCGGCTTCAATGTTCACAGAGCGCTGATGCCGAGGAATCGGCCACTGTCTGGGCTGGTCAATCTGTTCATTGTCTTCAATGTTGCTCTGCTAGACTGGAGTGAGCGAGGCTCATTTACAGCATCGACGGCGGACTCGCTCACCTGAGAATAGTAAGGCTGCTGGTCGGGTCCAGTGTGAGACAGTCCGCTTGGTGCGTAGTTTCTCGGCACTCGGAGCTGCTCATCCGGACGCTGTATTGGGGTCAGAGACCGGGGCGACGCATCTGTGAGAGTCAACACTTGTACGACCGAATACTTGGGGGTGAGACTGAAGTGGGAGAAGGAAAGGAAGCACGGCACGTAGTGCGCAGTCGCATTGGGGAGAGGGGCAGCGCATACCATTGTCGACTCTTTCTCGTGCACGGCGCACGGTCTGTCTCAGGATCTCCTCCATGTCTCTGTCCCTTTGCGTAGACCTCAGGGGAGAGCGCGGAGGTGGCTGATCCCACGGCGACATGACTTTGTCAAGGTGATGCTAATGAAGGACGCAAGTTGGATTTCTAGAATGTGATTGAAGATGTCAAAGGTGGGGTTTCCCGGTGCAGAAAAAGGTGTTTGGAAGCAGGCTCATGGTTGAACAGACGATGAGCGATTGGAGAACAAAGCAGTCCGGGCTGTGGCGGTTGTGAAAAAGAGCGTAGTGCGATAGTCCGGGAGGTCGGTGACGGAACGAGTGTGGTGACTGAGCCGGCAGTCTGCGTGGTACCGCAGTCTTCCAAGGTGAGGGAAAGATACGAAGAGGTGAAAGCGAGAAGGTGGTGGGAGATTCGGGTGAGGGAGATGAGGTCGTGGGGCCGTGGCCCCAGTGCTGGCAAACAGATTTGCGATACGCCAGGTAGTCGGATGTAGGATACCTCAGTCAATTTCGATTGAGTGACAACACGACCGGGCTGGACTAATAGCAGGGTCGCTGCAGGGATTGCGTTTCAGGCGAGTCCGGCCCTCGACCTGAGTTGCCATGACTGCGTGACAGCCCCGTGATGGAGGGCGGCTGCTCAATCGTGCGGCAACTTGGCAAATCTCCACCACGAGCGGCGTCCCGGAGGTCGCAGGCAGTGTCAGCAAGCCAGACGAGGCTCGAGGGCGGCGCAACAGCCTCGGGGGATGTTGTTGAAGTGCATCACGGCTCAATCATACTACTGTCCTACGCCTGCCCTGACTCGAAATGAAGATGGGAGATTTGTGAGGTGGACAGACAGGGAACACATGCCAATGATCGGCTGATAGCACGCGCGCCGTTTCTGCGGCTCCAAGTGAAAGCGATCGCCAGCGTCCACTGCTTGAGCATGACCGCCAGGCCATCAGGCCACTTGCAGCGGGCAGCCCAATCTTTGTAACAGTCTCTGTAGCTGCGGTTTCGCATCGCCAATGGCTCAGGCACCCATTGCGCTGCTGAAACCCTGTCTGCAAAGCAAATGGGCACATTACCTGCCCTGCAACTGTATGAAATTGCCGTCCGTGGTCTGGACCTCTAGCGGCAACTCAGGCGTGTCAGGCACCTCAGGGAAAAGCAGCCGCACAGATCTGGTGGTGCAGTCAAGTACAAACTAACTGGTGCGGCTCGCCGATCGAAGCCCGGGCGTCAATGAGGCTGAGTCTCCCTGCTCGACCTCTGCAATCTTTGCCTTGCCGTGCGTGCCTGTCACTATCTCAGCGCTGCATCCCCGCCAAAGCTAAGGGCGCTAAGCTCATGAACCTGTAAACAATTATCTCAGAGCTCATGTCAGCCCCGGAATCGATGCGATGTCTAGGTATTCGGATCGTGGGTAGAGTGGTACTGGCACCACTGGCAGGTGTAATGCATGCGCCTGCCTCTGCCTTGCGTTCAGAGTGTGCTGTACCGCGGACCTCGCTACTTCACCCTTGATCGTGTAAATTCATCGTCTAGACACGAGCCCTTAACGCATCTTCAAGCTGGTGAGCACTTACAGTACAGGCTCACTGACAAGCCAGACTACGCTGCATTTTCTCGTTCTTCAGAGTTCAGACACCAACGCCTTACCCTGCCCGAAATTGTGCTTGACATTATGCATCTCATCGGTGACAGACGGTCTGCCAATGTGAGTCTTGCAATGTTCCGTTACCCTACGAAGGAATGGACGGGATTCATAGGGCCGACTGACGTGGATACCGCAGACTGACGCTCTCCGCCGTCGCCGGCCCGTGCATCGCGCTCACTCGATCTATCCGGGCCCGGGCAGTGAGCAGTCACGATGTCTCCTGTACACACCAGTTTGGCTGATCACGATCCAAGTCCATGAGCCGATACGTCCGCTGCCACCACTTGTTACCTACCATACTCCCCGTGAAATGCCACGTCCACTGCAGTCCACTCCGACTCCACAGACACGCCATGCATCTGACTAGGAATCCTCTGACGTCGCTTCACCGCGCAATGTGAGCCGCAACCGTGCGAATGCGATATCACCAGCCCATGCTTTACCTCGTCGCACGTCTTCCGAGGATGCCTGGCTGTACGAACTGAGTGTCAGGACGGCGAGAGCTCAACATGAGGCTCTTGCAGCTCGTGCATCCCTGATGACTGCTTCTAGCTCCAAGCCCGTGCCTGGACCTTCTGACAGACGGAAATTTGGGATATTTTGCAAGGTTCCAAAGACTGTGGAGTTCCTCAAGATTCCTCGTGTCCGGCCTCTACAGTAAGGACTGGGTTGTATCCTGTATTCCGCTCACTGACCCTTGAACAGGAGAGACCCGAAGCGCCCCACGGCAAATCTGCCGAAAGTTGAAAAGCTTCCAGAAATCGACCAGTACCAGATTCTGTCACATGAGGTTCCAAACAGATTCCAAGCAGACTACAACCCAACAACAAGACTCGAGCGTCGCGAGTATGCCGTCAATAACCCTGACCCGTCCTTTCTCACTGCTATCCCGTGCGTCGAGGAAGTTCATGCACGTTGTCAGCAGAGGGATGACGTCCAAAGTGTACCCATTCATCATTGGCTAGCCGGTATCGTGAGTGACCCGACGTCGGTCAAAAGAGAAGCAAGTCTCTCAATCGTCAATGCAAGGACCGAGACGAATACAATAAGAAGGCGCAGGGATAGACCCTTGCTAGGGAATGCAAATGGAACCTCTAGAAAGCTATCCTGCAAGATACTGAATCGTTCGACTTCACGTGGTATCGGCCATCATGATGACTTCGCACCCCTCTGCAAGCTCTCGTCACCCAAGGTCGAGGATGGCTCTTCACAAGACTATGTGAGCGAAGGACCTACGATGGCCGATTTGGTTGACGCATCAATCGACAACGGCACCTTCACAGCACACCAGAGCCCTAACGTTCAGACTACCAGAGGTAATACGGGGCGCGACTCAAAAAGGGCGGCAACACGCATTAAGAAGGTCCACTATTAATGCAGAAACGACGAGGACCGTGCGATGGAGGGCCTCTTGTCCGTTCAACATGACAATTGGCGAGGCGCACGTGGTGGACGGCCGAGGTCTGGTCAACAACGACGGTCTGTTACAGGCAATGCGGAGACAAGCCACGATGGTGCCTTATGGCGTGCGTGGTTGGAGAAGGCTGCCAAGATCCGAAACGGTGCGTGATGGGAGGAGACATGACCTCAGATCAGATCAGACATTCCTAGTTTAGGTGAAGTCAGGGCACAATCACAGTCGGTGTGCATTCATTGGAGCGCCAGTCGCTGTTTGTGCAGATTCTCTCAACATTGAACATGACGAAATGCGAAGTGCATGTGGAGTCAACCAAATCCGCATAGCTGTTGCATGCGATTTGAAGTGCGCTAACATGGACCCCGAATTTCGCAATCATAATGAGCGGTGGCTGAGAGCGGGTGATCTGGGGCCGTCCCACGCACCCCGCAACAGGATGGCCGAACTGACGCGACATGGCGGTCAAGTCAGTATTGTTGCAGATCTCGACAGAGACCGGAGACGGTTCTCGGGAGCACGGGGAGTCAAGATCGGGGCATTGCTTTCTAGCCGTGTGCAAGAGCTGACGGGCCACACACCCTCTTGAGTTGCACCCGACTTGACACCTGCTGACTGCCTGATGGTGCGTGTGGCCATGATGTAGGTGGGATCGAGGGATATGGCCATCTACATCTGACCTCATCGTCGATAATGTGTGGCTCAAGGTACGGGCGACTATTGGGCTCTCCTGTTTGAAGCACCACCCCTGACTGCACGTGATGAGGACTATGATTTGAGCGAGCAATCGACGGCGCGGCGGGCGAGATCGGCCAGACTCAGATGCTCTAGCCCTCGCGCAGCTTGTGAAGCGGAGGGGCGTGACCAATCACAGCCGCTCGCGATGATGACTGGTGCCCGTAGGGCTCTTGGGCTGGCGCTCTCGATGCAACGATGAAAAAAATTGCAGGGCGCCCCACACACTGGCTGCCGCTGTCGGCACTTCTGGGGATGGTGCATCCCGCCAGTTGCCATACAAGACCTGCGCAGTAGAGGAGGCACTGCACATGGATCATGATGCGCCCGAAAACGGGTCACGTCAGTCGCGCAGAGGCATCACGTCTCCGGATACCAGAGCATCGGACAGGAATAGTAAGGCTTCGGGCGTGTCACGCGTGTGCACTGATCTCGGTCGGAAAGTTTGATGTCATGCCCACATCCAGACTTTCCGTGCTCGTGCGCCAGACTTCACCACCATCTCCGAGAAAGACTCCCATGTGGAGAGCAGCGACCACAACTTCCTCACTCAAAAACAAGCGTAGTCGATTGTGCCGGTCCGTCATAATATCATCCCATAAACAAAGGAGGTTCGCGAATGCTGAAGTGACAAAGCATTGCTTCTGTAAGCAAGGGCCGAACCATTCTCCCCTGGCTGCCTGGCTTCCGTCGCCCTCGTTGTCCAAAATCTCGCTGGCGCGGATTGCGTGATTGCACTCTGACAAGGTGAATTACTAAGGTCGCTGCCTCCAACGATTACATCTAGGATGCATCTCTTCATAGCCCTTGCCTTGTCATTGCCTGACGTCCAGAGACATAGCAAAGACTACTACACTGACCCGCTCTTGCCCTCTCTTCTGAGTCGTTCCTCCTCAAAGCTTTCGACGAGGCGAAGCGTTCCAGATTCTCCCCAACGCACACCACATACACCCCACCATACAAGTCGTCATTGAACCTAACCATCTATCCTGACCTCTATTTTCGAGTCCCGAACACTCCATCTGTCGAGATCTTGAATAGGTTTTGACCATCTCACGTCTCCTCCTACTGCTACTCTTTCTAGCTGTAGTGAGCACAACTTGTTGGTGCTCTTGCAAAGATTTTCCTCCACGACAGGCGCATAGGATCCCAGACACAGGCCGACGCCAACCCCGCCAACATGTCTGCTTCACCCATTCGTCGTACTTCTTGCGATCTCGAGTCGGGCTACAACAGTGCCGACTCGAGTCAGTCTAGCCTCAGCGACATTTTCTTCAGCAAGCCCCACCTCAAGCATATTAACGCGATGCTAGCAAAGCTCCCTGCCGAAGGTTCGTAGATCTTTTGCATGGCTCTCCGCGGCGTTGCCTTTGCTGACGAATCCCCAACAGATATCCTCAAGTGGTGCATCATCTCCCTGCCTGGCCTCTACCAGGAGAGTGCGCTTGGCTTGACGGGACTCGTCACCCGTGACATGATCTCGAAGCTCGATGGCCCCATCAAGCCTAAGATTGATCTTATCTTCCTCGACACCCTACACCACTTCAAGGAGACGCTGGACCTTGTCGACCGAGTCCGGGAACGGTACCCCGAGTCCAAGATTCACGTGTACAAGCCTAATGGCGTATCGACCGCCGAAGAGTTCACTGCAACCTATGGCGAGCGGTTGTGGGAACAGAGCGAGGAACTCTATGACTGGACCGCAAAGGTGGAGCCTGCAGACCGCGCCATCAAGGAGCTCAATGTGCGCGCCGTCCTGACTGGTCGTCGCAAAGCTCAGGGTGGCAGCCGGAAGAACATCGACTTCATCGAGGTTGACGAGCATGGTACTATCAAAGTCAACCCTCTGGCAGGATGGACTTTTGAACAGGTCAACGACTATATCAAGAAGAACAACGTACCATACAACCCCCTCCTGGACCAGGGTTATAAGAGCGTCGGTGACTGGCATTCGACTCAGCCAGTAGCTGCTGGCGAGGACGAGCGTGCTGGCCGATGGAAGGGCCGAGCGAAGACTGAATGCGGCATCCACAACCCAAAGTCCCGGTACGCTCAATTCTTGTTGGACATGCAAGCCAAGGAGGATGCTGCAGATGCTGCCAGAGGCATCCAGCTGAACAGCACACCCGAGGCCACGGCAACTATGTCGCTACCGGTCGAGCAGCAGACTCTTGTGGATGGCTTTGCTATCCAGACATCTGCTGCCGCGGAAGTCAACACCAGCTCCTAAGGCTTGTTGGTGGGCCAAGAGCCAGCCACAGCGTGGAGCACAAGCTTGCACTAACCTGCTGTGCATCCCTTGATGGGATGATGACGAGCGTACGATTCTCCTTGACCGTTTATCGCCTTTTGGTTTTGTTTTGCACAGCGTTCAGCGATGACACCGTCATACTATGATACCAGTCATGAATTGCATATTGGTCGGCGTTTCAGGGCATGAGCATGTCGGATGCATTTCAAAAGGCTCTGATAGACCGCATTATACTGGTAGACGGTTGGTGACCTTCAGAGGTCAAGCCAGTAGATGTTCTGATGAAAAGGCTGGAAAGATGAATTGATGGAGGAGAAAGGCGGTGACGATGCGAGGTTGCGAGGTTGGGTTTACTTTTTTACTCAGCAGCCGTGCAGGTGAGGGGACGAGTGGGCAGCGGACCATGCACCACGCATGGATTGCAGGTACTTGCTCGATAAGCCGCTACATGCCGCTTTACACAAATTTAGAGGTCATTTGAGTCAAACCCCTCACATTTTCCTCCTGCCCGCTTTCTCGCTCTTTTGTACATCATCATTCTGGCTACGTTTACATCCCGCTTGCCTCGAGTGTGAGGCAGGGCGATGAGCTTGTCCCTGCGCGCAGGGAAAAGGTTTCCAGCCATAGTCATGTCAGCCTGCCCTGCATTTCATGTGCAAAGGCGAATGCTGTGATCCATGGATCCCTGTACGACGTACGAGGTGTGCACCTGCAGTTAGGCAGTCAGCGTGTGAGACTGTCTAGATTGAACACTGACCCCACGCATCTTCGCATCTCGCCTGCTCTTCATGATCACAAAATCTTCCCGAACAAGCCAACGCGCCTACCCATCCCACACCGAACGAGACTTACCTGCATCGAAAAGACGCGGCACCCGTTGCACGCTGGCTGGCCCTGGCGAGATGCCTCGAGAAACGGAGGCGAGACCGCTTGGGCGGTATCTGGGATCTTGACAGACGAGTAACCTTGCACTGTAGAGACGTTTTCTGCAGCCCTGGCACGGGGATCAAGGATACCTGGACCGTGGCCGCGCCTTGTGATGTCGACTCGCGAGATCCTATTTCGAATTAAATAACGCGTAGTGCCTTCAGACATTCGTTCGGAATGTTGGACTGAGGCAGAAAGATTTCGAGACAGCGTGCAGTATAAAGCCTACCTACCGGAACCAACCATCAATCACCATGCTCTGGCTGTTCGTGACTGCGTTTGTAGGAGCGATCCTCTGCATTGCACGAATCCGTCCGTCGAGGGACTACCACAGCTACCCTTAAAAAGGCTTCGAGGCTCCACATTGGTCGGCGACAATACCAGAAGCAGAGGGTTGGCTCATCAGACACCATTCAGTCATCGCGCCCATTGCGACATCCGGCCGAGCCAGACACAGCGAGCCTCCTCAACCGTTGCCAAATGCCGTGGACGGAAGACCGCATTCCTAGGCATTTGACTCGTGCGCTGCCAGTCTCCAAGGCTCTTGTCCTGAGCCACTAAAGCATCTGATCCCAGAGTTTCGGCGACCTCCATGAGCCTAGGCGGATCGTTGTGAAAAATCTCGTCGTTTCTAATGGGGAGAGCGACGTGGCCCGGGCAAAAAGCCCCAAATTGCATCATCTGGCTTTGAGAACTGCCCCTCCGTTGGACCCATCCATACTCCGTCTCATGCTACTCTGCAACTAGCTAGAATTAACTGTCTCTTGTACTTCTGTCAACCGAAGAGAAAAAATTCTTGACCTTTTCGCTTACTTTCTTTCCCTCTGGTTCCCCTTCCTCCGTTCGCCTGCATCTTCTAGCAACAATGGCCAACTCTCCCCACGGCGGTGTCCTTAAGGACCTACTGGCACGCGACGCCCCTCGTCGCGCTGAACTTGCAGAGGAGGCCGAGAAGCTGCCTGCAATCCAATTGACCGAGCGTCAGCTGTGTGATCTGGAACTGATCATCAATGGAGGTTTCTCCCCTCTGGAGGGTATGCGCGCGCCGTCCTGCACTCTGCACGCTGCCGAATGCTCACAACACTGTCAGGGTTCATGAATGAGAAGGACTACACCTCGTAGGTCTCTCTGCCTCTCTCTGTCCGGAGTTTGCTCGTGCGACGTCGTCTATGAGGCATCCTAGTTCGAGCAACGATCACCACGCGAGAACACTGCGGCCGCCGCATCCCCGGACTCATGTGCTAATAGGGTCCTTCTGCAGGGTCATTGAGACTGAGCGTCTCACAGATGGCAACGTCTTTGCTATGCCTATCACCCTTGATGTTAACTCCACATATGCTTCTCGCATCAAGCCCGGCGCTCGCATCACCCTACAAGACTTCCGTGACGACCGCAACATTGCCATACTCACTGTTGAAGATATCTACAAGCCCGACAAGTACGTTACAATTTACACATGGATCGAGACCCATGTCCACGGTTCCTTGTATCCATCGAGAAGCTGACATGAGTACAGGCCCAAGGAAGCCAAGCTTGTCTTTGGTGCTGACGATGAGGCCCACCCTGCCGTAAAGTACCTGCACCATACCGCCGGTGAGTACTACATTGGTGGTAAGGTTGAGGCCATTGACCGCCTCATGCACTACGACTACGCTGCTCTCCGCTATACTCCAGCCGAGTTGCGCTCTCACTTCGACAAGCTCGGCTGGGCTCGCGTTGTCGCCTTCCAGACCCGTAATCCCATGCACAGAGCTCACCGCGAGCTTACAGTCCGCGCCGCTCGTCAGCGACAGGCTAACGTCCTGATACACCCTGTAGTCGGTCTGACCAAGCCAGGCGACATTGACCACTTCACGCGTGTCCGCGTCTATCAGGCTCTCTTGCCCCGCTATCCTAATGGCATGGCTGCTCTCGCCCTTCTGCCACTAGCCATGCGCATGGGTGGCCCCAAGGAGGCCATCTGGCACGCCATCATACGCAAGAACTTTGGCGCAACGCACTTCATTGTTGGCCGTGACCATGCTGGGCCTGGCAAGAACAGCCAAGGGCAAGATTTCTATGGTCCCTATGATGCTCAGATTGCAGTCGAGAAGTACAAAGACGAGCTTGGAATTGAAGTGGTGCCGTTCCAGATGGTTACCTACCTACCTGACACCGACGAGTACCGCCCTCTCGACGAGGTTCCCAAGGACGTTCGCACTGCGAACATCTCAGGCACTGAGCTCCGTAACCGTCTCCGTACTGGCAAGGAGATCCCGACTTGGTTCTCATACCCCGAGGTCGTCAAGGTTCTTCGCGAATCACATCCTCCTCGCAACAAGCAAGGGTTCTGTGTATTCTTGACTGGATACACCAACTCAGGAAAGGACGCCATCGCTCGTGCGCTCAATGTCACCCTGAACCAGCAAGGTGGACGTTCTGTCTCCCTATTGCTCGGCGAGACGGTCCGCTCCGAGCTGTCTTCCGAGCTCGGATTCTCTCGCCATGACCGTGAGACAAACATTGGTCGTATTGGCTTCGTTGCTTCTGAGCTTGTCCGATCTGGCGCCGCCGTCATTGCCGCTCCCATTGCCCCATACCATAAATCTCGTGCTGCTGCGCGCGAGCTGGTCGAGAAATTTGGCTCATTCTTCCTAGTGCACGTTGCCACTCCTCTGGACTACTGCGAGAAAACCGACAAGCGCGGCTTGTATGCTCGTGCCCGCAGAGGTAGCATCAAGGGCTTCACCGGTGTCGACGACCCTTATGAGGCACCCGAGGGCAAAGAGCCACAGCTAGTTGTGGATGTGTCACAGCAGAGCGTTAGAACCATTGTCCACCAGATCGTCCTCTTGCTCGAGTCTGAAGGTCTTCTCGATCAGCTATAGACTTGCATTTTCCAGGAGTTAATCACCAAGGGAAAAGTACTCTACTTTGTCTTTTGAAACTGGCATTTGCAGGCCAGTCACGGTTTCGACGGCTTTACTAAAGCGTTGGGAGGTTGGCAGATAGTTGGTTTCAAGCATTATATGCATGATTCAAAGGCATAGAGAGAAGATGAGATACGAATGAATCACGAAAGTTGTACCAGAACTATACGGTATTCAGATTTCCACCTGCTCTTGCTCTTACTCGTGCTCCTTGACGTCCGCTACTTTCCAGTCATCCAGTATGTTTTGTACCTACCGGTATGTGCGAACGTAGGCGTTGCAAATTCTCCCATATTTTGCAACGTTACTTCGTGAACTTCATGTTGGAACTTCCGTCACGCCAGTGACCTCGAGATGGAAGGCCATCTACAGATCCTCACTCTACCGTCAAAATGTCTGCAGCGCGCTCCAAAGTGCTAGATATTGGATGCTTTGCCAACACCCGGAACCTTCGCGACCACACTAAGCGCAAAGTCTTCGCTGAGAATGAGCCCTTGAGGTACGCTACCTTTCAAGGTCCATGCCCTAATTGACAGCTGCAGCAAGTCTGTTGGCTTTCATAGTTGCGCACAGGATCTTAGCTGGAGCCTTTTGAATTCATCCATTCGTCGAGAGCACAGCTGACATTGGGAACAGACAAGCACTCCGCTACATCGTCCGCAACACCACCCTCCCTCAACGAACACGCGCACAAGCACAGCTCAAATTGAGTACAATGCATTGCTACACACGGAGTGGATTCTTCAAGAACCGTTGTGTGGATGGTGGACGAGGAAGAGGTATCATGAGAGACTTCAAGATGTTCAGGGTATGCCATTCTTTGTCCGGCAGTGCCATCAGCGCCACTGCTTGCGCGCGGTGCGCTCAGACTCTGCTTCAATAGCCATGATTGCTAATAGTACCTCTAGTTCAATTTCAGGCTCGCTGCGATGCGCGGTGAGATTCCCGGTGTCAAGAAGGCGGAATGGTAGATCGTGCACATCAGTGGGGGGAAGAGTGCGTTGTACGATGGATTGACTGTAATATACAATTTCAAATGGCCTTGAGAGTTTGAAGCTCTTGCAAAAGACTATGAGTCCCGGGGAGGCGAAGTGGATCACTCGTAACTGGGTGAGGGAAGCGGACCACGAAGACACCTTGACTGCATCACTGCTATTGACGAATTTCATTGACTAGGTAGGCAATTCATCGGATGTCGAAAGATGATGGTTTCACGCTACTCCAGCTGGCATAAGAATTGAGCATCTCATTCACTCTGTGGGTGAATCTGACGTGTGTTTGCTCAGGCGCGTTCGCCCACTGGCGCGGGCTATTCCTGACGGACATGGCGTGACTTTGACTTGACACCGCTCCTTCCTCTTTCTCTCCACTCCCCATATGAATCCTGCGCAGCCCTTCGCAACCTTATCCTTCACATCCACCAAGCCTCAACATGGCTTTCGTTCGTCGTCCTGGAACGCTCCCAAAGTACCCAGAGTACTTACCGGACCTGGCCGCTTTGGGGTGAGTTTGACCTCGAGTTGGCAAACTGCGCATGTTAACACGCCGAACTATAGCTACAGGCTTGGCGACGATGACAAGTTTTATCACAAGGATGCGCCCGACTTGCACTTCTCATACAGAATCAGCGATGACGAGTTCATCAACCAGCTGAATCGCGAAGCTATGCACGGTACGTCTCTTGTTAAAGTTGAAGTAGTCTTGAAGTAACGTTAATAAATCAGCAGATGTCATCCGCAACATGGTGATTGACCGTTTTGAGGAAATTGGGCTGAAGCAGTTCTTCATACCCACATTTGCATACGAAGAGCCAGACCATCAGACACCCACCATGCCTATCCTCATTACCCCTCATGAAGCCCTGCTCAAGAAGAAGCGGGTCTTTGTCTTCATTGGATCTTCAGACAATGACCTTGGTACTCTGAGTTACCGTCTGCTGGAGAGACACGGTGGCTTGGAAAAGGGTAGTCTGCTTGAATACGTCCGCAAGATTTTCCGCACTACTGATTGGCCGACACCAAATGTTGATGCCTCGAGCCGAGAGAAAGGACAGAGAGTTGCGAATGAAGTCAATCGGGGCGTTAAGGAGCCCGACGATGACGAAATTCGCCAGCCAGAAGAATACGGCTTTCAATGGGAACGAAGCAGGCAGGTGCCACCCCCGAGCGGCGCTCACTGCAGACCCAGTCACGCCAGTACAGCCAATACCACAGCTCATGGAGATGCTGCAGAGAAGCCGGACTCTGAGAGTGCTTTAGAAGCCCTCGAGGGCAATGCATCTGCTATCGAAAAATTTGGACAGGCTGAGCAATATACGCATAGCACCCCATCTCCCAAAGGTTGGTTTCATTCGTTCGCATTGCACATTTGGTTCCAGCGGCTAAAGATACTGATTTTGAATTTTTTTGCAGATGACGGTCGAGATTGGGCTGAGACACCCCTAAAGAAGACTGGCGATCTCAGCGACAAGTCCAAAAGGGCAAACGATAAGCTGCACCCTAGTGCGCTAGACTATGAGACACCAGGAATCATCATATTGAATCCTGGTCAGCTACGCTATACCTACAAGCCGTCAAAGCACAAGAAGCGTCCGCATCCGCATGGCCGAGCTGTGAACCGGGACACGTGGACCGCCCTTCCACGACCCTACGTAGGCTATCCAGCAGCTCGCGTCAAAGCTCACAACATGATACCAGAGAACGAAGACATTCATGCGCACATCGATTACGTCTTCAAGCACATCATAAACAACACTGCGTTTGTAGACCGCTCTGCGGAGTTGCATTTCATTGCTATGGAAGAGGGAGCAGATGCTCTTGTAGACTATCTCCAAGCCTTCTGGTGTTGGCCTTTCAGCAATTTCACTACACGAATCCGCAGTGTAGCTTTGATGGGACCAACTCCGATCCACAGAACCACTCCGCCCTGGGATTTGAGCGATTCACGCGTCTGGATGAAGAGCTTTTGGACTTTGTTGCGAGAGAGAGGTCGCATCTGGTCTCGATCAAAAGAGAAGCCAGGCACTCCACTGTCTTCAAGCACTTACTTGCCCCTCATCCAGAGCCCAACCACGCGAGAGCTGGTTGAGGAGGACCTTCGTTTTCAACCACCCCAGGGTAGTCATGGGCTTCTTATGGGTCCAGCAGCTGCTGGTCTTATGAAACGGATGCATTACGCACATGAGATTTATATCTCCCCCGTTGTTAGCGGTGGACATGGGACTATTGATGAGCTGATGCTTCCTCGATGCTGGTCTGATGTGCTTCGGTGGCAACTGATGATTGAGAGGCTGGGCGACGGCATAGAAGTGTCTAGCTTTCATAACGAGGTCTTTCCTGTTGACGGGGACGAGCCATCGAGCGATGATGAGATGTGTGGAGCAGTGGGCTATCCAGAGTCGGAGGCAGAATCAGGGTCAGGGCCAGGGTCCTGAGCGTTGTCTAGCCACGGGAATTGCGAAGACTTCTTGGTAGATGATATCTGTATTTGGGCGCATAGGGAGCATGGCGAAAGAAATGGCAGGCGCAAACGTCGCGTCCATGGCGCAGCATCAAATACTGCAGACATGGCATCAGCGTCAGATTGCGACTCGATAGAGACAGCACAAGGCCCAGTCTGGGTCAGAGACGGTACCTAGCTCCATGAATGTATCACAAGCATCAGTTCCCACGACGCAGATGGCAAGCAGGAGAGTTTCGATATTAGAGTGGCGAACCATAGTCCCCATGCGATGCATTCGCTATGCTCATATATCTGTTCACTCCTGCGCAACATATCCTACACTCTGCTTCGCCTTCATCATCCCCGGTCTAATCCAATTCTCCCTATATCCTACCGGTCTTCTTCCGTCCGCCGCCGAGCACTGGTCAAAAAGCAGCAGTCTAGTACTGACCAGCCATGCGCTGACAATTTTTCAGCTGCTCAAGATACCAGTTGCAAATTTGCATGTTGCCACCATTCTCATTCATGCACTGCGTGAAGTTGCGCGCGTCGAGCTCGCACGAGGCAGAGGCGTTTTGCTGGCCCGTGTAAGGTGCCGCCTGCTGTTGCGCAGGCAGCTGCGATTGCTGCTGCTGCTCCGCGGGCTGCGAGCTACCGCCGCCGGAGAACATGCCTGTTATCGCGTGGCCGATGGAGGAGCCTACTGCTACACCGCTGTGAAATTGTCAGCACCTGTTTTTCTTTTGCTTTTTTGGTGTATTTTCGCCGCTTTGTTTTAGAGACAAGAAGAGACCAGGGAAGAGGGAAAGGGGGAAAGAGGAAAGGAGAGAGGGATAGAGAGAGAAAACGTACGCAGCGGTGCTGGCCATGTTGGCGAAGAGACCGCCTCCCATGCCGCTGCTCTGGGGCTGCTGCATTTGTGTGGGGGGTTGCTGGTGTTGTTGAGGGGGGTAGGCGGTCGTCGAGGCGGGACGGGCTTGCTGGGGTGTGGGAGGAGCTGTGGAAGAAGGAGGCGTGTTAGCTTGACTCTCGCGCGTTCGTGTTCATGTATAGGAATCCGTTTAGTTTTTGAACTGTTTGGTGTCGGCAAGTACAAGCTTGTAGTCGAGTTCGAGCACGAGATTGGGATGAGGTTGAGTCGGGAGTATAAAGTGATCGAGGCAGGATGCGAGGTATTGAATTGAAGATACTGAAAGGAAGGGATCATGACTTACCGGCAGGACGCTGGGGAGCTGCGGTAGGACGGCTAGGAGCCCTGGCGGGTCCGGCACCACCTCTTTGACGGGGCATGATGATGGTATGTATGGTTGTGGATCTGAGAAAAAGTGGGGAGGCTCGAGTAGGATGAGATGTGAAGGGTTGAGTGTGAAGGGGCGTTGTCGAGGTCGAGGTCGGGAGAACGAACGAGAACTTGACATGTCCGTGCCTGCATGCTAGTCGATCGGAGCTTGCGGACTTGCGGGGGCCGAGGGCCTGCGTGCCAATCAGAATGGGGCATGATGGGCGTGTTAGTAATGGGTGGTATGGGATGATCTAGGCCAGACTGAACAGCAAGTTGCACGAGCATGTGGAAGGATCGAGACTTTAATTTTGCGCAGCTTAAGATCTACTGCAGTATATATGTATAATGACGCTCGTGGCTGTTGTACGATGCAGAGTGGGATCAAAGATTCCATGCCCATGCTAGCAAGGGAGTAATGCTTGAACCAGGCACGTTGCTAACCCTCACTATGGTATCAAGAATCATCTGGACGTGCACCTCCTTGTGGCCGACAATCAGCTTTCTGCGCTCATTGACGCCGTCTGAGCCTAAGAGCGTCGCAATCTTGACACCTTCGTCCCTGAGAGTCTCCCATTCGCCCACAGTGACGACAACATTATCGACGGGTATCTGCTCGCGCCAGAAGCCAGGGCTAGGCTCGTTGTTCAAGTCGGCGTAGATCTCGTCTTCTTTCGGCTTCCATCCGTCGAGAATACGTGTAATTGTGCCGGCGTTGACAAAGTCCCGGCTGTCGTTCTCCTTGAAGCTCAGCCATGTCTTTGAGCAGTCAACGACGGGAGAAAGCAGAATGGCGGCCTTGAATTTCTTCCCTTCTCCAAATGACGATCTCAAGTCGGGACCGAGTTTGTGAGGCAGTACGCAGTGAGCTAGAAAGGAAAGGACCAGGTGCCCGCCGGCAGAATCTCCAGCCAGGACGATCTGGTCAGGCGAGATGCCTCGTTCGCGTAGGAGATGTCGCATAGCCCATGCCGCCTGGACTGTCTGAGCTGGGTACGGCTGCTCAGGCGCAAGACTATACTCGAGGAAGAAAATGCTCTTGCAACGGGCAGCTTTGGCGAGCTGCTGGGCAAAGGGCACATGCCCGATCGCCGCCAAAGGAGTCAAGTAGGCACCGCCATGGAAGTAGACGAGGTGTCGTCCTGAGCCTTGGGCTGGAGCATCCGATACACCGACTTCATGGAGCGAGCATGGCGGGAAGTTGGGACCGCTGTCGATCTGTGTGGAGCCGAGCAGAGGCAGGTTGTTCTTGGTGCAGAAGGACTTGATGGATGCGCCTGTTGTTGGGTCCAAGGCCTTGCGTGTGAAAGGCTGAATCAAGATGCGTAACCGGAGGATCGTCACTAGGACGGTGCGACGAAAGGGCCAGCCCTTGTTGGCCGTGTAGTTCTTGATCAGTGCAAACGGTAGACTAATAACTGTGCTTTGGTAAGGTTCACTTTGCCAGACAGATACATGCAAGGGGCGACGGTACGTATTATCAGGACGCCGATCACCAGTCTGATCTTCTCTGTCAGCGACAACGGGATGGATTGGTGAGAAGGCATGATGTCGCTGAAGAGTGGCTTGTAGTTGTTATGTGTCCCCAATGCAAGAGTCCATCCTGGAGTTTTGTATGGCCTGGTCCACTCCTCGGCCCGAGGGCCATGATGACCGCGTTGAGCGGACCTCACAGTCCCTCCTCACGTTTTGCAGAGGGCATCTCTTTTGCTTGTAGAAGCTCGGTCTGAAGCAGTGAGACCAACAGCGGCCTGTCGACCGGTACCAGCGGCAGAGTGAGATGACATGCTGAATATCAGAATAGTCATCGACGAAAGTGCCACGGTCCTTTCTGCCGATGCACTACGATCCCTGGATATTACTGTACTTTCCTAAAGGGCGTCGACTTCACCTCTTCAACCTCTTCTTCAGGGCTGCCTCTACACACACTGTGTACCTCTCGCTAGGCAAAGAGCATCGCTTCGCATTCTCAAGATCTGCATGACGTCCATTGATCACATCAACATGCCGATACACGAGACGCTCCGGCGCATGGCTACGTGCATGCCAACTCAAAAGCGCGCCACCGTCGACCAAGCTTCGAGGCTGAGTCTTTGGCTGCTGTGGGGACAGTGTCATCATAGCCATAGCCACAACCAGGCGGCTCATGAGACGCCAAATTCCCAAAAGAGTAGACTGGAATGAGAGAGGCCAAGAGTAGAGCAGACTCTTTCGCTCGGCGTGGAGTTCCCCGCCGTATACGGCAACCCTGGAACAGGCTAGCCGTCACCAGAGCGTTGGCATACGCAACCACGCGAGCTATCTCGACACTGCGGACAACCGTTTTGCTTCGCCCAAAGTTCACCACCACCGCACTCTGTTACCCCAGCTTTCCTTGACCAATGGTCCGCGTCGCATCTCCGAGGTCCATGACCGCGAGTCAATCGAGAAAGATGCAGTGGTTTCGCGGCAAGTTTCCCCACACAATCGCTCGCATCCACCTATCACACGGCACTCGTTTCTCGCCTATTTCTGGTTGCTGTCGTAAGCACCTCCTCACCTTCTCCCAACCACGCCGGCTTTTGGAAATCCGAAAACACCACTAATTTATGCAAACGCCTTTTCCGCCGCCAACAGCTCCCTGATGGCTTGTTACGTCGCTTATTTGTGCCGTTGCCGACGGCTCTTTTGCTTAATGACAGAAGGCGATTTGCTTGATCGCTCGCCATCGGAGAGACAGCTGCCAGCCTAGAGAAGCTGCTACTCACATACGAATATGTGGACTCGAACCGCGCAAAACTCTATCGGCCATGCGACTTCATCGAGCGCGCGCCCTGGAGCCTTCCACTTTGCAAGCCCGTCAGACGCCGTCTGACTCGTGTCTGACTTCTCGCAGAATTAACCAACATATCTGTGAGGCTCGGGGTCCCTTTGCCGAGCCGGTGAGAGAACCGCTTCCTCGGCGGTGGCGCCCTATCAACAGGCTGATGGTCAGCAGCGGCGCCTGTATTGACAAAGGCAGTTGTATGTGTTGCCGTATCTGACAGATGTGGCTGGCATGATCGCCTTGCGACTACCTCTTTGGGCCTGACAGAATTCCTACCTCGTCGCATCGCTGGTACCACTCCACTCTCCCTCATCGCTCGTAGGATCCTGCAGCGGGCAACTCTAATCGCCAAGGCTTGAACTCTAGGTCCAATCGTTGTCACAACCCATGCTTCGTTTGCTTATCCCCGTTCGTGGTCTAAGCCGAATTTACAACATTTTGGGTCAATCAAGCCACAACCAACATGGGAATTGCGAGATGGCCTCTCAGATTGCCTTGCGATTCCGATGCTGGCGACGGCAAGTTGCGCCTCGTAGTGCTATGATAGCTCAGAGATGACCTATGCCGCGTTCACAAGTGCAGAGCGCCGTAGGTCATCATAGGTCATGTCCTCAAGACTATAAATGATTGGACTTCCGTCTGTAGGTGCTGCTTTCCCCCTGCTTGTCTTGTTATTCTTTCATACAGATTCTCGAGATATTTGTGAAGAGACGCCATGGTTACCAAAGCATTGTTCGCTGCCCTCTTGGGCTCAGCTGCTGCCTTTCCCCACTTGACCAAAAAAGACCCTCTTGCTGGTTTTGATTTCTCGCAGATCAGTTCTGGCTTCAGAGAGGAGCGAGCAAAACGCCAGGTTTTCGGCATCAACGTTGGTTTCGATGAGAAGGCACAGTATATCAGCACCAGTGGCCAGTATCAATGGCAAGCACCTGGACCTAATGACATTCGCGGCCCTTGCCCTGGACTAAATGCGTACGTATATGATCAATTTTTGTCCCCAGAGTGAAGTTACTGACTTGAAACATCAGGCTGGCCAACCATGGCTATATTCCTCGTAATGGTGTCGGTAACATTCAGCAATTCATCGACGGTACCTTCAAGGTCTTTGGCATGGGTCTCGATCTTGGCGGCTTCCTTTCGATCTACGGTGCTATCTTCGACGGCGACTTGCTCACATGGTCCATCGGAGGTCCTCCACCTGCATCGCTCGTCTCTGGACTCAGTGGCCTCCTCGGCCAGCCTCAAGGTCTCTCGGGATCGCACAATAAGTACGAAGCTGACGCAAGTCCTACTCGAGGTGATCTCTTCATCTCTGAGAATGCGTACGAAGTTCGCATGGAGCTCTTCAAGCAAATGTATACCTACCAAGCCGGCGAGACAGAGGAGACATCTGACTACAATCTGGGCGTCATGCAAAACCACCGCGTCGAGCGCTTCGCCAACTCTATCAACACCAACCCCTACTTCTTCAACGGTCCTTTCTCGGGGGTGCTCGTGCAACCAGCAGCGTACACGTTCATCTACCGCTTCATGGCCAACCGCTCCGCTGAGCGCCCCGAAGGCCGTCTGAGCCAGAAGAACCTCAAATCCTTCTTTTCCATCACTGGTGATACTCCTGACGAATTTGTCTACACGCCTGGCTACGAGCGCATCCCCGACAACTGGTACCGCCGCGCCTTTGGCGACGAGTACACCATCCCCTTCTTCCTCCTTGACGTGGTCGCCGAAGCCGTCTCTAACCCACAATTCCTCGACATTGGCGGCAACAATGGCCAAGTCAACACATTCACCGGACTCGATTTTCAAAATCTGACTGGCGGCGTCTTTAGCGCCGCTGACTTGCTCAAGGGCAACAACCTTGGCTGCTTCGTGTTCCAGCTTGTCAACCAGGCAGGACCAGATATCCTCGAGGGCCTGCTACAAAATGTAGGCAAGGCTCTTGGAATGCTCAACACTGAGCTTACGAAGATCGTTACTGGACTTGACTGCCCTCAGATCAGCGACAAGACGTATGATCAGTACAAGGCGCAGGCACAGCAATTCCCGGGCTACACGAAACTAAAGGCAAATGGACAATACTAAGGACGAATATAGACGAGAAGACGGAGTTTTACGAGTTTTTTGTGTGTTTCCTGCAAAGATACCTGGGTATAATGTGTGTGAGCGAGGGCGTTTCTCTGCACAGACTCGAGACTTTATACCTTGTCATGAATCAACGAATCTAATGATCTGGTCATGAAGAGAGTGTTTATCTGCTTGTCATTTCTGCTTCTCCCTCTTTTTTCCGCATGCTTGCGCTTGAATCAGCGATGGCTCTTTTGTCTGGCCACAACTCAGCCGACCCCACCGAAAGCGGGGACCGAACATGTTTTTGACCCCCAATGTAGGCTGCCACACACAGTCAGATCGAGCAAATCACACGGGACCCATAATCTCAGCCTTGCCTGTCCTCTCCTCGCGATCTACAATATCCACCCTGGGCCCAAAAATCATTGGGTGGAAAAAAAAACAAGCCGAAAAAATAAAAATTTTTTTTTAAGGAAAAAACCCCGGCAACGGCGGAAACTTCATTTTCCCATGATGGAGTCATGATCTGCGTGTGCCTTGCTCAACAATCTTGAAAGGCTACACTGTTCACTGCATGTACTGTGTGTTCTATGCGTGACAATGCCGCCCGGTCACGAACGGCCGTTGCCTTTTTTCTTTCTCTTCTTGGCCAGACACCCACGGGTGGATGATGCCCTATGCTAGTGTAAAGTATGTACATACGCGGTACAGGCAGTACTAGTGATCTACTTGTAGTAAAAAGATGCGAAGTGAGTAAACTGCCCTAGGACCAACGGTCCAAGAGCTAGCCGCGCAAAGAGTACATGCACATCGGTCGATCGTGCAAGTAAGCAGTAAGTCGAGACGAGAGAGTCACGCGCCGACTTCAAAAACTACGGACAGTACTAATAGTACAAACAGTCGAGCCGTGGCATGGCAGGTGGACTGTGCTGTGTGATGCTCGTGCCGCGCCCGTTGTAAACGTCGGCTGTGCTCGATACCTACGGTTTAAGAATCCGGATGCGGTTGCGAGATTGATGAGGGTGTAGCTTGGTGTAGCGTGATTGCCGAATAGACTGTTTGTACATCTTCTTGAAAGATGAGATGACTGGGTCGGTATCTAAGGCGGGTAGGTTGTCATGAATGCATGGTGTAGGGTTGGATGCGCATGGACTGCAGGGGGTGTTAAGAATATGGCTATACTGAATGTACTGCAAAGTAGCAAACGGACCTGAATACGGATGCGAGTGAGCACCTGAAAGTACGCATACCTACCAAATCCGTCCATGTGTGTATCGTCTGCAATGAAAGACACATGTGCAGCATTCTCTTCACCGACCACTGTTTGCCCCCTTGACATGTTTGCACACATCCCGCAGGACAGTTCAACAAACATCCGCCCATCTATGCAAAGAGCGAATCAGTACATATGATGAGCAAAATCAACAGGCGCATCCGCAGGATAGTGCGCACTACGAACAGGCACCTCTAGCTTGCAAGCGCAAAAGCCAAATTCGCGGGGAAGGGAGGCGAGAGTCATGCACTGTACGCGGGACGGGATGTCTGACGTTTGCACTGGCCTTGCACTTTGCACAGACGGGTCAGCTTAGAGTTTGCGCACTCTTGTGCACTATTGCATGAGCAGGCGTGGCAGGCATAAGTCGTGGGTTGTCGAAAGTATGTCTGTACAAAACTAAGTATGGATACGCGCGGGTAAAAGCGTTGGGTGCAAAATGAAATGACAGCTGCAACATGTGGGGTTGGGCGGGTTTGGATTTATGCAAGTGTGGCTAGGTGAGGCGCCAAGGGGTGAGAAGTGGCTAGTGGCTAGTGGCGTGAGTGGCTAGTGGTTGATTGCTAGCTGCTGGTGACGCTGTCCATCAACTGCAGTGCACTTCAAAAGGGCGGAACTTCATAGCATTGTGAGCCTGTAACAGCAATGAGATAACGATACTTTGTTGACAAAAGCTCGCCAATTCAAGCGGCGTCTTCATCAATGACATCAAGAGAATCACTAGTCATCAGGGGAGCTCGTCAAGAACATCATCATCATATGTCACATTCTTCGCAAGCATAACCTAGATAAGAGTACACGTCGGCTCGAGACTGCAACTTGACTCTGAGCTCAGCCTTGTCATACAAGAGCATGACCAACAATTTCAAAACCATCACACAGCCGCCTAAAGAAGAGAACGGGGGGCGAAGGCGCAGAGACGTCTAGACATCAGCAGTGAGTGGTCCGACTTGGAAGTCTCTAGTACGTCCTCCGATGTCGTGCATGGGTAGGAACAGCACCCGCGGAAGGTGGGCCATAGAGAGAAACAGAGAGGAAGGGCGCAGCAGATCGATCTGAAGCGTGCGATCGTGTCAATGTAACGGTGAGCGGAACAGTCTTCGTGATGCGGATAGTGCTTGTCGTGCGCTGCTCGCTAGATCCTGGCGCCGAAGAGCCGTACGGAACAGGGTAAGCTGGACGGAATGATGCACTGTGAATTGGTTCGTCAGTACGCGGGCTGATGTGCTTTAGGAGAGCCTAAACAGTGAAGACGTACCTCGCTTGTCCTGGCGCCGCAAGCATCGTAGACTCTGGCGCAAGAACCAATGTCGCCGACGGCGCGTACACCAAATTCTGGGTTCTGGTCAACGTTGCTGCCGCCGTGTTGAGGCTCGCCGCACCGTTGCCTGTCGCCGCTGCTTCTGAAGACCACAGTGACCGACGAGTGCTCATTTCGACGTAGGTGCTGGCAATCACGATTTTCTCACTCATCGTCACTGCGTCGTCCACGACTTGAGTTGCATGACCGTCAATCTTGAGCACGACTGAGCCAGGCACGCTCGTAGCGATCTGGACATCGGTCACGTTTGTGGTGACGGACGTATACGGCGCCGCCTCCCACTTCTCAAGTGCATCAACGCAAGTCGTTGTTGCAGCAGCAGGCGAACAAGCGCGCACTGTAACGTTCGGCGGTGTCTGTCCGCCAACGAGATCCGTCCATGGAGCGATGAAATATGTGTTCAACGCATGGACTGAGGGAGTAGGCATGACCCCGTTCTTCACACATGCAGGAGGATACGTGATGGAAATGTTGCTTGATGCGTACCCTGTCGAATGGGCTGCGTCTGCGGCGTAGGTAGCCGTGGGCGTTGCATCGGGAATGTAGATTGAGTAATCGACTGTGGAGCTGAAGGTGACGGCTTGATCGCAACGCGAGATGCGGACCGTCGAGCCGATGCCAATTAAATCGGTAGCACAGATGGGCGTGACAGTCGTCATGAAAGCCGTGCTGCACGTGGTCGAGGGCAGAGGAGCCGCAGCCGCCGGAGCATTCTGCAAAAGAGAAGCGTAGGCTGTTTGGTTGGTGTAGCAGATGGTGTACTGGGGAAGAAAGGACGTCACCACCTGCGACTGCGACGTGATGTCAATAGGCTTGCCGCCTGGAGAGGCAACAACCCTCGTTAGCACAGTCGGCGCAGCAATCGGCGCAGAGACTGGGGCTGTTGTCGGCGCGGCTGGGCCAAAGGCCTCAGGTGCGTATGTCAGTGCCGACGGCGCCTGGGGGACCGCCACAGCAAATGGCGCTGCCAGAGCGCCCAAGAGAAGAAATGAAGCCATGCCAAAAGTCTTAGAGATCGTAAAGGGAGCGAAAGAATAAGGGCGTGTGCGCGTTGAGATAGAGAGCGTCGGTGAATTGAACGAGGTTGGCAAAGAGAATGAATGCACAAGCGCTCCTGGCGCGCGTAACTAGGCTCGCGGGCACGATGTTGATTGGGACTGTTCACCTTCATATACGAGGAGGCGCAACGCAGATTGGGGATATGTTGTGGGGCGTTGGCATCCACATTCCTCAAACACACCAAACGCCCCCCAAACGTCGAGGAATGTAAGGCCGGCCACCGCGCCTAGATACCTCCTGAAAAGCGGATCTTGCGCTCCTCATGCACAAGGTAATCTTCGATTATAAAGAGGGCAGTACCATCGATCGAGGAGTGGATACGGGTGCAACATACCGAAACGTCAATCAGCAACTTGTAATCACATTAGTTTGACAGTATAGACACGGCCTTTTAAGCAATTGACAAAGACTGAAGATAGGTATACCTTCAACCTATGCATTGGGACTGTACAGAAGTCACTTTCGTACTTTGTAGTTTTACACGCGCGGAGTCTCCCGCGGGACTCGAGGTGAAGCTGGGAAAAGCCCAGAACCATTATCGTCGAAATGATGAAGGAGTCGTCCGGCGCGAAGCCATGATGTTTATTAGTGGCAACTGCGAGTGATCGCTTTGATGGGTTCCAAATTTGTATCCTTTCCCTAAGACTTAGTAGTGCCGTTGCACTTGAGATTCGGGGCTGAGAGTTGGACGCGACGCGTGCAATGGGACCAGATGCCGGATGTCTTCGGATTCGTCTTTCTAGTAAAGAATCCAGGCCGTCCAATGCTTGATGAGGAAAGAGGATATGGGGTATCATAGCAGAGATGTAGACAGCACAGCCGTCACGTGTATGAATGGAAAATCCAGAGAGGCTCTTGCTGTGAGCAAGCGACGTTTACATGACGACGCAGCTCTTGTCTCCAGAGGAGCCCTGACCTTTCTTTGCAGGAACTTTGAGAGCAACTCGCGCTGCTTCGGTAAACGCCTCGTTGACTCCTCGATTCTTCATCGCGGAGCATTCTGTAATTATGAGTTAGATACGTATCGTTCATATTGGGAAATGCCTGATCATCAGTGCGTCACGCAGACTAAGTCGACGCGCGCCGTAGACTGGACAGAGCTAGAGCGAGCACTGGATGGAGCTTCATACCGAGGTATCTTAAGGCCTGGATCTTCTTTGCCGTCTCCAAGCCTTGTTTGTAGGTGAGCGTTGGTTGCTTGGGTTCGCCGTTTGGCGCGGGTTCCTCGTCCTCTTCGTCACCGCTTGGCCGCAGGTCGCATTTTAGCGCGACAAGAACGATCTCAACGCCAGGACAGTTTTCGACGATTTCGCCGACCCATTTGCTTTCGACGTTCTGGAGTGAGCCGGGCGAATCAACCTATAGGTGCCATGTCAGCGGCTACTTCTTTCTCAAGCCTGGCTGGGACACGGCGGAGATATAAGGCTGAATGAGCTGAAGAAGAAAACGTACGGAGAAGCAAAGCATAATGCAATGTGTGTCATCGTAGCTCAGAGAACGTAGCCGGTCGAACTCTTCTTGGCCAGCAGTATCCCATAGTGATAGTTCAATATGTGTGTTGTCAATGTAAATGTCTTGATTCTGGATTAGCTTGTGTGATTATGAATGCGCGTGCCGACCCGCGAGTATGCCAGCCGAAGTGTATTTAGGAGCGTACCGTGAACGTAGTTTTCTGTCTCAGAGGTCAGTCACTTTGTAGTTTCCAGAGGGTGTCTGGGGAAATACAGACCAAAGACAGTGGGCTCGCTACAGGATAGACTCTGTCAGCCATTGCCGTAAGTCCGCCTTTGAGAAAGAACGACTTACTAGACCGTCGGGAAATAGCTGTATCCATGTGTTAGCTACAGTTTGGTTACAACCCAGGCGAAGACGAATGACGCGGATCTTACCCTCGTGTGAAGACATTCAGCAAACTTGTCTTCCCGCAGGCACCATCACCACTAAAGAAGAGAATTAGCGACAATTTACAATAGCAGCTGCCGCGATCATGCCGTGTATGATACGACTTTGCAGGTGGGTTGGTGGATGGTCGTACAGGAGGACCAGCTTCCGCTGCACCGTCTTGTTGCCGCCGCACAGAGGCATTGCAAACGCGGAGACAAAGGAAAAGGGAAACGATATGTAGCGTGCAAGGCGAGAAGAGGGGTCGAACCTTACGCGCTTGCGTAGTCGAGGTAGGAGTGGAGGGACACAGTGAGGAAATGGGCGATGCGGCAGTATGGAGAGGTCGGTACAGATGACAGATCTGGGGATCGCGAAAGCCGCAGCCCCCAATACGGCTAGTCTCGTATCCGGCATCTAATAATTGACCCAATTCTGGGAAGATGTGGAGTGAGGTAAACAAACGTCACAAGGGCAGCCACTATGAATTTGCTTCTGCTGCCGTGTGTTCCTACAGGGACTGTTGCAAACCCCGGGCCTCTGCGGCCTGTAGGCCACATGGTGTGCGCTTCACTTGACTGCACTGGCATGCGATCAACCGCAAACATTACAGAGAACGACACGTTGAAAACGGATGGAATGTACGTGTTCTTCATTAGCCATGGGTATCGTTGAATCAGATGTGCTACCTTGATGCCCCTCATTTGACAGCGGCATCCACTGTTTCAGATCGCCTAATCAAGTCTTCCATATTCTGTCGGTTCATCTTCGACACGAACCCTGTCCGGTCAAATCGAGAACCAAGCTCCTTCTCACGCTCTTCAGCATCACGCTTATCCGCCTCTTGTATGCGACTTCGACGCTCATCTTCTAGCCCAGCTGCGTTTGACTGCATGGCGGCAAGTCTGCGGGCCCGATCCCCATCTAGATCCCTGTTCTCGTTTCTGTTGCGAGGTAGCGGTGCTTGGTACCGAGACGGCCGATTCGAATACGTTCTTTCAGGTGATCTCAAGTCGGGTGCCGCGTCGCGCCGACGCTGAGGGAGTGAGCGTGACCGGTCACGGCCACTGCGGCGTGGCGAGGGTGATCGCGAGCGGCTCGGGCTGCGTCTCCTTGATTTGTACCTGTCGTCGTCACGCGAACGTCTTGGAGACCGTGATCTCGACGCCGAAACCTCTCGCCTGGTGGAGCGACGCGATCTGTGTCTATCTGATCGGTCCTCGTCGCTCCGATGCCTATGACTCCTGTGCCTGTCCCTATCTCTGTCGCGTCTATCGCGATCGTCGCGGTCCCTGTGTGACCGATGGTGGTGGGACCTGTGCCTGTGTCCTCGGTCCCTGCCATCATGCTCATCTCCGTCGGCAACTTTCGAGACTGCTTTGCGATTCCGTGGCTCGTTCATCATCGCTTCAAACGCGGCCTGCTCTTGTGCCTTCATAGCCATCAGAGGGTCGTCTCGGAACTTGGTGGCCGCATCGCGCACAGGGTTTGCGATGCGTGCAGTTTCAAGCGAGCCAGTGCCAGCATCTTTTTGGAGCTTCTCAAGCTCCTCATTTTGCTTGCTTTGCAGCAATCGATCCACGCGCGATTTGCCCAGCAGGTAGCCTTCCATTTCTTCCGAGACACCTTGGCTCGTGCCTGAGGGCCCATTATCGTACATCCAGTCGACGCGAGCTTGGCGTTTCTTGCCGCCGCCAGCTTCCTGCAGACGTTGCAGCTCCTCGAGCTGTCTCTCTTCTTCGCGTTCTTTGAGGACCTGATCAGTCTTTTTCCGCTCGTCGAGAGCTTTCTTCTCCTCTTGCCACACCCGCTCCTGATTCTTCATCAGCAGCGGGTGCCATGATTTCTTCAGGTTGAGGTCGCCACCTCCCATTTTCGAAGGTGGGCTGAATTTGCTGCCTGCGAGGCGAAAGGGAAGTTCAGTGGCGTTTCAAATCGCGCTGAAATTGGAGCGCGATCCACACCAGGAGTCTCCAAGCGCTCCAAGCGGTTTGGAAAAGTAGTTGGATTAAACCAGGATCGATGTGATCTGTGCGAGGAGTGCGGGGTTGTGTACATCTAGGTTTGCAGAAGCAAAAAGAGAAGGCGAGAGAGATAAATAAGAACCAGGCAGGTAGGTCTGCGCTCCGACCATCACTTTGACGTAATGGCCCGTGCACGATGTGCGGAGCCTGAGGATGGGGTGCTTTCACGTGACTTGTCATATCAGTGCTCCAGAGACGCTAAAGATGACAACAAGTAAGACATTCGCTATGCTACGCCTGGGCATCCGTGCAAGACTTGACCATCTTGCTCCAGCGGATGGCTAAGCCAATCATACCTTCTAAGCCCCATCGTGAACAAAGGCAATGCATAGTATCAAGTCGGCAGGTTGAGCCACCAAAAGTCCGGACGATGATTAGAGAAGCAAGGATACCACAGATCTCTTTGCAAGCTTCTACAAGCTCTTGCGTGACTTCTTCTCCTCGCGCGGTACAAGCTCGTACGTCCATTTTCCCTTGCTTCCAGTCTTTCCAAAGCTCTTCCACTCCTTGTCGTTATCAGCCTCTGCAGCCGGCTTGGGTGTCTCAGGCACGTCAAAGGTGCTCAAGCGCTTGCTTCCGCGGCTCCCAGGCGTTGGGTTGGCCAGCTTTCGCTCCTTTGCGAGCTTGTATTGCTCACGTTTCTCCAATGCTGCTCGCTGTTCCTCGGTCATTTCTTCACGTGAGACTGCTGGCCGACGACCGCGTCCCGTAACCTTGGCGATTACCGAGGATGGCGTGATCATCTTACGTTCCTCAAAACGGCTCTTCAGCCATCCTCTAAGTGTGCTTTGAGCGCCAGAGACGTCAACCCTCTTCGCAGGACTGCGACCAGAAGAGTTTGTGCTGCTTGATCGTGAGGAGGGTGTCTTGTTCTCCTTGTCAACAAGAGTGCGGTCTGTTGATGTGGAAGAAACTCGGCTTTGATTCTTTGCTCCTGGATGTCGTCCACCTTTTGCAGCAGCCTGCTTGAGCAGCTTTGGGATTGGCTCTGTATGACGACGTCCCTTAGGCTTCTTAGGTGAGGACAATTGAGATGAACTCGACTTGATCCGCTTAGCGGTGCCTCCAAGAATGTCACCAGCTTTGCGCTTGAGTTTGGATGTTGCGGCGGCTAGCATCGCAATTGCCTTTGATTCAAACTCTTTCTCGTCTTGCTTGGAGCGCTTCGGGCCAAGAACCCCACGGCACCTTGACGCGCCGCAGAGACATGCCATGGGCTCTTCCGAGAATTCCCTTGGTGCTTGTTAGCTTTGTAGTATCAATTGGCACAGAACATGCACTTACGTATAGTTGTAGTCGTACGTCAGCTCTTCACCAGTCATGATCCCGTCTTCACCAGCGAAAAGAGCCATACGAGGCTTACCCTTCACGATCCACTTATCCATTGTACAATTTGGAGCGCATGAATGGTTGATAAAGCGAGCAATGGAGCCTTTGGTAGCGTCGATAATCATGGCTTGGTCGAACTTCATCAAATAATACGCCTGCTTCGTCTTAATCTCACGATGTCGCTTGGGTGTCTTTAAAGGATGTGACTTACTTGGCTTGTCTTGTATTCGTTCTCTAGACGCCTATGACATTCATCTTGGGTGATGACCTCGCCACTGTACTCAACAATGATCTGGCCGGGCTCGAAGGATCTTGCGGCTCGGACGCCAAAACCTTTCCCAGCAGTCTGAACGACCTCAACGCCGATGTTGTATTTCTTACCAGACTTGACACGTTCTCTGAGATCAGCAAAGCTGCGATTACCGCAATCAGGTCCGATTCGGCAGTTTTCATTGTCGCATTCGTAGCTCATAATGCGATTCAAGCATTGCTCATCACAGACATTGCGACACTGACATTGAGAAGGATCAGCAGGTTTGCGGTGCTGCCATTCCTCCTTCGCATCGCCAACGAATTGATCTATAAGCATATTAGCAGGTGCATCAGGTCATGAGTCGACATTGGACGTTAACGTACTTGCACGCGTCTTGCGCCATTCGTCAGGCTTGGGTTGACCTTTTGGCAAGGGACTGTAGATATCCCACGGAAGAGCAAATGGACGCTCAATCTTGTCCAAGTATCCATGCCACGGCATAGGCATTAACGTTCTCATGTTGTCGCCTGCAGGCTTGGTCTTCTTGGTCATCTTGCCAGTCGGACCCAGTGATAGATTGCCAGTTGCGTTCTGACCGGCAAAAAGAGCCTCAGATAGCCACGCTTTTCTCTTTTTCGCAGGTTGTCCGCTCGTGGAGGTGCCGTATGTAGTTGGCACGACGATGGTCGTGGTCTTGATCTTCTTACGCGGTGTGCTTTCGGGTGAAGTATCCTCAAGGCGACTAGGCTTATTTACAGTCTTGCGATCGCGCAGACTAGTACGCTTTGTAGCGGAGAGATCTTTCTTCTTCTGGCCGGGCATCTTGAAATATGTACGGTGGGCTGGTTGTTGCTGTTTCTTGAAGGTTGCACGCGACCGCCGGCTCAAGTTGAGGGCAACCCGACTGACCCGGCTCGTGAAATGTTTTGTATATCTTCTAGTTGGCCTGACAGGACTCTTCTCGGAAAATAGTTCATCAATCAGTGGTGCATCTGAAAGGTTCCAATCAACTTGTAGAGACTCAATTCCGTCGTCCAGAAGCTTGCGGGTCGACGCGTTGAGTGTGCAGTCTTCGTCAGGAGGGACTCCGCGAAGCCTGCCAACAACTAAAGTCTCAGTGGACGACAATGTCTGACTTGGGACGCGTCGGAAGCGTAGACGAGGTGATTCTAAGCAAGTTGTGCGGAAAGTAGGGGATCCACTGCCAACGCGTGTGAAAGCGCGATGAGGGGACGGGCGTAGCGAGGTGTGCAAGGACCGAGTAAAACGTCTGAATGGGGGCTGTCGAGAAGAACGACGACGAATTAATTCGCGGGTTTCAGAATTAGAAGTTCTGTTCTTGTTTCCAAGGGTTTGTGGAGGTGATGGTCGGGCAGGCGGAGAGGAGGTTCGAGATGATCCCAATCGCACCATCATTACTCGGACGCGGCGCAACACAATCTCAAGACCCGATACCCAATTGCATCCACTTCACTAGGTCAGACTCTGACTTTTGTTCTTACACGTCAAATTTGGAGATGGTGAATTCTGTCTTCAATTTTGCGGGAAGCAGTCTAATGCTCCGAGCAATGAAATTGTGAATTGCGATTTATATTTGTTTCCTTTGTATGCATGTAGAGGGACCTTCATACAGCAACACATTCCTCGCCAGCATAAAGTCTGCTCCTTGTCAAGCAAGGGCGCATTGCGCGTCCTGTCATGTTTACAAGATGCCCGAGGCGAGAAATAGGAGAGCATTCGCTTGTTTAGCTGAAGCTCATTTGCATGATTTCAAAGACTCTTCTCAATCTGATGCTCACTATCTGAGCATTGATGGAGTGAAGGTGGAGCCGGTGACGCAGATACGAAGCAAGATCGCCTGTTAAACTACACGTAGCACCCAGTCATTCTTGTTTGGCGCCATTTCCCAGCTTTCCCCAAGTCTGTGAGCAGTTTCAACTTTCTCAGGTCAGATCTGAATCAGCTTAAAGTGTGACTACAAAGCCGGACTGGAGTATGCATCTAGTGCCTAGACCGAGTTATTCCATGGTGCGAGACAGAAAGCTGCATTGGCAGCTATCTTGGCGACACTCACGATAGCGAGGATACAGTCGGCCCCTACGCTACCTCGAGAGCTTGGGTTGAAGAGGATTGTCTCTGAGAGCAGACACATCGCATTCTCTTGCGAATAGCCATCCGGAGCAGGTTAATGCCAATATGAATGCCAAAAGGTGCGGACTACGAGCAGACCTAGCTATTGGCACCCTGGGCCACGCGCAGAAAGGGTGATTTGCAGGTCGTGCAGTCACTGTGGAAGAGGTCACGCGACAAAGACGAACAGATAACGTGGCCCGTTTTTTCTAGCCGACTCAGCATCTTGAAACGTGAGAATAGATCCAGCCGTGTGTGCACAATGATTGCTCGGCTGTGAAGTTGATCTCCTCGATATCCCGAGAGCTGTCAGCTAAGATCCCAAAGGCCAAGAATTCATTGGCTCTTTGGCATACTGCGTGATGTAGTCGTTCGTCTCATATCGTCGGCTGACATATTGTAATACTTAAATGACATTTTGGCGTTCTCCATCAACATTTATATTGGTCTATAAAGCTGACTGGCAGCTGCAACGCTCAAGTCGCGAAGCATAGTACCGACGAGTAATGGAATAATGGAGCAAGCAAAGAGTTCCCGATCTCTCTCGTTCGCAGTGTACTTCTCAACAATTCAGGCAGCGGTGACGATGAAGAGCTATTTTGTTCTAATACACAAATTTCCAACCACCTGCAATTGTCTGCCGCCTGTTCCAGAACCAGAATCCCGTCGACATAACTCCAACTACTAAGCAGATCAATAATTGACTACCCACCCCAACCCAAATGGCCGTGGGGTATCTGGGCGCTTCGCTCTGCCTGAAAATGTAGCTCCCTGCAACACCCCCAGCTCCGTTGAACATGGTAACGACAGCAGCAGTGAATGCCCGCTTCCACTGACCCAGGACATTATTCTGAGTGTACGCCGACAAGGCCGCCCAGTTGCTCACATATGCTCCTGTGGCCAGGAAGGTGCCTGCATAGCGAGCTGCTGGCACCTTCGCGTAGCCGAGCATCAAGAGGCCGGCTATCAGACATGCACAATTGAAGAATATGAACGGAGTGCGAATCCGCAATCTATCTGACAACAAACACGTCAGAAGGACGGGCAAGGATGCGTAGTAGTACGGAGGTTGGCTCAATATGATACTAGTACCAGAATCAAAGCCCATTCCGTTCTCCAGGATCTGGGGGAGAAAATAGGAGAGAGCGGTCGACACAACGTTCTGGCAGAAGAAGAGGATCGCAAACCCCCAGACTTTGACGTCTGAGGCGAATGTGAGGATATCACGCGGGCTGTACGGCGTGGGGTCGAGGTCCTGGCGATCGGACTGAATGCGAGCCCTTGCGAGCAAAAGTTCATCGTGGCTCAGGAAGTGGAAGGATGCTGAGGCAGGAGCATCGGGCAGAGCTGGGATCCAGAAGAAGGTGACGAGTCCCAGAAGCGAGGCAAGCGCGCCTTGGACGATGAACATGTAACGCCACCCCGCCAGCCCGTGTGCGCCGTCGAGCAGCTCAAGGCCATAATTGATGATACCTGAGGAAAATATTTAAAAGCCAGGTAATGGGAATACCAGGCGTCGACTTACCTCCCGTTGCAAGGACAATGACCTCGCCACTCTGTAAAAATGCATAACGGAGTGCCTGTTCATGGCGTGTGTACCAAGTGCTGACAACATACTGCAAGCCAGAGAACGTACCCGAGGTTGTCTTACATGGTTAGCCTCTTGAATTCCACCTTGAGCATGACAGGCTTACAATTCCCAGGAAAATGCGAAGAATGTACATCTGCCACCAGGCAGTGATGAAGCCTGTGCCGAGAGTAATAAGACCGAATGCGACAGTGAAGCACGAGAAATAGATCCTAGGTCCTAGCATTCGCACCAAGACCGAGGAAGGATACTGAAAGGCAATGTAAGCGATCGTGTAAACCCATATCGCCTGCGAGTATCGGCTTCCAGCCAGTCCGATATCGTCGAAAAGCGAAGTGACAGAAGCGCTAGAGATCAGACTGGAATCAATCAAGTTCAACGAGGACAGGATGCCAGCGATTGTGCACAGACGAAGATCGATCTTCAGCAAAAGTTGCTTCTCTGGCTTTGGGTCGAGTGGGACGTCGTTATGCCATTGCTGGGAAGTCTTGTTCGATCGAGTGCTTGTGCGCGGCCCGACATCATCCTCGACTGCTCGATCGTGGACTGTTTGTGTCTTAGTCGCAGCCCGATCGTCAGTCAATGAGTCGGCCATAGCAGGCCGTAAGTGCGAGTGACGGGTGGTGCGTCAGACCAGACCTCAAACAAAATCGAGTGGTAATGGATGAAGACGCGGCTCTGCGAGGACTAGCGGCGGGCATGCATTCCACATGCCCCACTAGAGCGACCTTTCCGTGCTTCCGTATCTCTCGCTTGTATTGGTAAGAAGCTTATCTCAGACATCAGAGTCAGGGTGTAACTTGGACGGTCATGGAGCACCTGACAAAGCGGACCGACCCTCACCAGCTTCGCAAATGCGCAACATTTCCGATGGTTTGGGCCCCACCATTGGCCTCTGCCAGGGTACGTCCCTGTAGGCGGATCTTGTTCCCGTTAGTTTATTCTCTCCGCATCGAGTTTGACATTCAACCTTCAGCACCTGCACAGAATGTTTCTGAAATCCTTCGATGATACATTATTATTATGTAGGATCTAGCAATGCGACCGTGTGACAAAAGAAATTATAGTGGGTCCCGACTGCCTCGACTGCTTTGGAAAGCGATCCGCTTAGTTGGGCCTCTTGACCTCAACGGGGACCAAGTCGACAGTCTCGCAGCTCTGAGGGTACTTGGTGATGTAGTTGTTGAACTTGGTGTAGAGGGTAGGGCGGCTGAGAGGCCCCTCACATGCGAGCCAGCCGCCGAACTCCTCGTCAGGGACAGGAGTCCCGGTGGTGTTGTTAGAAGTCCACTGGATGCCGGTCTCGTTGATGTAGAAGCGGCCTCCGGTGCTGCCCAGGGCGTTGCTAATGCTGAGCTCGGTGAAGCCCTTGTACCCGGTGTACTGCTCAACTTGAGTGGGCCATCCGGGGGCATCGAAGCCCTGGACATCGAAGACCAGGTCGTTGCCTTCGATGTGGGCAGGGGGGAGCTCGGTGTAGTACTCGGTGCTGTTCAAAGCAGCAGCGCCGAGTCCAGCGCCGGTGTGAAGGCTCACAACGTAGCTGCCATCGAAGGGTGCATGGCAATTGGGGTTGGCAGGCGCGGGGTTGGAGACCTTGACAGCGAAAGTGTAGTCGTTGGGGGAGCTGGCTGCGATAGCAGAGGCCGCAAAGGCAAGGGTGGTCATGAAGCGAGACATTATAGTTGTTGGGAGTTTGGTGTTGATTGCTGAATTTTGCTGGAGAGTGATCTGTGATGCTGGTATAGAGGAGATGATATTCTGATTGTGTTTATTGAAGCGTCTGGCATCGTCTTCTTATACTCTCATGAACCTGTCCTGTCCATGCCCGTCCAAATCCGTCCATGTCTGAAGCTCGCGGCTGATGATGCAAACCAACATTCAATCCGAGATGGGAACGGCTAGTAGGTGCCAAGCGCAGACAAGGTTACGAGTTGAATTTGCAAATGGCACCTGCACAAGGCTTAGCTACCCCAGAGGGCCATCTAAAACAAAGGAAAACCACTGAGGGAATCAACTCAGGTGAGATCAAGAGCCATCAACGTGGATGGAGCCGTCGCAAAGCTAACCGCAGTGGTCTGAAGCTGCCCCATACAGGCTAGCAATCTTGACGTAGGTCTTATGGGTGCCGACAAGAGAAGTATGGCGACTGCAGGTAGGACGGCGCTATCATACAACCACGCAACGTTTCTGAGAGCATTCCACGTGGGCGAGCCGGCGTAAAGTTCCTGATATGGCAGCAGTGCGTCAAACGTGGACAAGTCGAACGATGTAATGGGGGCTGAGCGAGACAAATGATCATCATCAGGTCGTACTAAAAAGCCGCAGCATCCGTGAGAGCCCCAGCCACCGATGTTGGTTCACATGTTCGTGATCCCATTGGAGATCTATTCGTCCATAGAAGACTGCATTGAGCGTCAAGTAGTCCACTGGACACAGACGTGGATGTCGAAGTCGAAGATCTTCAGGAGTCTGCGTGATCTCGGCTGAGCGACTAGAAGTGGAAGCCGCATGTCATTTCGAGAAGTTACGGTACAGGAATCATCACAGTAAGCCGGAGCCTCGAGGAGTGAAATGCGACGGGCATGGAACGAAAGGGTATGAGGCTCAATAGGTACTGTGTCGCGTGTGTGTGCAGACATACACGAAGAGAGCCTTGGAGGAGGAGGCGTGCACGGCGTGGCAGATGTGGAAGAGCCTCACGAGCCTCAACGCCAGCATGCCCGCACCCTAACCCTAAGCATCCCGCCGCCCCGCACATTTCTTTTTCATCGACATCCCGCAGGTGTCGCGTCCACCTTGCCATACCTTGGTAGTCGCGACCAGAACACGATACAACATGGCTGCCAGACTCACGAGCCTGATCCAGGCTCTTCCCACAGACCCGGCCTGGGGTCCAGCCAACACCACAGAGACAACCCTCGATGGCGTGCCCTACGCACCCTTCTCCAAGGGCGACAAGTTGGGCCGCATGGCAGACTGGACAGCTGAGGGCAAGGACCGCGAGGGCCGCGGCGGCAGACAACAGCAATATGGACGCTACAGAGGTTCGTGAAAACGGAAAGAGAGACGAGAAGCAAACAAAGAAGCAAGAAAGCTAATGGAAATGAAACATCCAGATCAACAAGTTTACGGAGCAGGCACATCCTCCCTCTTCGCCATCCAATCCGCCGAGGACGAGTCCACCTTCTCAGTAGTCGATAACAACCGCACTTCTGCCCGCGGCCGCGGTTTCGGTCGCGGGGGCACCGTCAGCTTCCGCGGTCGTGGTGCCGCACGCGGAGCACCAGCACAGCGGGGCGCTCGAGGCGGCACATTCCAGCGTGTAGGCGGTCGCGGAGGCCAGAGCTATGATGCGCGCGGAGGAGCAAGAGGCGGTCGCGGCGGACGTCGTTTTGGCTGGAAAGACTACGACAAGCCCCAGCGCAACAGAGACCCTTCCGTCAACGTGCGCGCCGACTGGCAGATGCTGGAAGAGATTGACTTTGCTCGTCTCGGCAAGCTGAACCTCAACATTGACGAGGCAGAGGACCTGGAGAGCTACGGCAGCCTGTACTTTTACGACCGAAATCTGGAGCGGAATCCTGGAGCCAAGACGAGCGAGCGCCGACTGCAGAATCTCGAGCGCGTCTTTTACAACGTCAGTGCCTCTTCGGATCCCGTGCTGCAGGAGCTCGCGGAGAAGGACGAGGCGACGATCTTCGCGACAGACTCGGTGCTCAGTATGCTCATGTGCGCCCCTCGCTCCGTCTACTCCTGGGACATCATTCTCGAGCGCCGCGGCAACAAGCTCTTCATCGACAAGCGTGACGGCAGCAGCATCGACATGACCACCGTCAACGAGAACGCCGCCGATGCTCCGCTCGAACTCAGCGAAGGCAACAAGGACACCATCAACTCGCCGCACAATCTCATGCTCGAGGCAACACACATCAACAACACCTTCCCCTCCACCTGCGTGCACGAATCACAGACGAAGAAAGTAGACATGTCCCGCCCCAACCCCTTCTACGACGCCTCTACGGAGTCCGACCCCCCCGCCTCAAAAGCATACCGCTACCGCCGCTTCGACCTCAGCACCGCCGGCGAAGACGACACGCCACCCATCCACCTCATTGTGCGTACAGAAGTAGACGCAGTACAAGAGGCGCCGGGCGGCAAGGGCCCCGCGGCAAACGTCACAATCCACGCGCTCAACGAATTCGACAACAAGGCCCAGGGCTCCGGCGGCGCGCTAGACTGGCGCACAAAGCTCGCCTCGCAGCGCGGTGCGGTCGTGGCGACGGAAATGAAGAATAACAGCTGTAAGCTTGCGCGCTGGACTACGCAGGCTGTGCTCGCGGGCGCAGACTTGATGAAGCTGGGTTTCGTCAGCCGTGTCTCGCCGCGTGATCCTGAGCACCATGTTGTGCTGGGCGTGCTGGGCTACAAGCCTCGTGAGTTTGCGACGCAGATGAACTTGAACGTGGGTAATGGATGGGGTATCGTGCGGACGATTGTGGATATGGTCATGGGACTCGAAGATGGGGAAGAAGGGCCTGGTGCGAAGAAGTATGTGCTCGTCAAGGATCCTAACAAGAGCTTGCTGCGGTTATACGAGGTTCCCCTGGGCACGTTTGATGAGGATGATGAGGAGGTGCAGGAGGCGAATGGGGAGGATGACGAGTAAGGCTGTGTGGGATGATTGGACACTTGGTCAGAGTCAAGAATCTTGTCGACCGACGGGCCAACGTGAGGACGTACGTGGGACAGGCCGGATGCACCTAGGCCTGATAGAGCCTTTAGAGTAGACGTGCTCTGATATCAAAATAGCGGTGCATATGGCCATCGAGCGGCACACGCAATGCAACAAGTTTAAATATCACCCAGACTCTCAACGCCGGTGAGTACATTGATCAATTGGACTTGCACACCTGATTGAGCAAGAACTTGGAGTTGATCCAATGTTGGGTTTACATTGATTCGTTCCCAACACTACATACCTCAAGCCACCCTGCTCAATAATATATACATACAACGGCAAATGAACTAGTTGAAGAAGAGAAAAGAAAAGGTATTCTTCATGCTTTACAGTAAAAGGGTGACTTCTCACACGCTCTTCGTATCTCATTGCGAGCGTTTCGTGTCGTTTGTGATTGGAAAAGAAAAAAAACTGCACAGCGCTAATAATGATTTAATGACAGGCTAACGTGGTCGAGTCGCCGGGGTATTCACGCCGTTCTCGCTTCGGACAATTTCGATCAGAGAAACCTAGGGTCGAGGGACCTTTATCCAAGCCCATCGTGCACAAGCCGTAGCTTGAGATGCTCATTGCAAGAGTACGCGAGTCTTGGATGGACTGGCCTTTGCAAAGGGGTCGCATTGCGGAGGAGTATGGTCCTACTCGTACTCCCACCAAGGCTTTTCGCCAGTCTTTCTTGAGCCCATACCATCACCCTGGATGTTGATGCCGCGCTGCTTGGGCGCATCACTGTCAACAACCTTTCGCGAACCCATACCATCACCTTGAATGTTGATGCCACGTGCCTTGCTGGTCTGATTCTCTTGCAGCTTCGAGGGACTGTCATCAACAATATCGAAGTTGCTCTTGAGGTGTTGCTTTGCGTTAGCCGTAGCCTCTGGCTTCCTCCCGGCTTGGCTCTGAGCATCGGTGGCTTCGTTGTGACGGCGTGCATGAGCCGGGCTATCATCCTCGATCTCGAACTGGCTACCAAAGTGCTTCCGGTGCGCAGCAGCAGTGTGTTGGTTGACTTCCGCTGGAACAGAAGTAGGTGCCTTCTTGCCGTCAGCCGCAGCGGAAGCCTCTTGTGCACCGTCAAGAACATTGGAATCGTACATGCCCTTGCCACGAGAAGCGGCGCCGGGGCGGGTAGGGAGGTTGCGCTTTTGCTCGGTCTCTTCGTTATCGTCGGTCATGGCAAACTTGGCAGAGGAATCAGGACGAGGCTTCGGGTTGTGCTGGCGGTGCACAGTGGGTTGCTTGGCTTCCTCTTCATCGTCGCTCCAGCCAATGTGACGCTGGCTCTGAGCGGGCAACTCCTTGGCCTTGGCCTTTTGAGGCGTGACAAAGTCTTCGAAGGACCACTGAGACATGCCTTTGGTATGACGAGGTTCTTTTGGCTTTTCGAGGGGCTTCTCTCCGAATTCAAAGTGCTGGTATTTGCGTTCGTCGGTCTTGATGCTTTTAGGGGGTGACTTGAAAGGCTCAGACTCCTCGTCGAAGAGTCGGGAGGCTCTAAAGTTCTTGCCGGCGCCGGATTTAAAGTGGCCCTTGTATTCCTTAACGGGCGAAACGGGTCGACCGTTGTCTGGTATTTCCTGACCGTCAACGAAGAGTTCTTGCAAATCGCGCTGCGGGGGCTTGAACGATGGCACAGGCTTAACCTCATGCGCGGGAGACTCGGAACGGATGCGCTCTTGAGGCTTCTCGAACAACGAAAGGGATGTGTGCTTGTCTCCATTGGCACCACGACGGGGTTGACGAAGCTCATCCGAAGGAGTGACGGCTTGACCGGCGACGAAGGAAGATATCAGGCGGACCTGGTCGTTTGCGTCGCGGACAGGCCAGTTCTTGGAGCGTGCGCCAATGATCTCGACGGCCTTGAGCAGGGAAGCTTGGTCCCAATAAATGCGCACCTGCTCGATAGCCTGGTTGGCATCGAATGTGACAAAGTGCTGGGTGGGCAGGGTGACGACGCGGTCAGCAGTGAAGTTATCATCGAGACCAGGCAGGTATGCACCGCCTCCAAAGTTGAACTGGATGGTGGTCTCAGCTTCGACAGCGACACTCGAGGGACCTTCGGTGACGCTGAGGAAGTTGTGCTTGGTCTTCAGCTGGTCCTCCTGAGAGGTAAAGTGCCTCTGTATGGCAGCAGCGCCGGAGACGGAGACGAGGGTTGGCACATAGTGGAGAGAGGCGGACTCGGCGAGAGCATTTGCGGAGGGATTTGCGGCAAAGGCCTGGTACTTGGACTGCAAAGCCATGGTGAGTGGCTGCTAGGTGATGCAGAGCAAGGATGCCGGGGCAGTGAAGTGTGGAGAGAAGAGTTGGCGCAGTGAAGGGGGAAGAGAGGCAGGGGGCAGGCGAAAGTGTCAATTGATGCCGGGATGTTATGAAAGGAAGCGCCGTCTGTTTACAAGTCGTCGATTGCCCCTCCGACTGGACGCGGCGCGCGCCTGCCGCATCTCCAGCTGCGTCTCGTCCTGATCAGCCTGTTTTAGAGAACAGACATCTTGATCGCTCTTCTGGCTCCGTCTCCACCTCTTCTCGGGCCACTGTCCTTGCTGTTGTTCCCGTCTCATGGTTTCTTCATTGACTGAATCATGCCCACTCCTGACCTGCTTTTTTTTTTTATTTTCATTCCTTACCACCATCGGCATCTACGTGCAATCGCAATCTCCAACGCACGCTCCAGGGGTCTCACAGCCGTTGAACGGCACGTTTTGAGAGCAACGTGGGCGGCTAGCCTGAGAACAGTATCGGCCGACGTTCTAAAGCCGTTAAGGTTGAGATGCCTGCTGTTTCAAGGAGCCGCGCACACTCTGCAAGTGCAAGTTCTCGAGTGGTTCGCTCGTACACTGCTTTGGACAGAATCAGAAAGCTCGTTGATTCGCGAAGAGAGACAGGACAACCCTACACATTCTAAATGCCATGGCTCTCGTTCGCCTGCAGAAGCCATCGGTCGCTTCCATATGCTCCACAATGAGTGTACCCACCTGCGCCATTGATGCGGTTCATATGCCTCGTGGTGGATCCCGCAAAACTCCTAGTCGTAATGAGTTAAATCATGTCCCGTAAAGCGGCTCTTCGCATGTACACCATCTGCCCGATCGCCAGTGTCACCATTGCAACACCAGCTACCGTTGTCTGTAGCAAACTCAGCCCTCGTCTACGACTCAATCCTAAATAGCCTTCCCAACTCCGATTTCGTGATAATTGCTACAAGTCATACCCACGACCTCGACCACGCGCTGTGCCCGCACGGACTCCTCGTCGAGGCGGGAAGTCGTCGTCAAGGTCGCCAAAGCCGTGGCAAGGCCGCAGATAGGCATCGAAGCGTGATCCCATTGCTGGCGTTTCACATTCGTCATTTTCCATCTTATCGTTCCAAGCGTGCACAGAGCACGTTCCTTGGGTCATGCCAAAGCCGTTCCAACTTGTTGCAGCGATGACTGGGGCATAGGGATGCCAAGCCGCATCACGTACACACGTCTTCCATTGCGTGGTGCGGTGACCGCCATCATCGCCCCACATGTGCATGAAGCCTGCGTCACCATCGCTGTCTTCGTCATCCCCAGTTGAGGCTGAAGATCCCGAGCCTTCCCGCCCATGACCTCTCGATGGCCGTGGCCGTTGTTGACTTGTTGCCTTGGTGACATTTACCTTTCCAGCAAGTGTTGCGTCCATGTTGTAGATGTACACGGATCCATCTTCTGAACCAGAGTACACGTAACGTGAGTCGGTTGATCCAGGAGGCGAAAAGTGGCATCGTATCAGCGTCTTCAACACCCTATGTCCACGGAAGGTGACTACCGAGGAGTCATGTGGATGCTTCTTGTAGACGGCTGTGTCGTATGGCTGGAATCTATAGTCAAAGCCGGTAGAGTAGTCAGAAAAGTCAATGTGCTCGGCCTGGTCCGAAGTCATCATCCTGCGAAGATCCCATAGCTTCATCGTCTGGTCTTTGCCGTTGGACAGAACGTATCGTCCATCTCCCTTTGAGTCAATGTATGTGAGTCCCTCTGTGTGACCGAGGAAGACTCCTGCAGGGCGCTCATCGGACATGCTCCGACGATCCCACACTTTGATGGTTGTGTCATCGGAGCCCGAGTAGAGCAGATGCGGTGATGATTTGTCGCCGAAACAGACTGCGTTGACATCGTCATCATGACCCCTGATCTTCAAGATGGATTGTCGACTCTCGATATCGTAGACGTACACCGAATGATCTGAAGTGCCTGCTACTAACTCACGTCCGTCACCAGAGAAGCGCACCGACCAGATCCCAAAGTGACCTCCGGAAAAGACACCAGGTCTGCGGGTCGTTTGGGCAAAGTCCAAAAGGTACGGCTCAGAGTCCTCGTTGGGATCAGTTGCAGCAAGGCAGACTAGGCTTCGGATGGACGAATATGCGAGGAACCTGTTATCCGGAGATAGCGAGGCGTCGGTGATAGTCCACTGGCCATACGGATAGATGACAGTTTTGTAGTATTTCCAGTCGTATGGATTCGATGTGTCGTACATGCGCACACGGAAGTCCTGGGCACATGAAAAGAAGAAGTTGCCATCGTCAGAGAATTGGCCAGAGTAGCATCGATTGCTGTAGTGGATGATGGAGTCGGCCTGTGACGATGGAATGAGGGACTGTGCAGCAAGGCGATTCGACGAGCGCTGCTTGCCAGGTGTGTCTAAACCAAGCTCTCGTCGCATTAGACGAGCAGCAAGCTTCTTCCGGTGCTCGAATATAGTCGTGCCGTCTTCACGCTCGTTTGTGCCAAAAGTACCCGATTCCATCAACTTCCGGCCCTCGTCAGAGGGGACCTTGGGAAATTCGTGCGAGGTCTTTGTTCGCCGCCGAGCGCGGAGACTGCCGTATCCTCTTGCGTGCTCTTCTTGGTCATCGTCGTTGCCTATGAAGCGGCTGAGACCGCCTGCCTGGCGTAAGAGTCGCAGTATATCTTGGCGGACAGCTGGAAGATCAAATGTCAGTCAGTGGTGGGTCGTTGACATTGTGTAAAGTGTGAGAGCATACCCATGACCTCCGGAGGGCTTCCTCCCCCTTCTCCGTCAGTGGCCTGTTGCGCGCGGATGATTTGTAGCAGGACGTTTGCTGGGTTCGTGGCAGGAGCGCCACCGTCCTCGCCTTCGGCAGCTTCGAGATCGAAATCGTCGTCTTCGTCGTCAAAGTCTCCGTTCAGATCAATTTCAATCTCTTCGTCTTCGTCTTCGTCGTCGTCGTCTTCGTCTTCGTCAGAGTCGTCGTCGTCGTCGTCTTCGAATTGAATCAGTGCGTCTGTATCGCCCCACGGTTAGTAATTGATGGCAAGTACGAGTCTGGGGGAAACTGCGCAGGCAAAAGCCGCCGACGAGCTGCACAGGGCAGGCAAGCTGCGTACCTTCGAATATGTCGCCTTCCTCGTCTTCTTCGGCGTCAGGTAGGCTGTCAAGATCATTCAGTGTAGGGTGGGAGGTGTGGTCCATCACGTCATGGTGGGCAGAGGAGTCTGAAGTCGAGGCCTGCAGACGAGCAGAGCGGCGTGGAGAAGCGGTCGAGTCGGCCAGGGTAGACCCTAGCCAGGACGGGGGAGGATTGGAAGACATGGCGGTCTAAGAAAGGGCACAGCCTGGAGGGAGGAATGGTGGTACAGTAATCTGGACCGAGATAGTGCGGAGAGCTGCTTGTCGGAGCCGCACAGTGTAGCAAAAGTGGTGACATGGTGCCTCTGTGCTCTGTTCGATTGGCTCAACGCTGCCCATCGCCCTCCTGTGCGCTCGCTTATTGCCTCCATTCTGTGCGCAGATGTTCACGCTTGCAGGTGCGCCCGCCCGACAGACATGCTCTGGCGATGACAGATGCTGGCAAGGGCAGACCTAGCCGTCCATCACATGGCCACTTGGCTGGGGGCACATGCAGACTACGGCATCAAGCTTTCCCCCCACATCGACACCGGGGACGTCTGGCCTTCATTCAGCTACGACTCCGATTACACTACTGCGCAACGGCCTACAGATACATGCGCCGCAGCTAAAACGTGTCGCGACTATTGCAACTGTCCCGTCGAGCCATCTGCCGCGGACTCTTCCCATCAAGACGTGATTACTGGAGAGCATTGCACGATTGCTTGGCTTAAATGGCTGCGCCTGGCCCCAGCCTTACTGCGCGCGCAGGACACCAAACCTAAGAGCGAGTTGCGTCTTCGGCGCCGCAAGCGTGTCTCGGGCTGGCTGCTTATCTTCAACGGATTAAGCCTCCAGCGCACCTTGTCGCGTGGGCAATCTTCCGAAGCTGCCGTCTGCGATACAAACATATAGCCGAGAGTCGGTGAGCTAACGTGCATGTTCCTGCAGCCGCAGACCGGGCGCCGCCACCGGCCACCAGCAGCCCAGGGCAATTGTAAGCTTGATACGGGCGCCGTTGTTGTGGGACTGTTTCGAGAATGTCGTCCGACCTTTGACTGGCGCCGCTGATCAAACTTCAAGTAGCTTGTGCATAATGGCCTCCGCTGACTGCAGCCATCTGCCTTCTTGCTCAGTGTCATCCCCGAGCAAGCCGTTGCCCTCCTCTTTTCTTCGCTGAGCCTCGCGCGCAGCTGCGACCGCGTGCGTTTTCTGCGCCTCCAATTGGGCCAGCTCACCTTGTAGACGTTCGAGTTCGCGCTGTTTGCGTCCAGTGTCCGCATCAGCGGTGTGCAGTTGCTGATTCAGTAGTTCCAGCTCACGCTCCATACCCTCGACAATGCGCTGTGTTTCGGCCAATGGTAAAGATTGATTGACGTCCTGTCCTTGCTCGCCAAGGCCTTGTTCCCGCCGCAACGATGCAATTGCTTCGTTCAAGCCTTCGATCTCCGCAGGAAGAGCGCGCAGCTCCTGACTCTTAACTTGGATGGCGCTGTGTCGGGATGCGAGTTCGCGACCTTGACGCTCGAGTTCGGCGACCATGTCTGCTACTTCGGTCTTTTGTCGCTTCAGGCTTGCCTTCATGCTTCCCAGCTCGCTCTCCAGTGCCGCATTTTCCGCTTGCGTGACGTGCAGAGGCGGGTCTCCGACGACTGCGCGCAAGAATTTTTCCTTGGTCACCTGCTCGACGTAGGAGAATCGAAGCTTGGTGAAGAGATCCTTGTAGTGAGCTAGGTCTGCTTCTAGGCTCGCAGGCGTCGGTATTCCATCAGCGTCGTTTGAACTGTTGGAGGTCCGCTTGTCTGGGTTCTCCTGTTCATAGTGAGGTGCGAGAACGGGTTCGCTGAGCTTGATGATGGAGAGCTCACGACTTGCCTCGAGTTGGTCCAGGATGGCAACGGGGTCAGCCATGTTGTGGTCACGCGCGACAGTTTCCTGTTATGTGCAGCGATGAGGGTCGTAAGTAGCTTTTCGAGTGTGTGTCTCCTGTTGACGACCTTCAATTTCAGCTTTCATGCGACAGGGTGGATCAGCAGCAAGTAGCGCAAGTCGCGACTTCATGTCAACACCCCAAAGCGTCACGGCGTCCATGCAAACAACACCCTTCCCGAAACAGACTAGCCCCGTGTCGCGACAGAGCAGCTCGGCACGTTTGGCCCAACGACATCCTGGTCAGCCCGAGCTGCACCACCACCGCACTGGATCCAAAAGGAATGGGCAAGTCCTCGGACACCGCTGCCGTGGACTATGTCGTCCTTCCAGGCCCTCAGAAGGATAGAGATGGCCGCAGCAATGCCGCCACCGGTGCCTCTGCTGCGTGAGCGCCCTTCCCTTCCTGCGCACTCCCCAGCGCATCAAACCCTCGAGAAATGATATACTTACATCTGCATATCTGATAGATCCATACGCGCTCTCACGGCCCAGTTCGTTGCATTCTACTTTCGAGCGCCGATAAAGGCTTTTTTCCGGACTAGATTTGAGTTCGTTCCTCTTCCTCTTTGATATTGCTACTAGGCGCAGCGCGAACTGACCTTTGCGCAGTTATACTGTATGTGATGTCCCCTCGAGTACCTAGTCCGCTACCCATTCGCGAACCAAGGCCTAATTTCCGTCCACATCGCAGGCCTATGCGCGCTCTATAAACCCTCGTGTACAAGCTGGCGAGGCGTGGTCATGGCGCATGACTTCGCCGGTACTCCTAGCACATGCGATACGAGAGCATGGCTGGAGCTTTATACCAAACCAGGTGTTGCCGCCTATGCTGGCTAATGTTACTGTGGGCGCCATACTCTACACGACCTATCTCCAGTCTCTGGGGAAATTGCATGAGCCTTCGGGCCAGCAGTCGAAGAGGGTGTATCCTCCCGCGACGGTAGAGTCTACGCTTCGTGCTGGCTTTACAGCGGGCGCAGTGCAGTCTGTGGTGAGTTGTGCCGGTGTCGTGCGAACAATCGGATTCGATCTCGAATTCAAAGTATTCCATGACCTCTGTGATTTATCTGTGACAATCAGCGCATTCACTGACGCTATCAATCAAGGTTGCTGCGCCCCTCGACGCCTTACAAGTCCGTTTCCAAGCGGCTGACATGCTCCAAGGCAAGTACAGCAACATGTGGGGCTATGCTCGTCACAAACTCGCCGAAATAGGTCCCCGCGGCGTCTTCGCTGGCTGGACCCTCTCTTTCGTCAAAGACTCCTTTGGCTTCGCAGTCTTCTTCGCGACCTTTGAGACAATCAAGTCGCAGGCATACTACGCCTTTGTGCGCAGATGGTACGGCAACATTATGCCCATCTTCATCGGCGACTACGCAAAAACGGACGACAGAGGCAGACCAGTCATTAAGCCGCATTATCTGATCGAGCCTACCTTCTTACTTTTAGCGGGCGCCACGGCGTCGATTGCACAACAGACCATTCAACATCCACTGTCGATGATACAGAATGTCCACTATGGGCGATTGGAGGGTCTGGATTACGCTGCATCGCTGGAGAAAAATCGCTCCTCAATCTTTCGACTTTACTTCAATGCATACCAGGAGACGTTTAGACAGTGCCAGATATTGGCCTCAAAGGCGGGAAGCTGGCAGCTCTGGCTGTACAAGAATTTCTTCTGGACGACTTTGCGGCAGACGCCGTCGACTGCGGCTGGACTCATTGTTTTCGAAATTGTGCGGAGGCGCTATGCCCTGGACGACGACGAAGTTCGCATTTCCAAGGACGGGTACGATATTCTTCTGACCTGAAACATTCTTTCAACTTCCTCAAAGGATGCTCTCCACTCTTACCCCTTCATCCCTCAGAGCGGTACTCTCGACTCTTGCACATAGAACCGGCGGCCTTTGCGGCAGTCCTCGGATTTCAAGTCAAACACCAATGTGAGCCTCACGATTTGCGAAACAATCGACAGCGGGCGTGTACCTCCGGAGGCCGCCCCTGATTGTACGCACAAGCGAAGCCCATCATCTCGATGAAGAGTGCAATCGACAATGACAAACCAGTCGTGGCATGGGATCCTGTCTTGGACAGCCGGAACAACGCATGGCCCAGGTGGTGCGATTCTACGTCTTGAAGGCGTTGTAACTTCGAGACCATGAGTCTCTGCTCTTCTTGCGAGGCCGACATTGTCAAGATGGACTACGTGGTGACCGATATGCAGACTATGGTCGACAAAGCCGCCATGGTAGAGCAGTACCTTTAATGAAGAGCCCGGTATTGGTGACACGAAGTCGACGAAAAAGCGTGAGCTGACTGCCCTCGCAGCGATTGAGGATGCTATGAAGTTTTGGCGCCTCCGCCAGGCATTGTCAACAATGAATTTGGCGGAGAATACTTCTCGACACGGATATTAGTCAAGTATGGCTGATACTTAGACAGGGTCAAGATAAGCTGCTCCCTCTGGAATAGAATTAGCAACTGTGACCGTCGCGTAGACGTCCTACAGAGCGGCTGAGTGATACAACGTCACCAAGAAAGCCCTCATAGTGACGCACGCCCCTAGACGTCAGTCGGTGTCATGAATAAGATATTCAAATGCGGGTGTTTCTGCGAGGTCGGAGACCCGGGCACCTCGCGAGTTACCTGTTTCTCAATCAGTATTTGCCGACTGTTACTCTTCATGTGTCAAGATATCCTTGTGCCAAAGGACGGTCCTGTCGGGCAGCAACGTACCCTCTGCCATGACCCTGCCTTCAGGCACCGCATCGAGTCCCCGTAAACTCTGCGCATCCAGTGTTTTTATGATCAGATCACAAGAAGAAGATGGCTGGAAAGGGTAGAGCCTAGTACGCCCCGTCACGACATGTTGCAATGTTCAGATTGTAGATATTCGCGCTGCTGAATGGTAGTGTCTCTGATCCTCCAGTATTCGGACGAATGCGATAGAGGCCAAGTAAATCTGGATTAGCGCTGATCGTGGAACGGGAGTCGCTTTTAAAACTCTTGCCTGATCTCGCATCGAAGATAAATAGCTAGCTGTGAAATGTCAGTTGAACTCCTTGTTAGAGACGAGGTTATGAGACTACCGACCTGTCGCTTGAAAGATGCATAACACGATAGACAACGGCTGCTCCTTGCTGTCATTGCGATCACGTCTTGCGAGTCGTTTGCTATGGTATTGATGGCAGACTTGTTGACATTTAGAAGCGTTCGTGGGTGATTTTGAGTTGGAAGCCGGTTGCACCCAATGGAAGAAAGTGCTGGCAGGGTTGGAGGCTATCAGGGAGAGGTATTTAGAGGGTCTCATCAGAAGGAGTATCGGCGAAGAATCGATATGGGGTCGAGGCGTCGGAAATAGGTCACCGGGCGAGGCACTTTGAGGACCGGTCATCTGGACGTCTTCTGACTTCCAAGACGGCCAGCCTACCTACCTAAGTACCTCTTTAGGCTCTCGCCTGAACAATGGGAGCCGCCTCAAGGTGCATCTGAGGAAGGGTTCAACTCAATTCTAGGTTGCACCCGCCAAATCAAAGCGCCGCTCAGGTATGAGCATCATCCTCAGGATACATTTCAAATCGTCTGGGCACTACAGCTACATCAAAAGACTCGCATTCAGAGATCTCATCCAGCCCTCTCCACGATTCGAATCCCGCGTTTGTCCTTTCCGAGTGATGAAGGACTTCCCTCTCGGCTCCTCACTTTTGGTAATGGAACCGGTAAGAATGCAAGACTCGCATGCGGATCACGTCCAAGGCTTTCCTGACTGCCCACAGTGTAGGCACGCCCAAGCGTCCTCGTATCCATCCCTGGGCTTCCAATCGACAGAGGGCTATTGGTCCCACGCCAGACAGCCTGATCACCCGTAAATGCATCAAGAGCCGTTTCCACACGTCTTACCGCGCTGCTGGCGCCGCCGTCACCCGACCCGCTCCCCCCTACACGACTTGGAGAACTTTTGGACGCTTTCGCCCGGCGGTGCAGTAGACTCATACCCGCCCAGCCACGACTGTTTCTCTGCTGAGCCTTGACTCGCTGTTCAGCCTCGTGCTTGCGCGCTGCTAATTCCTCGATGCGCTCTTTACTTGGGGTTCGCAGTGGGAGTCCAACCATGTCTGACCCATTTCGGACGATGACCTCTCGCAGCGTCGTTGGCGGATCCGGCGGTAAATCGCGCTGAAAACTGTCAACGGAAGCTTTAGCACGATGTGAGTTTGCAAACGCAGGTTTTAGCTTGGTGGAGGGAGGTGAGAAGGCGGCCGCAGAAGATGATGCAGGCGAAGATACAGGCTCAAGTGAGGTTTCAATAGGTCTTACTATTGAGTGTCGCTGAGGCGGGAGGGTCGGAGTGGGCTCCTCGAGATGCTTTTCAACGAGGTGCAGTGGTCGCAGTTGGCTCTGCGGACCCGGCGTAGCTGCGCCTGGAGCAGAGTTCAGTGGTCGCGCTGGCCCATATTTGCGCTTCCACTTGTCGTCGGGGACATGGATTGGCCTTAGCACAGGAGAGGTCGGCGCCGCATTAGCAGGGGGCAATGGGCTGTCGCCGTTTCGCGAAATTGTGAAGATCTCGGGATCTAGGAATGTTATTGTTCCCTTGAGTTTCTCCAGCCGGCTTAGACGTGCCTGGTGCTCAGCATCTATTTCCTCTTGACACTTTGCGCAGAATCGTGCTATGCGTTTTGTGTGGAATGGATGGGTACGTATATTGCACTGCGAAGCGGGCAAGGAGGCTAGAGACGACTGGACGGCGCCGCCGTTGTTCTCGACATCTGAATCTCTTGAACGCAACGAACGCTTCTCCGACGCCTCGCACGGCAGTACCGGAGGCAGTCTGACGATTGCATGGCCGCACGTAAAGACAGTGAGCGCATAAATGCACATGAGCGCACTGGGCCGGTATTGAACATGCAGGATGATGTTGCGGCCGCTGCTGCAGAGAAGCTGCGAGAAAGTGAGATTTTTGATAGTGAAGCCGATTCTGTGGAGAAAACCACAAGACGCAAGGTCGTCCAGGCAGATACTGTTTTGAGTCAGCAGTATCTAGGTGAGGAGTGCTTGAGAAAACGCATCGATTCGAGATGGTTTGCCATGTCATGATGCGTTGACAAATATCCAAACGTCTGGCCTTTGTGTGTGCTTTGTATACCCTCCACACAACCAGACTGCCATTGTCTTGTGCCGTGGGACCTGCATTACAACAGCCCTTTGTCTGATTCACTTTGGTCGTATGCTCAAGGTGCTGTGCCTTTCTATGAACGGCAGTACAAGGAGATTCACTTATACGAGGATATCATTCAGGGTCGCAAAGTAGATTTTCAAGCATGCTCAAGCGCGGGATCTTGAAGGGTATAGAATTTCCATCCTACTTATGCAAGCTGTCCATACAAAAACGGGTGCTTCCAGAGTGACGTTCCTACTCCTCGCGGTAGCTGAGCTTACGCATTTCGCCCAGTCTGTTTCGTGCAGCGGCGAGCGAATTCTCTAGTTGCAAGATCTCAACTTGCTGCTCCATCTCTCGGACCTTGAATTCGTGGCCGCTGAGCTTGCTGTAGTCAACCCCGTCCTCTTCTCCTTTGTTCTTATCGGCGATGATCTGCTGTACCTGTCGGACAAGACTTCGGCAGGCGGTCGTCACTCGTTTGCTGGCATCCTCAAGTCTCTCCTGCGTCTTGGACATGAAGTTCGCCTTCACACGAGAAGCAGCAACCAGTTGCGCAGTCGATGCAGCGACATCATTGGACGCGACGATGAGCTGCTCGGGCGAGTTGCGACCAGCGATAACGCCGTCAGCAGTCTCGATCAACAAGTTGGTGCTGTTGGCGACGGCCTTTGCGGCTGAGATTAGACCTTCGGTCCAGCGATTGTTCTTCTTGTAGAACGCAGCCTTTGACATGCTGGAGCCACGGCCTGCTTGGACAATTTCTTGTTGCGACGCTGTTGCCGCCTTGATCAGTTGAGCAATTGCATTTGTGACAGCAATGGCCGCTGCTAAAATCGAATCATGGATCTTGAGCTCGTAGGTGGAATATGAGTCTCGGGACTTGTTCATCAGGGCCGTCAATCGCTCTGTGGCTGCATCAATCGCCTTGGCTGCGTTCGTCATTTCACGATCTACCAAGTCGCCAAGATCACCACTGGCATTCGTGAGCTTTGTCTTGGGCGCGAAGGCATCTGCCAGTTTCGAGAGCTTCTGTAAATTCATCTGCACCTCGTTATTGTTGTTGATAACAACATCGGTCTTTTGCAGGTCTTCAAGTCCATCGAGTCTGAATGACAAGAGAGATCGGAAGAACTGGATCGTGGATTGGGCAGACTGCCGAGCGCCATTGACGAGCTGATCGGCCTTTTTCTCATCTGAAGCGAATCGTGTAAGACCTTTTGTGTTGCTGAGCACGTCCGCAACCGATCCAGAGAATGAGTTGACTGCCTTTATGATGTCAGAGTGATTACTGTTAGGCCCGTCTGCAATATAATTGTTGAAAGCGGTGGAGAACTCCATGGCTGTTGATGATGCCTTTTCAATCTGCGAGAGAACGAATGCACCCGAAGCGTTCTGGTTTCCAGCAATCATCGTTGAGTCCAGCTCATATACAGCGTCGTCGATTCGCTGTACGCCGCTCTGTAGGACAGCATCGACGATGTCGTTGATCTTCGAGAGATTGGCAACAATCAGATTGTCGATTTCGCCGTTCATGGCAGTGTCCACATCGCCTTGAGAGTTCTTGAGTTCTGCGAGCTCGATCAAGGTCTCGTCCATGCCGGCCTTCAGGATCTCAATCTCGTCCTCCTTCTCGCGCAGCTGCCTCTCCAAGTCAGAGTCTGCCTCGCCGTATTTCATACGAGCATCCTCCAGCGCGCGAGTTTTGTTCCGCAATGTCTCCTCCAAATCCGCAATCTCTCTGTTGTGTCTCGAAAGCATCGACGACAGTTCGGAGCCCTTGGATCTTTCGAGATTGTCCGCGCGATCCAGCGCCATACGAAGCTCTCGCTTCAATTTGTCCAGCTCGTCGCGATGTCCTCCACTAGAACGATCCTTCTCGTGTAGAGCGCGATCACGCTCCCGTATCATATCAGCCAGCTCCAAGTTTTTGGTCTTGATCTCGCGCTGCAGTCTCTCCTTCTGATCGATAGCTTCTTGCGCGGAATTTGCCTTCAGCTGAACACCTTTGAATTTCTGAAGAAGCTCGATATGCTCCTTGCGGAGTTGTGAGTAGAGCTTGGCGAGAGACTCAAATTTGTTGCGCCATGTGTCAATTTGTTCCTGGAGTGAGCGAATTTGGTCGTCCTTGGAAGCGGATTGCTGCCCAAAGTTTGCTTGAAGCTGAGCCAGCTCGCCCTCGAGCGCCTTCATTCTACGGTCATACTGCTCAAGCATGAGTTGATCGCGTTCGTATTGCGCCCGTGCGCGCAAGTTTTCCTGCTCAAGCTCTGCCATACGACCTTGAGTCTGCTGTGCATATTGGTTTTGTATGAGCTGTTCTTGAGCTAGGCGCTGCTGCTCGGCCTGCAGCCTCTGCTGGTTTTCAAAGTCCTGCTGAGCTTGGAGAGCCTGCTGCTGCTGCAGACGTTGGGCCTCCTCCCACTGTTGCTGCAGTCGACGCTGCTCTGCTTCGAACTCATTCTGACGCTCTTGCTGCTCATTCTTCCAAAACTCATTCATAGGTTCAGGATCTGCAACCGGGGGTGGCGCAGGACTTGCGCGCGGTGCATCCTCGACCTTTGGTCTTGCAGGAAGAGCCGGTTTCTCCTCGTCTTCCGAGAGCACATTGGGGGGATCCTGTGGAAGTTTTGGGATTGTGATCAAGCTCGTCAAATATCTCAGATTTGAGCATTCATAGTAGAATTTTGTGAGTCGGTAGTGCTGACTATCGTATCTTGTGCGCAAAGGCTCCAAAGCTTCGTCATCACCCAGCGTAGTGTGCATTGCCCTGAGCATGCTTGTGATGAACTTGTAAATTCCATAGCTTTCGTGAACTAGAGGAACCAGGGCAGAAATGCGACATTCGTTGTTGTTTGAATGTCGAAAGTGCGAGAATATGAGCTTCTGGAACCCGTCGATCTCGTCTTGTAGGCTCATAAGATCGGTGATTGTTTCGTAGCCCTCGTTGGGATCATTTATACTCTTCAAGCTTATGTACTCTTCGTATTCAAAAGTACCATTGAATTCCGTATGGTGGCGGTGAAATTGCAACTTTGATAGTAGAAGGTGAACGTATTCGCGAATAAGCGGACCGTACCCCCTCATACCCTCGCCATTCATAACGCTTCGGCTGAGGCTGTCGAGCCATTGTGTGTGAGTCTGCGCCTCCTTCAAAGCAATCGGATGGCCCTCTTGAAGAACCTTGTGTATGGTCTGAAGCGCTTTGAAAGTTTGAACCTCGTCTGCAAGGATGGGCTGCACCTTCATGCCCGCCCAGAACGATTGAGACGACTTGTGGTCCCACGTGTAAACAATACATGCGCGGACATGTTTACGCTTAGGTGCGGATTCTTCTATGTTGGTAGCTTTCTTGATGTTGTTGGAGAGCTCCTGCTCAGTCTTCCCCAGGTTAACATTACGGCTCGCAGTGTGAGAGTAGGACAGAGCCATGGTGGTTGCGGTCGATACTCGGACTGATTAACAAAATGGGGAAAAGCAGGCACTTCAGGCTTGAGCTAAGCCACCTGCTACCTGAGATTTGACGAGGAGGAAGGACGGATCGGCAGGGTGGGAGGTAGGTGTGTCAGGCAGCAGTTGCCATACAGCAAGAGGTGAAGTGCGCGTACAGGGCTCGAGAAGTCCAGACCAAGCAATCGTCATTGGCCCGCGCTTCAGCCAGGGTAACTCAATGTGAGAGCTACATGATGTGGCCAGACACTGCCGCTGCTCCCAGCATCCTCCGACCTATCCGGTCTCGTTGATTCTGTAGATGATCGATGGTTTTACAACAAAGCTGTCGCAATAGCCGCCCGCTGGCCGAGGTGAGATCTATAGAGAACAGCTCAGATGTGAACGAAGCCAAAGGGCTTCTTGCTAGGCACACCGAGGCGCGACGGAAACGGATGTCAAACACCCCACGCAAACTAGAATGCATGCATTTTGCACCAAGCCTGGGAACATCACCATCGACCGGCTTGCCCGCCCGTCCAATCATTTCCTTGGTAATATATACCTAGGGGAGGCTTCCGCAGAGATGTTCTTCCAGTATGACATTCCTGATTTCACCCGCGTTGAACCAGCAATCTTTTGGTCCAGTCTGGAACCAGTCTGTCTTGCTCTGCTTGGGGATCTGTAGAATTTTGGAAGCACAGAAGGAATACATATTAACTTGCCCGGATGAAATATCAATAGCGGTACGAGGCTCTATACACTTCCGTGAGGAACATGGCAAACCTGGATCCATTCAATTCTGGCCGCTATTATCATCAAGCTGGTATTGCCAAGACCGAGGGGACATTACTGGATCATCGTACTCCCTTTCCTGGCTGCTTTGCGGCTTCGCGGAGGATCATTCAGAGTTCCTGCAGGCGTTACCGCACGCGACGTGTTTCCGCTTGAGTAGAGACCAATTGTAAAATTTTTAGGACTAGCCTCCACGGCACAGGAGGTGGAAAGAAGGATACCAACAACGTGCTCCAACGATTCACTGGAAGTTTGACGGGCTGTTGTGCGGGGCCTCAGGCCCCCGAAGCCCCGACCTACCGCCGCACCCGGGGCCATGGAGGCTCGGCGCTCCGACCTTGATGGCTCATGTGAGACACCCTGATCTTCCCATACATTACCGCAAGCATACAGGCCCACTGTGGCCTCAGAAAACCATGTTGATGACTTGCGTGAATCTGGAATATCCACTGCCGCCGTCAACTGCCGAAGCGGCTCTACATCGAGCGATCGTATTGCTCACTGCTCCTTCTAGCATCGACGGGTGTAGCCGCGTGCTGATCGCACCAACTCCGTACCCTACAGAATGACCTCAACTAACAAGCAGGACAATGATCACGGTGGAAATTCATATAGGACGCTTCTTCGTGTCTCTTGACTGCGGCTGTACGTGTGGAGCCCATCAGTCAAGATGAAGTGCGCCCCAAGCCTACTGACGCTGCTCTCGGCTGCGTCTTTCGTGTCCAGTCAGGGTCTGCTCCAAGGCGTGATAGACGGCCTCGGTCAGGATGCGAATTCTCTCGTCGATGTACTGAACTCGCTCAGATCCGATCTCGAGGCTCTGAGTCCCACAGCCACGCCGACCTCGCCAGAAGACGCGCTACGTACCCTTGGGAATATCTTCGCAGAGCCAACGCAATACTTTGACTCTGCAGCCAAGTTGATCCTTAATGGATTTGATCCACGGAACTTACAAGCCGTACCTTTTGCGTTCTCTGCCGAGGCCAATTCGTTCAACAATTCGAATTTACGTGAGCCCGTCACGCCAGTCTATCCGCAGAAGGACCATGGCGATGCTCCCTACTCCGTGACTGAGAAAGACCTGCGAGGCGGCATATACTTTCCGTCGACATTCACGTATGGCAAGAAGCCTCCAGTGATTCTCTTCCCTGTAAGTTACCAATCTGCAGAAGCAGAACCGTGTATTACTGACGCGGGAAAGGGGACAGCAGTGCCTGGCGGCAAGACCTGGGCCACGAGCTACTACGAGCTTCTCCGCGACACCGACTTCGCAGACCCCCTATGGGTCAACGTCCCTGGACAGAGCCTGGCCGATGCGCAGTTCACAGCGGAATACGCAGCCTATGCGATAAACTACGTCGCGGAAATCACCAAGCAGAATGTCAGTATCATCACGTTCTCACAGGGAAGCTTGAATGTGCAATGGGCGTTGAAATACTGGCCCTCGACCCGGACCGTGACGAACGACTTTATCGCACTAAGGTAAGCAGAGCACACTGCGTCCACCTGAGAAGTATGAATCTGACTTGGCCTAGTCCTGATTTCCACGGCACGACACTGGCTGCGCTCCTATGTCCTCACTTTCCGAACATAGGCTGCACGCCGGGCATTCTCCAGCAACAAAACACTTCGGACTTTGTGCGCGTTCTGAACCAAAATGATGGCGATTCGGCCTACGTCGTAAGTTCTCCTCATTTCGATGTATAATGAAGACAATGCGGGAAAGAGCTAACCCCCACAAGCCAACCACAACCGTCTTCTCCGTAACGGATCAAATCGTCCAACCGCAAAATCACATCGATGGCTCTGGAATTATCCGCGATCGACGAAGCGTTGGCGTTTCCAATTCAGAGATACAGGCCACGTGCGGTGTCCTGCAGCCTGCAGGCTCAATTTACCTTCATGAGGGTTTGCTGTATAATCCATTAGGCTATGCTTTGACTGTCGATGCACTGACGCATGATGGACCGGGAAAGGTGGAGCGGCTAGGCAGTGAGGTATTGCAAAGGGTCTGTAGAAACGTTGTTGCTGATGAATTGGGATTGACCAATCTGTTAGCAGTGGAAAGCACGTTTGTTGTATTTGTGGCAAATTTTCTGGTCTACGAGCCTAGGGCCTTTGCTGAGCCTGAGATCAGGGACTATGCGAGGTAGACGACTAGATCAGGAGCACAGATTTGCATCTAGGACGCAATAAACGAATGAAGCTTGAAGCGGTGAGAGGGATTGCCTGATACAAACCAATTGTGCGGTAGCCGGTACTCTTACAAACTTCCCGAGACCAAGATCCTGCGGACAGAACGAAGCAGCCATAAACATTCATTGGTATCTTACGCTACGCCTTGAACCCCCGATGCTGTTACTCCGCCAATGTGAAAACTAGGACGTGTGCCCATCTACAATTTGTAGTGATGCATTCCCTGTTTCCAGTACTCGACGACGTGATCGATATCAGTCAGTTTTGCAGGCTTCAGGAGATACAAATCGACCCCGGCCATAAGCGCAGCATTGCGATCTTCGTCGCTGCACAGGGCTGACAGCGCGACAATCAGACAGGGAACATCGACGACTCGAGCTTTCTCCTCCAGTCTGATGGCTCGAGCCGCCTCAAATCCGTCCATGACAGGCATGCTAAGATCGAGCAGTATGAGATCAGGCCCTGTACCCGAGTCTTGGCCTTCAGTGAAAGCGTCGAGAGCTTCCTTGCCATTTGTAGCGAGTCTAAGCTGATGGAGGTCTCGTTTCTTCGCATATCGCTCCAAGATCTTGAGATTGACAGGGTTGTCGTCAACAAGGAGCATTCGTGGGTCATCCGGTCGCATCTTAGCGTTCTTCTGCTGGTCTTGATCTGCCCTAAAGTTGTAGGAGTCTACTTCTGTGTTTGGGGATCCAGGTGTCTCAGCGGCCGAGATATTCGAGGAACCCTGTGAGCACTTCCTGGTGGAGTGCGGGTCGTGGCTGCTGTTGTCGGAGATACTGGAAGGCTTTCGCTGGCACTGGTACATGTGATTGCCACTGGAGTAAGTACGAAGCAGCTCGCCAAAGCTTTCTGGTCCGATCAAGCCGTTGACTCTATGCATCCTCTCCACTTTGACACAGCGAGGTAAGGAGATGCTGAGGGTTTGTTGAGATGACAAGACCAACACAGAAGCGTGGAGTCGATCAAAGAGACTTGAACCCACTTCCTCGATGAACTTGGAAATGTCCCGCTCATCAACAAAGATTATGTCGAAATTGAAATCGCGGCTCCAGGGCGCGAGCCCTGGCAGGTGATACCAGCCCATGAGGTACAAATTCATGCTGATATGAAGATTTGCCATGCGCGTTGTCGGTGAGACAGCTCCATGAGGCGTGAAAAGGGCAAGTCTCGGGGCAACCTCTGTTGCTAAACTCAGCGTACGCATTGGAGTAGTTGGTGCCCAGTCCGAGGGTCGACGTGTTCGGAGCTCGAATTGATCCGAGCAAGGGTGAATAGGTATCATGACGGTCACTATCGTGCCTTTGCCAGCTGCGGATTGAAGATCGACAGTACCACCGAGCGTCTTGAGAATCGTGTTCACTGTTCGAAGGCCGAGCCCAATTCCTGGAACAAGGTCATCCTCTTTTTCTAATGGCTCGAACACCCGTGACGCAAGAAACTCTGGAGTCATGCCCCTTCCAGTGTCGGAAACCATCAGTCGAATTTGCTGCTTTACCCCAGAGATGTCAGAGATGTACTGTATTGGATCGTCTCGAACAGATTGTGATAGGTGGGCAATTGCGTCGACAAGCTCAAGTTTGACGCAGATGCGGCCCTTGGACGTGAATTTGAAAGAATTGTCCAGAATCTCAGTCAACACGATTCGGAACGAACCCGTCGGCATCATAAAAGACCACTCGTTTGGCTCAATGTGTAGGTATGCATCGAGGCGAGTGTCTCTATCAGTACCTTCACAGGAGGCTCTCGTAGCTGTGCTCGCCATCACGATCTCTTCGGTCAGGCTTGCCAGATCTATTACTTCCCTTCGCGTCCGTGCAGTCCCCTCCCTGGATGTGATTGAATCAATTCTTCTTGAGACGGACATGCGTTTGATCTTATCAGCAATGCTAATCTGTCTCTTGTATTCAAGAATGGAATCGATGGTGTTCAACAGAGATTGGCTGCAGTCCTCAATGATGTTTGTGTGGGATTGCATCTCGTCTGTTATTTCGCACTCGTGGAGGCCCTCGCAGGAAGTAATGATGCCATGGAGCGGCGTCCGGAGCTCGTGCGATACAGAACGGATAAAACCTAGATCAGCGTTAGTCGATAGAGTTTGAGTATAGTCATCTCCGATACCTACTAGTCTTCTGTAAAACAATCTCTGCGGCGATGTGCTGAGAATGCTGAATCGCAAGGGAGTTGCAAAAAGATGAAACAAACAAAAGATCATGGTCTTGTTCGAATCGCCGTACAGATTGTGTCGAGACTACAACTAAGGAGATGTGTAGTGCCGAGTGCAGTCCCAAAAGTGGAACATACATTAATTGAGTTGCGTTCGGAGCTAGTTCCTGTAAATATGAGCCATCAGACAGGCAATCATCTCCCGTTGTGGACGCGCTGTTGCGGGAAGCGGTGCATGGTTCGCATTCGATGCCACCTTGAGGGCTGAACGTCCAGAGCGCACCCGCCGTATACCTGAGCCGCAAGTCATCCAAGCGAGGACTGCTAATGGTCTTGAAGTTTATGTCGGGGGAGCCTGAGCCCGCTACCACACGAGGTTGCTGAAACATTTGCTGCGGGAATGGTGTGGCGAGGATGTTGTGTCTTGCCTCAGTGGTCGTGTCAGCGGCTGGAAAACCCATGAAAATAGCACCATCGCCAGCTTGTAAGCCCAATGCTTCCGAGAGCATTGAACAGGCCTTGGAAAAAAGGTCCTTCTCGAAAGACTTGAGCAGAACGACACTATCGGCTTGCCAAAGACGATCTCTGTTACTACAACTTGAGTCTGATGCTCTGGGGGGTTTAGCTGCTGTTGGTTGTTTGTAAGTCTGGGATTGAAGCTGTTTGTCCTCCATGAAGTAGGGCAATTGACCCTGAGGATCCATCAGGCTATTCAGACATCGAGTCATGGTCTTTGCACGCGTGCGCTCGGTACTTCGACTAGCCATATCAACGTAGTCAAGAACCATCATCGCCATGGTACTCAAAACTAAGTCTTCCCATTAGTATCTGGCTAGGCAAGCCTCGAATCTGTACAGCAACGCACATCGTTTATCGATTGGTCCCATGGGCTTTCGGACACGGTCGTCAAAAACGCACAAGGCGCCGATTGCAGTCCCATTCGATGTGCGAAGAGGGGTGCCATGATAGTAGCGTAGACCTGGTGGGCCTGCAACGAAGTTCTGTGTGGAGAATGCTTCCTCCTGCTGCAGATCCAATATCTCATACGGTTCTGGAGTGCCATCAGGCGATACTGTACCCTGAATAGTACGATAGCAAATCGAACTGGCTAGATCGGATGGTATGTACTTGTAGAGTTAGTAAAGAAACAAGGCCTGAGTAACAGAATCACGTACTGGCTGTACAGAGACATCTTTGGGATCTCGGTTGGATTTGCTGGTCTGCATGCCTCCGGATCTGGTCCCTTCGGCGACAACATATTGCTTGGTTTCATCAAGAAAGCTAAGATGAGGATCTAATCAGTGATAATGCATTTGAAGTCATAAGGTGTCAGCTTACTTGATTAAACATCGGCGGACATCGAGCTTGACGGCTACCTGCTCAGCAAGGCACTCTAGAGTATTGTGGACTTTCAAGGCGCCCTTCAGGCGCAGAGAGCCATCAGCTTCGACTTGGAAGTATTTGTGAATCTCCCAAGCGCGTTCGAGGTCCATTTCCTGCGACGCAGTTGTGACAAAGCTTGATTGAAATAAAGGTTCAAAATCGAACCTAATGGGAGCTTCACAGGCCGTGAAAAGGCAAGTTATGAAGGAATGATTTTCAACGATGGAGTAGGCTTAGACCGTTGATAGGTCCCCGTGAGCAGCCGACTTGGAATAGACCAAGTGTTTTAAGACAGAGAGCGAAAGGGCGAGCCGAGCGATGTGCAGGACAGTCAGGGTCGAGAAACAGCTACCGAGCGTGTTCAATGTTCCTTCTGGCGCAATAACACGGCAGCTTGCCAAGCAAACACCTCTTCGCTGCTTCCCCTTGCCATTCAGACGGCAGCGTGAAATTTCCAGCCGAAAGTCAGCAGCGAGATCTTTGAACTCACGCCGTACTAGTAAGCAATCCTCAGCACGAGATGGACTTGCTTTTGTTCAGACTTAACCATTCACTTGCAGTGCTGTAGTTTTGGCTCGGTCTGTGCGGCAAGAATCGCCTCGTCTCAGCACAAGCATTCATCTTGGCTCACGGCCTCTCGCCTGGTCACATCAGAACACGATGCTTCGAATTCCGATAGTTGAGATGGTATGGTAACACGCCAGGAACAAAGTTCCGATCCTCGATGTTAACCACAAGTCAGAATGGCGCCGTTAGATTAGCCTCATACGATCTATGAAAGCCGCTCCCAACAGCATCCAGACCGGTCCTAGTCAGCACTTTCGAGAGAATGCGACGTCCTGATTGAAGCATCGATATCAGGAATACCCTGAAGTCTGACAGTAAGAGAAGCTCATGCACGTCCAATTCTGTCCCCCTGAAGTTGTGACTGACTACTGCAACTTAGCAGCTCCGCTTGCCGCATTTTCCCATGCCACACGATTGCCATCGCATCGAGCAGCTTTTCTTGCATCATCATGAGAAGTCTCCGCGCGCGAGCCATCCCTAGAAGTATTCGAGTCATAATCCAGCCGGAAATTGCCCCAATGCTGGTCAAAAGCGAGAAACAGGTCGACACGGTCCGCACGGGTGTCAAGATCTTCTTCATGCGTAACAAACTCAGAGACAGGCCGCAGACCTCAAACACGCCATGAGTTGGGTGTGGGGAAAGAGCCGTGTCATTCAGTCTCGCCGTCACGCCCATTCTTGATGATTGGAAGCCGCTCGTGCGACCCGTCGGCGTCTTTGGTCCCATCTTCTCATCCACCAGAGTCACGTTGGAATGACTTGTCCCTCCTGCAATAGGATTCAACACAAGAGAAGCCGGATAACACCAATCTAAAGAGATATGCGTCCCAGAGCTGAGCTGAGCTTATCTGCCGAGCGCGAGGGACTTCTTGGTTGACTTGAAGCCGCCAGTCGGTCCTCGTGCAAGTCTGCTGACACACAGGCTCGACTCATCGAATGGTCTGCAAAGCAGCTGGTATGCCATACTTTAAGAAGAGACAAGAGACGAGAGCGACCAAACGAAACTTCTGTTGGGTGTACCCACGAGCCGTGGACCTCCGATCATGCGAGCGAACTTATGGGACATTCCGACCTCATGAAATTAGAACATAATCCGTGTTGCAGCAGTAGAGTTGTTTGCTCTGCTTTAAGCAAATACGGAATTCGATGCATTATGCTCAGCCTCAACCTCAGCCGCCTCACTAGGCTGATTTGTTCCTGTGCATACAGATCAGCTAATAGACGGACACACCACCTGAGGGTCGCAATGTGTTATGGAAACAGAGAATGAGAGCCGAGGAACCACAACCAATGCGATCAAGGCTCAGCCTCGCAGATAGCCCTGAATCCCTGAACATCACAGTCCTCAAGGGACCCATCAGAACTACGAAAGTGACCAGGGTTGGGATCCTCATGATCAAATTGGTCATTCCGTACGGTCTAATCGCGAGTCGCGTTTGCACATAGTCATTTCAGGAGCCCGTCGTGGCCGTTCGCCACGTCCCACAATACTCTGGACATTGCCATAATATCTTGGGAAGCCATGAAGAACTACTTCACGCGTCATGACTCGATTATGCCAAGTGCAAAAGTCTGGAGGCCCGACGATATTTCACGGCTTGACTTTCTTGATGGAAACTCTTCCGTTCATAAGACTTACCTCAATACTGGCTATGTCAAAATATTTCGACCAAGCCGACCGCGCCAATGGCTTTCCTTTCGGACCCCGGACGACAGTGAGTCGAAGAGGATTATCGATCTCGGTTCGTCTCACGAATGTCATCGTTTGACAAATAGCTCAAGGCGCGGTGGACCACCCTGAAACCATCGATGGGCACAAGTCGGCAGACTGCTAGAGCAACTGGAAGGACGACTGGCATCCTATCGTCCTTCATGCTCATACTCTTCCCTGGGACATGGCTCTCGAAACCTTCGATTGACGTTCAGCTCGAGGCAAAAGATACTTGTCTAGCTCATGATAACCACAACCTGCAAGATTGTAACTCAAATATCTCTCCTCTTGACATACAATTCAGTACTGTGGCTTTGTTACCACTGGACCCATCGTAAAGATGGACCGCTGCTACGATTAGCAGGCTGTAGAGCTCAATCAGAAGTCTGAGATGTACACCTCCGGAGATCTCCGCCATCTCGGTTTAGCACAAGGGTCTGCGAATCTAAATGGTGGCTGGCTCACCACGAGAAGACTGTGTCTCTGCCAGCTGCGGTTCAAACTACTGTCAAGGGTAGAGCACCCAGATCTTGGATCTCAGCTCCTTTTCACATCTGCAGCTAGAGCACAGCCGTGCATAAAGTTTGTTGTTTTCATCTGTCTGCAAGTAAGGAATCAATCAATGAGTGATGCGAGTTCACGGGTGCTTGACATATACAAGCTAACTACGCCATGCGTGAACTTCAACTTGCCCTCCAGATCTTCAAGCTGGGCGTATCGTCTCCGGCATTTTATACAGGAAATATCCGAGCCAGAGTCAGATACAATTCATACATGTGCGGAGGCGAAGATTTTTAAGAAGAAGGGTTCACGAGTCTAGAGATATGGGCACAGTCTTCAAATGACATAGTCAAGAGCGAACAGCAAAGCGACAAGCGTGCGTAATAGACAAAAAGTACAGCAAGACCAAGCAGTTACTCAATTAGATGGACGACCTCTCATTATCACCGCTCCCATCCGAGAGAATGTCTACCGCTGAAGATTGAAACATCGTCTACATTTTGCCTATACTAATCTATCCTGTAGGCGTGGAGTCATAACTTACATGCACGCCGCTAGTGTACAGTATTAGCTACAAATACAGGGCATCACTCATCCTCGATATCATCATCGCTCAATACAAGCTTGTCAACACCCATATCATCACCACTGAGAACATTGTTCCTCCTCCCCTTTAGCGGAACTAGGGGATCTTCGTCATCTTCATCCTCATCGACACGTCCATACCCAGTGAAAGTGGTCATCTTTTTCAGCTCAGCGGCAAGAGGTGATCCCGAGCTCGACCGAGGCAAGATTTGATTTACATATGGCAGACGCTCAAGCAGCATCTCTCGACGCCCAACATACCCCAATACCAGTTCAGACGATTGTTCATCAGCCATATTCTTCGGCATACGTCCGGGCTGCGAAATCTCCCTGCGCGGGAGAGGGAGTAAAGCGGCTAGTTCCCGGTTCAGACGGCCATCCAGCGCGCGGGCAACAAGTGACTCAGACATGCTCTTCATCTCCTCTCTGCGCGTCCACAATTTGATTTCTGTGGGGAAATACATTTTCGCGGCTTCCATCCGGCGCTTCGTGTCTGAGATCGATCCTGGCGGAGCGACTGATTGTCTTTTGACGGGATAAGGAAGAGAGTCGAGCATGCCGCATACGCCGGTGTAAAAGGCTAGCTCTTCTTGTCGTAATCCCTCGTTCGCTGCGCCAGTGTACGCGGCACGCCCAAAATGTGCTACAGCTGCCGTGATGTCGGCATCGCAAAGAGAGTCGAGAGATGCATTTATTGCGTCGAGGGTTGATTCTGTGTCGCGAGAATGAGTTGAAAGAATGTAATTCTCATGGAGGCCTGAGAGGAAGGTCGATACATCGGTACCTGTGGTAGAGTAGAGAAGATCGATATCAACGTCGAGGGGCGGCTTGCTGCTAGTAGAGGTGTTGGATGCGGTGGCTGCCTGACGCTTATTGTACACAATTTTGCCCACGGCGTGGAAGAGACCGATGTTGCTCTCGCGGAGAGATATGACGTCTAGTGCTGTCTGATCTGACGGGCCCGAAGCGAGCTTCGTTTTGCCTTTCGCTGAAGTCGGAGGGCGTCTTGAAGCCGGTAGCGCGACGGACTGATGAGACTGAAGAAACTCCAGGGTCGAAACGGCGTTTCGAACATCCCCTAAGTCGGCTAATCTTTCGATGACGGCACGAGTAGCGAACGATTGCCTACCAGATGCCCGAACTTGCTTGTCAACGACAAGTGAGAGAGCTTTTGACAAGAAGGTCGGCGCTATGGGGTTGAACTCGATGACTCTTGTGCCAGGATGGTGAATCAGCTCGGAACCAAGGAGGCGATGCGCCGTGAAGTTCTCAGCTGATGACTCGGTGTTGGATAGGACAGACTCGGAAATCACGAGAACGATAGGCGCCGAGTGTGAGTCAGGCGTGAAAGCGCTCGACATACGAGCGTTGGCGGCCAGGTACTGCAGCAGCGTGGATCTGAACGAAGACAGAGCTGACTGTGATCGATTTACCAAGCTGGGGAATTCCTCGACTAACAAGATCTGACGATCCGGCGATATTGGCTGTTGCTTTGCATCATGTACCGGAATCCCGGCCGAGTCTGCAAAGGTGAGCCCAGTGAAACGGGAGCCTCGATTGACAAAGTCTTCGAATTGCCCTGACATGGAAACATAGCCATGAGACCCAGTGAATTCCGCAGCGCCAGGGTTTCTCCACTCGTTGATCTCATATCGAAGTGCTTGAGACAGCAGCGACACCGTGCTTGTCTTTCCACAGCCTGCGGGACCTTTCAATACCAGCAACCGCTGAGGAGTCTGACCGGATAGAGAAGACTCGAGCCAGGATTTGACATCGCTAACTTTCTTCTTATGTACCGCCAGCTCGGCGAAATTGGTAGGTGCAAAGCGCTCGGTCCAGGGCCGCGTGTCGTGTTGGTCGTCTTTCGTAAGCTGAGGAGTGGCTGCATCTCGGCTTCCATCAGAGCGTTTGAGGAACTTGCTCATGTTTCTTGGGGGTGGAAAGGCTGCGTTCGTGGGCGATACTTCGCTGGTAGCGTCCAATGGCCTCTTGCTCTTCACAGGTATCGCTTGCTTGGGTGTGCCATCGTCAGAGATGTCGTCCAAAATCGAATCTTCAATCGCCTCAGCGTTGTCCTCAGCAGCATGGAAGGGCGAGGATCTCTGCTCAGGCTTGGTCTGACGCTGTGTTTGGGTTGCATTATTGAAGAAGGAAAATATGGGTTTGTTCTTGGTAGGAGTGTCTGCGGTCTTCTTCGCGGTCCTCTTTGCCTTCTTCGGTGTGGTTTGCGGACTTGGTCGGGCTGATGGTGCGCTGCTCTTTCTTGCCGGAGGAGCCTTGAATCTCGTGGGTATCTGCCGAGTGATGTCTCGCTGCGTGGTAGCCGTTGGTATCTCGTCCTCTTCGGAAGACTCGTCAACCACCTTCAGTGAGCGACCCACACGGCGCGGAGCCATCGTGCAAGTTGCCCGCACTTTTCGACGTGTTTGACGTGTTTGAAAGCATTTGGAAGGACTTTGACCTTCCGATAGACTACATGGATATGTTTGTTGTAGAGAAGGGAACTGTGGTCAACGAAGGACTGAGGTCACCGAACGCTATCGATAAATATAACCCTAGCCTCCCATTTGGCTGACAGACCAGAGGGGCGTCTGCAATTACTTTCATTTAACGTGCATGACATGCCTATAATCATTATATTCCTCTAGATGGATGATCGACGTCGATATCCGGGTGTACTGAAGCGAAGAGCATCATGAGTCCGCAAGTATATTTGTCCCGTACCGACAGTCTTTTGCAGAACTATGCTGTTACCAACGCCGTCGCTATGCATTCAAGTGTCTTCAAAGACACGCTCCCAACCCTCGTGACGAGAAGTCGCCATCGGCTGGCACCTTTAAGACGCCATCAAGGGGACGTCTTCTGACTTTGCGACCTGCGCGATCCCATTCATCTCTGCTTCGCCCACGGCTGAAGCTGCCGTGTCCGTCTGCGCAGCATATGTGTCAGGCGGCGCATCACCGTTGAGTTGACTGTACCGCCTCTTCAAATTGCGGCCACTTTCATCTATCCTACGCCGCAAGTCCTCTTTCCATTCTTCCAAGGTCCCTAGGCCGCCTTCGATTTTCGTTCCCTGCCGATCATCTGCCTCCTTCCCAAGCACAGTTCCAGCATATCGAGAACCATCTGCAGTCTTTGAATGCTTCTTTTTCAGACTCGCCAGGTAATCATCCTTGATGATCGGTTCGCCAGCAGCGATAGTCATGTCCTGCTCATTGGGCAAAAGACCTGCAATACGCCGTATCTCCTGGTTTGTAGGTCCCTGAATCCAGTCGATGAATTCTCGTACATCTGCTGTGTCCTCTTCGTCTCTTCGCATTTGCTCCTTCTCGCGCGCAGCGGGATGATACGATGACAATGGACGGCGCAAGACTTCTTGCCAGGCTTCCTCAATCGGCGTCGTCGTCGTCGTAAAGAACGATGCAGCTGCAAGCGCTAGTCGTACGTCCGAGACAGTAGGGATGGCATCATCTAGATTCGGTAGACGTAGCGGGGGCTTGCCATCGTCTTTTGCCCTCGGCGTCTTCGGGTGGTCGGGATATGTACAGCTTTTTTCGTATGCGTAATGCGCGGTGTTTTGCGCAAGCAGGAGCATATAGCGTCCCGCTAGATCTGTAAAGGCATCGAGCGTCGACGGCTTGCAGCCCGCGAAGCCCGAGGCTCGCAAAATGTGAATGATTGCAGGGCGAAGCAGCGCCGTATGTATGTCTTTGGAGCTCATGTTGGCGCAGCTGAGGTGTCGCGTCGGCGAATGAAGACGATCGCGCAAGCGCACATAGCAGGATATCTCAGAAGCCGCGCATGCTCAAACGTGAAATCTGTTTGAGACGGTCTCTTGACGCGTAAAGTGCAAGGGAGCAGCCGTGTCTGGTGAAAGGGCAAGTGACGCAAGGACGTGTACTGAGGCTCGGCCTTGGCGCGGGCTCCCTCACGTCCCCCCATGTTCTCTCAACTTCTCGAAACGCACGGTATCTTTCGCGCTCACTCGACCTGACAGACCCACGTTACAAGTTTCAAGATGAAACTCAAACTGAATACCAGCATTCCCATGCCGCCGCCGGACGCGCCGAATGCGCAAATCACGTCCACACCCGGCGGAGGCAAGCTCAAGTTGAAACTTACACAAACGCCCACGCCAGGCGCCGCGCCCACACCCAAAGCATCCAAGAAGAAGCGGAAGAACGAGGATGGAGAGTCTGGATCCGCCACGAAGAAGGCAAAGGCCACGAATGGATCAAGCACAACGCTCTCCGCCGCAAAGCCACAGATCCTACGGCTCAAGTCTGCGAAGCCCACCGACACTCCTTCCACCGCCGCAGCCCAACTGAAGTTCAACTTCAAGGGCAAACCTCCCCCACGCCCAAATGGTGTTGGCTATGACTCTGAGGCAGAAGACGCCGAAGCCGACCCATCTATTGAAGAAAACATCGTCTTGCGAATGAAACCAGGACCCGACTGTGACCTAATACGGAAGGCGATAGAGGAAAGAACACTCGGCATACCAAGAAGTGATGGCGGCGTACAAGTGGCGTTCAGATTCTTTGGCAGAGATGGACGTCGAGCGGCAGTGACAGTACAGGATCGGACATACGCAGCAGTGCTAGTGGATCTACCTTGCATAATAGAAAGTATGAAGAGCTGGGATAAGAAGGGCTGGTGGAAGAGCGCAGACATATGTCAGATGCTCCTTGTCTACGATCAGATTACAGATCCCGAGCTCGCGAGAACACTAGAACTTCCCCCCGGCATCGACCAAAAGACATGGCAGTGGCCTCATGGTCTCACGCCACCCCTGCACAATGTCAGAAAAAGACGCTTCCGAAAGCGCGTCAGTTATCGTACGATTGAAGCAGCAGAAAATGAAGTCGAGCGCCTACTGGCTGAGGATCAGAGGATTGAGGACTTGCCGGACGGGTACACGACTCTGGAAATAATGGATCTGGACGAGACTCGCCGGGCGCAGGAAGAAGAGGACGACGCAGAGGGTGATTACGACGATACCCAGCTAATGCAACCTCAAGAAGAGGAAGAGACACCCGAGGCCATGGAAGCCCGCCTGGCGGAAGAGCTGGGTGGATGGGACGACGACGAAGACGCTGCCCTTGACAGTTCTATGGTAGCAGCAGCACAGTCGGCAGGAGGCGAGCTTGTCGTCGAGGCACCGGCTATGGCAGACCCAGGCGTTGCGCCAACAACGCTGCCCGCCTCTTCTCCAGACGGTGCTGTTGTTGGATCAGGCGCAGCAGAAACGCCAGAGAATGAGGATGGGGACGATGAGGATGACGAAGACGACGAAGACGGCAGTGTCGAGGACGACGACGGCGCACGTGAGCGCGCAGAAGATCTGGAATTTGCAAAGGAAGATATTGCAAACTTGGAAACGACGCTGAAACAAGCGCAGGAGAAGCTTGCGAATGCGCAGAATCCCATCTTCAGACAGCGCTTCATCGACCAGATCAGAGGCTTGGAGGCTGATTTGGCGATCAAGCGTCGTGCAGCTGGCCAGGACGATGAAGATGAGTAGTCAAAGCGTGTTCTGGATTTCATGAACCTCTTGACGCTAGCTTGTCTGGGTTACGCAACATACTTCACGATTGAGATAATGGAGAAACGCCTGCTTCACAGCATAACGTGCAATATTGATCAAGCTCGCTTCACTGCCTCATGCACGTGTCATGGCTCGTTTATAATGAAACCTTCTCTTTTGTCACTCGATCGCATCATCAGCCACTGCCAGAGTTGGGATATCCCCCCTTATCAACAGGATTAGCAGGCCCGCCCCGCTGCCCAAGTACACCACCAACATCAACATTCTCCTTCCTCTGCTCCTTGATCCTCTCCCGCGCAGGCGCCTGCTCCGCCTTCTTCCGATCCAAATCACCAGCGAAATCCGGCGCAGCCCCGCCAGCACCACGCTTATCCTCTACAGCCTGCGCCACATCCCCTTCGCCAGAAGCGCGCATCTGCGCGCCATCGAGCTCGTTGTGCTGGCCTACATCTTCGTTCGTCAGACCCTTGGCTTCTTCGCCGGGCGGCGCGCCGTGCACGCCCCGGCCTAGAGAGGTGGGGACTGGCTCGCGGTCGGAGCCGTGGTTGGGGCCCCGTGTTGCGGTTGTGTGGCCGTCGTGTGCTTGGGCTGTATTTTGCGCCGAGGAGGACTGTTCCGCGGGATTCTTGGAGATGGGGTTGCCTGAGGTTTTGTTCGCTTGGTTGAAGGAGGGCTGGGAGGGGCCTGTGGGGTTGAGGCCTGAGGGCGCGGCTTCGCCAATGGGTGGCATACTGATTGCTGGTTTGTTTCTGGTTGATGAAGCGGGGTTGATCAATGAGGAGCAGTTGTGTGAGATGCTCTTGGGCTGGGTTCAGAGGGACGATTGTGGGTATGAGAGTAACGGGAATGTCGAGAATATGGTAGGGAAGAGACAGGTCTACGTCGTATATGAGGGGCACAACGAAAGGGCTTGGAGCAATTACGCAGACGCGAAAAATCGGGTGGTCATTGTCGTAGATGGCACTTGGATTTCCCCTCTAGAATCAGGGCGCGCGTCACTGATTCAATGGACGGACGTCATCGCACTGTCCGTGCGTCACCGGAGGTCGGAAAAGCCTGCGTTCCGGCTCATGCTCGCGACGACGCACAAAGACTCGAGTAGTGAGCTGCCATGACATCCAGTATGCCTTGTGGGACTCTGGCTCTCCTGCCCGTCCTCTTTGCAGTCTTCATGACTTTGACGGATGTCTCAGAGTCGGCGGGGATGCTGGCGTCCAGTCCATACAGGATATTCCGTTGTTAAACCCGAGTCCCCGTCAGCCTCGAGGCACTCTATGAGTCGACGATGCTCGCAGACGTACTGAGAGAGGTGACTCACAATGTGCGTGAGAGGTAGCTACGCGGCTTTCGCCAGTGCCCCATTACCACCTCCGGAAGCATAGCCGATATCCAGCTTGAGCACGGGGTCTTGCACGCTCATTTGACCGCCCGCTGAAGATCATCTGAAGCTACTTAGCTCAGCGCTTTGATGCAACGTCTGTATAAAGACCTACTCCACCGTCACAGCTTTCGGTCGTGATGCCCCAGCGTCAGTACAGCAGCCCGTGCTAGCGAAGCAGCCATAATGCCTCTGAAGATATGCATTGTTGGTGCCGGGATAGCAGGTCTGTCTGCTGCGATCACCCTGAGAGATGCCGGCCACACTGTCAAGGTGAGCGAAGCGGAGAGTCTTTTGCAGTAAAACATCACGAGATAGACTGATTGATCAGTGTAGATCCTCGAGAAGTCAAAGTTTGCCTCAGAGGTCGGCGCAGCTATTGCCGTCGCACCTAATGGCGCAGTCGTCTTGTCCCGTCTCGGCATTGACCAATCGAGGACCAGACCCACAGTCCTCCAAGTCTGGGATACCCGCAGTGGCATTGATCTGAGCCTTCTGAATTCCGTCGACGTCTCGCAACGGCCCATGCACGCGTATCATCGGATCGATCTGCACAGTGAGCTACTTCGTAAAGCGGTTGGTGACGATCCAACCATCTTGCAGCTCGATTCCAAGGTCGTGAAGGTGGATGCCGAGAATGGGACTGTGGAGCTCGAAAATGGCGACCAACATCTTGCAGATCTGATCATTGCTGGTGACGGGCTTCATTCAGTTGTTCGAGCTGCGGTCATCAATACTCCTGACCCGCTCTTGACTGGCCTCAACTCCCTTCGTTTCCTGGTTCCTACTGAACGCGTCCTGGCTGATGCTGAGCTTCAGAAGATCTGGGAGACGAAGAAAGATTATGCGTCGGGGTTCTTTGACACAAGAGATCTTAGCTCTCATCGCCATTTCGTCTGGTATGGGTGTAGGAAGTAGGTACTCTATCACAACAAACTGTCCAAGGCTGTAGATGCTGATGCGACTGCAGTGGAGAGATTCAAAATTTCAATGCTATCCATCCAGCGCGAGAAGTTGACGAAGAAGGGTGGGCAGAGTCGGACTTCAAGGAGATTCTCAAGGAAGAGTTCGCGGCCTTCCACCCCACGCTTCAAAGGCTCTTTCCCATGGGAGATCATGTGAAAGGCTGGAGACTATGTTCACGGAATCCCCTCTCGACATACACATACGGCAGAGTTTTGCTGATTGGTAAGCGTCATCATCATATGGTCTTGCGTCTGAAGAGAGCTGACCTAGACAAGGCGACGCGGCGCATCCCATGTTCCCAATCGGTGGACAAGGCGCAAACCAATCTTTGGAGGATGGCGGAGCGATAGGGTACATGCTGCGAGACGTCGATACCCATGAGGAACTACGGAAACGACTGCTGCTGTATGAGAAGGTCCGGGTCAATCGCTCAGCGCGATGCCAGATCTTGTCGAATGCGCCCTCGAACCGGGAGATGGAGGTCGCAGACAAGTTCCGAGAGTGGCTTGACGATCCAGATGATCTCGTGCCGCAAAGTATGAAGGAGAGGATTCAGCATGACCAAGAGTAAGTACCGACGGTCTTTTTAGAGTCATTGTTGCGTGTCACGTCGGGACCTTCGTCGACGTTGGCCGACTTGATTTGCGGTAATCATGCTGACATGCCCGCCAATAGGTACAATGTCTACCAGCGATGTGATGAGATACTTCGCGCCTCAGGATATGCCTAAACAATCTCCTCGCGACGAGAGCCGTTGAAAGGTAATTCCAACATGGAGAGAGACGGTGATAGCGCTTCAAATGCACTCGTGCGCCGAGAGGTGGACGATGACTGGGGAGAAGACCCTTGGAAGAGGCCGACGCACGTTGCCGATGAAGTGACAGAGCCGCGCGAGCGTGTGGGACGAGCGATCCTTCTCATGTCTGGGCGAAGTATAATGGCGATCATCGCTGCAGGTAGTTTAGTGAGTCAGTTGGACTATGATCAGCATTCCTATGAGGGGACAGTGGCAGTTGTGTCACAACTTCTACCACCGCTGTTATTGCAGCGAGGAGCATGATATGTTCTGCTCCCCAATTCAAAGGGCCGAGATGAAGAGGGGACAGATCATCCCTGTCTTTGATTTCTATTCCCTCAAGCACGACATCTTGGAGAACTTGCTGCTTACTGAAATTATCGTCACGAGCAGCGCCATCTCTACAGACGAACCTCTTTGCAGGAATCGAAGGCCACTATAGCCCAGGTATTGATTGGCTGCAACGCACAACAAAAGTTTTGAAGATGATCCTACGTCGTGTGGTGACCTCGATTCTGTTTGGTCTCCTCTCCAAGTTCGCTAATGCCGAAATTCAATATTTCATATCCAACGGGACATGTCCGGACACGGGTGCGACGAAGTTGGTCTGCAGTATAGCGCTGGAAGCAGCCTGCGCGTTGGACGTTCGCGCTGGCCAGGGCTACTGCTGTCAAGCCCAGCAGCCTACTTGCTACACGACGCTTAGGCAATGCAATTCAGTCCAGCCAGGCAGCACGCATGCATCACAGCTCGAATGCGGCGATGGTAAGTGCGATTGTCAAAGCAAAAGTGACTGACGTGCCGCTGACTGTCGCAGGTTGCTGCGACCAGGGAACAGAGGTCTGCGCATCTGTCAATGGCTCAACACTACATTGCCAATCTCTGACAATTGTCAATCCGTACTCAGATCTCGACGAGGCAGACGCCAATGCCGTATACGTTTCATATCACAATGTGGCGCCGTCTGCGACGCGCTACATGCTCACCTTGCCGGTGGTGGTACCGACTGCAGTCGGGGCTGCCTCGTCGATGATACAGACTACGACAAATCCTAGCCCGACGTCACCTTCGACGTCAACAGCGAGTCCGACGGTCTCGCAGGCCACGACAGCCGCCAAACCCCCACGATATCAAGCGATCAGCCCGGGAGGCGTTGCGGGGCTTGCAGCTGGGGTTTCGATCGCTGCATTGATCGTAGTTGCAGGAGCGTATATGATTGAGAAAAATCGGGAGAGCAAAAAGGTCGGAGCTAGACACGACTTTGGTGGTGGGATTGGCTATCAGGCGGGTGATCAAAGTCGAGCAATTGGAGTGCGGAGTGAGGACGACGAAGAAGCTTTGACGACCCGTACGCACTACATCTAATGCGCAAGCGCGGTCTTGATCGGACTTAGCGCAGGCACGGCAGGGTTCTTGGGCCAGGCCGAGATTGCTTGATTCAAGGGTCAGGAGTCAGCGACAAAGTTGAGGTGGTGTCGTGTGCTCATTATTGTGCTCTGGACTAGGGGAGCGTCGTCTCTGCTGCTGTCTTTGGCAAAGAGATTTTTCAGAAGCCGACGGAGCGGGCGGCTCAGATCTCGCTATGGTGTTCCGGATCTGGCCAGACATGGTGATATTTTTCTACAGTCGATGCTGTCGATGCAACTGTAGGATGGTTGCCACTGGTAAATGATGTAAAGAAGCTCGTGCGCAACTAAAATGATGGAGTAGGGCCGGCTAAAAGAGTGGTAGAGGCTAAGGTCAAGAGGCAGGAGCGACTCTAGCCCGTGGGAACTGCCGGCCAGGGACGCTTGGCGCCGTCATGACTCTAATTTTGGGCGCAACTGCTCTGCTCCACTCTTCACTCTTGCCTCGTAGCGTACGCCTTTTGCCTTGTCTGGGCTCTGCACCGCCAGTACCACCAAATTGGCTTGAAACCGTTTGCGTTCTCGGGCCCTCCCACCACCATGCTTGACGTCGGGGGCTGTGGGGACCGGCACTCTGCCTGCACTCGCTGCAAATGCCGTCCTAATGGATAGGCATATAACCTTCCAGCAGCCCTGCGTCTAGTGAAGCATCGCATTCGCCAATCATCACAATGTCTACATCACTAGTCTCCCTCCTGCTCTTTGCAGCTCCCCTCCTCTCTGCCACTCCCATCAAGCGGCAGACCGCATGGCAGGATGAGACCTGGGACGCCATCGTCGTGGGCGCTGGTGCTGCAGGTATTGTCTTGGCCGACAAATTGAGCGAAGCTGGCAAGAGCACGCTGCTGCTCGAACAGGGCGGACCTTCATACAGCATCACTGGCGGCACAGAAAGACCGGACTGGCTTGACCCCTCCGGACTGAGTCGAGTCGACGTGCCCGGCCTGTACAACACCATCTTCTCTGGAAAAACCAATCTCACCTGCGGTGATAAGCTCGGTGCCTTTGGTGGCTGTACCATCGGTGGTGGCACTGCTGTCAACGCGGGGCTCTTCTTCCAACCTCCCGACTCTGACTTCGACGATTTCTTCCCTGACGGCTGGAAGGCCGCTGATGTGCAGACCGCTATCAGCAATGTCAAGGGTCGACAGACTTACGATGATGTCACTTCACTCGACGATAAGACCTACCTAATGTCCACTTATGATGCCACCAGAAGATGGATTGTAGAGGGGGCTGGCTTCAAAGAGGTGGATTTCAATGCCGAGCCAAACGAGAAGACGGCTGTATTTGGTCGTCCAATTTTCGACTACAACAAGGGACAGCGCGGTGGACCTGTCACGACATACCTCCAATCGGCCCTTACGCGCGCCAACTTCAAGTTGCAAAGCGGTGTTGAGGTCAAGAATGTTGTTAGGAATGGGGGACGCGCGACTGGAGTCGTTGCTGTCATTGATGGAGTCGAGCACACAATCAGCGTCAGACCAGGATGCGGTCGTGTCATCCTGAGCGGAGGCGCCCTGTTTTCTCCTCAGCTGCTCATGTTATCTGGAATCGGTGATCCCACTACTTTGAAGCGTGTGCAAGCGGCCGGTCGCGTTGGCGAGCCCACCACCTGGATCAATAACACTGCGGTTGGTCAAGGACTCTTCGACAACCCGAACACGTTCATCATGCTGTCAAGCCCCAGCACTCACAACTATACCTTCAGCTACAATGATCCGATTCCCAGCGACCGCGAGCTATACCTTCAATCTCGTTCTGGCCCCTATGCTTTTGCCTCTGAGACTGCCGCATTCTGGGATACTGTCACTCGCAGCGACGGCAGCAAGGCTGGTGTTCAGGGCACAGTATCTACTACAGGCTATGGTGATTACACGGATGCCAACACATTCACCTTGAACGTCTACGGCACGTCCGGCTTGCGTTCCACAGGTTCAGTCTCACTTGATGACAAATTGATCGCCGGTGCTTCACCTGAAACATACTACTCCAACCCTCAAGATGCGCAAGACATTGCCACATGGATTCGCAAGCTCTTCGATGCTTTGCCTTCGACAGACATGCAGTCCCTCAACATACCGCAGAACGCTAGCCACGACGAGATTGTTAAGTACATCACCACATCGTCCAAATACGCCGTCGGACAAGTCAACCACTGGTCGAGCAGCTGCAGAATTGGAAGCTGCGTCGACACAAATACCGTTGTCATTGGCACTGAGAACTTGCATGTCGTAGATGCAAGCATTTTGGAGCCTTTGACTGTCAACCCGCAGATGGGCGTTATGATCGCTGCCGAGCACGCTGCCGAGTTGATCTTGAAGCTGTAGATGACCTTTACCCGCCCTTTTTGGAGTCGTTGCGACAGCGAGCATAAAAGCCGGATTTTGCATTTTAAAAGCATAGCGAGGCGTTTGGGAGACTCAAGAGCTTACAAATTCTGGGATAGACTTGCATAGCGTGCTGTCCTTAATAGTCAAAAATAATGTAATGATGTCCATACTACGTACTACCGCCCATACTTCTACCAGTGATAGTAACAGGAAGTCGCACACTGTCTCTTTCTCCTCGCCCACTCTAAGAGACAAGATGCTCTGAAGACTCACAATAGTCAGGGGTCAAGCTTTCGCGAACTCGTCCCAGCCGCGGACCGACGCCGCCGTTTTAACCAATCCATAACGAAAATGTCAACACCACTTCACAGGAGCTCTTGCCTAAACCGCGCCCGGTTTTCGGAATATGTCTCCTGGATTAAAACCATCAAGCGTTCAGCCGCCCGAAGCCAATCAAATCGCCTATGCATACAGACGCGCGAACCGCTACACGCTCATGACCGGCCTGAACGCTTGAGCGGGTAAAGATGGCACGGAGTCTACCTCTTCGTACCTGTATATTGCATGCTAGTGAGTGGATGACTAATGCTCCTTTCGACCACACTTCATCCAGGTCATCTGAAGGACGATTCTGACACCGACATGAGTCTCTACTGGGAAAGTCCTGTAAGACTCAAAGTTCCAAGTGTGAGTGCATGTACATGATATGCGAAGCTTGACGGCAAATGATGGGTCTCAGGAGGGAAGATGCATGCGCCAAGTCTGCCCAGACTCTTGGACTCGGTACTTTTCGTTGGTGGTACAGCTATTCGATGGCGCCTTTGCGACGTCTAGGATATATGTGAGTCTGGCTTGGGGTCATGCACTGTGAGCTGATAGGTGGCAAGCAAACTTGCTCAGGCGTCATAGAGTCTGATCTGGAACATTGTCCCAAAATTGAGGCAAGCTGTGATGAAGTCTGTTGGGGCGACAAGAGCATGTTTTGCGCGTGTTGTTCATAGTTTGAGACACGAGCAGGTTGGTTTCATGCTTAAAAAGTCGCTGATACCTCGTTTTTCTCTTCTGTTCTCTGAGAATCTGTAGAGCACCAGCCATATTTTGTTGAAATGTGGTGAAGCATTTGGTCAGGAGAGTCTCTGCCGTCTACCACGTCCTGCCTACACAAGATCATCTTGCACAGTGGGGATCAATGGGGTGGTGTATACCAGTCATTGGCCTGTGTCGGAATCATCTTGAAAGAATAGGCGAACATCAATGATGGATTCAAGATCAACAAAGGCGCACACTTGCCACCTCGATTCAGGGATGGAAGCTCTCTTCTTCCATATTTGCACGCTTCTTAAAGACGGAGAACACATTGGTATACCACTGGCTTACACTGCTTGAGCTCAGATCCAAGATCTTTAAAACCTTCCATGAGAATTCTGAATCCCTTGGCATTTCGAACCCGATAACCAAGACACGCAGCTCCGGGTCGGCAAGAATATCAAGCACTTCAAACCCACGGCTCATCCTGCAGAGTCATCCAGAGACAGTCTAGGATATCGACATCATACACACAATACTCTTCACAACGTGGCCTGCAAACCAAATGCCTCAAGTTCCCATCTACAAGATCGCGACTCCAATCAGCCTGTACCTGAGCTCGAAGTACCTTCATATACCCAGTAAGCATCAAAGCAAAAACTCATTGCTAATCTGCGATCTACACTAGTGCACAGAAATCATCCGTTCACACGTGCCATCGCGCAGCCACTCTACAGCACACATGCACCCGGCTAGCAGCCCGCGATCCTCATCCAGTGCCTCGAAGCATCTGGACCTGGAAAGCTTTGTACGTACCGATCCACTGTTTGTCAATTTGTACCACTCCCGATCTGGGCCATGGGACTGTGCCTGGCGCACTGACACATTGCAGCGCTGAATTGCAGATCAACGCCCTCGGCTATGCTTGCATTAGATGCATGTCATACTGTCTGTACATTTTCACGCTACGACACGGGCGAAATCTCATTGCCGTCCGTGCCTGAGACGTGCAAGCACAATCTCATAACCTACCGCGCCAGGCTCAAAATCCACGGCCCACACAGACAGACTCCAAACAACCGCTCCAGACTAAACATTGCCTACCAAACGTAGCCTAGCTACTCTTCCGATTTTCACCGCTTGTAAATCAAGGTACGCGAGACCCATCTGGCAGCGAAGCGCAGCATCTATTCGACGGGGAAAAGGCAGATCGCACTAATCTCGTTCGCGACTCCTCAAGCGCGGAACGTGGCTGGCGGGAACCCGGTGATTGAACTGAGTACCGTCGCGCCAGGACAGATATCATTCCGCCTCCTTCTAGTCGTCGGTCCAGGATACGTATTGATTTCCGACGGATACTAGAGTAGATTCTGAAACTTGAAAATGGAAAATGGATGGCCGAGACGTCAATTGCGCCGTGGTCACTTTCCTGTCCTGGGAAATCGGGCGGAAGGAAATTTGGGGATGGGAGACATCACTGATGCAGTAGAGTCGGGCACGTGCGTGGCTGGCGGAGCTTTGGGGCGTTGCCAAGCTAGCTCATTTCAAGCTGCATCTGCGCAGATTGCATGACAAAGAACTGGATTGCAAGGGGGCGCAGACACTAACCAGGCATCAGGAAAGGGCATTGGAAAAGGGCAGACCACCTCGAGCTCAGCGGAAAAAGTTCCAAGAAAAAAAAAGAGGAAATAGTAATAGAAATAAGGGCAAAGATGTAGTCTAAAGAGGGTATATTCATTCGGTACGAAACCTCGCCATGCTATTCAACGTATTACAATTAAGGAATCTTCTGCTCCTTCTCATCATCTTCTGGAGTCATTTCGTGATCATGAGAATGTGTCAGATATTTACAACTGGCCACGGACGGCACCGGGGACAGCCAAGGAGGAATGGACATCGGCGAAGAAGGCAGAAGGGTTGGCCTCAATCTGAGCAACGCGGAAGCCAGTGCCAGTGTCACGGCCGTCGGTGCCGTTCAGGCCAGTGGTGAAGGGCCCCTTCAGGCAGCCAACGGAGATGGCCTCGCGCTCATCACCAACGGGGTTGGGGAAAGCCAGACGAGGGGGACCAGATTGGCCACGGGCAGCCTGGTGAATGTGGGTGGCAGTCTTGGCAGGGGACGAGTACTGGCCGCGGAATCCAGTGAGCTTGATGTTGTAGCAGATGATGTCGAGTTCAGAGTTGATGCCAAAGTCGTAGAAGCCTTTGGCGCCGGCAAGACCGCCGGTAGGGGTTGTGCCGTTGACGACCTGCTCGGGGACAGCGACAACGTGGTAGGTGCTGGTGAATTTGAAGGGTCCGTTTTCGCAGCCCTTGTTGCCAGGAGCGGGAGCAGCAGGTGCGTTGTAGGCAGGAGGCTGAGCACCAGAGCCAGTGCCAGCGGGGTACTTGACGTTCTCCCAACCGCCAGGGGGAGCAGGGTACTCGTGCAAGTTCTCGCCAGTACCGGCAGGGTACTTGACGGACTCCCAACCGCCCTTAGGGGTGTAGTCGTGGGGAGCTGCAGCGGCCACAAGGGCGAGAGAAGCAATGGCGGCGAAGGACTTCATTGTTCTGAAGTTGGTTTTGTAAATGTTTTGGTTGATTGTGTTGCTGGAGAAGATTGTTGTTCTTGTTGGTAGCGGAGTGGTGAGTTGATGATGAGGATCGAAATGGCCGCGGCGACAGCTTCAATATATAGACATGATCAACAGGTGGAGTTATGGGGAATTGACAAATTTCCACAGAGCCACAGGCAAAAGGCTTCATTGTCGACATGGACGCTGCCCAGACCAATTCGCGTCATGCCACGACATTCCGCCGTTGACAAGCAGCCTGCAAGATTTGGGGTCGAACACATTGCGCGTGCTAGCTGCTTACCTGAACTATGCCGGATTGATCTTGCCAAGCTGGCGAATACAGTAAGGTGTTGCGTGGAGATTTCTCAGGTTGGAATAGACTGTAGGGCCGCAGCCGGTTCGGAATGACTGCACAAGGCGCAGTGTACTTGGCGGAGGTAAACCCTCCCTGGTTGGCAACTGTCTTGGAGTGATTGGCGAGCCAAGTCAAGTTTGCTTCTAGAAGAAGGCTTGTGGAGGCAAGAGAAATGTGCCATCAACGAACAATGCGTTTTGAACCAAGAGCTTCTTCGCTTTGAGCCTGTAGAGCATGCCTCCATATCGACTGCGTGGAACATTGTGATGGCACGGGTCATAATGAAACTCGGACAGCCAGCGGCGCAGCGGTCAGTCAGGCACATCAATCTGCGTGTAATTCCGCTGGGTCCAGACCAACAGATGGACTGAGAGCACAGACGCTTAGCAGCAGCGGCGATCGAGGTGCGGAGGGCGCCAAGGCGGGTGAATACTGTTCATGTGCCAAGGACGATGCAATATGACCGCCAAGCGGCTTCCGTCAGAGGATCACGTCGCGGAAAGAAGGTCTTCCGGTCGGCACTTTGCAGAAACAAAATCCATGGCCGGGCCTGGGGCGAAAAAGTACAGAGTGCTCGGTGGTAGCGACTGCGAACTTATCCTAGAGAGCGACCTGCAGCTGAGAGTGCTGAGAAGAGGGGAGGGTTGAGGAGCAAGAGAGGGAGTCCAGGCGATCCAGGTTCTCGCAGCCATGGCAGGTGTCATCGTCGGCCACACGGCGCTCTGAAGGCCGAAGGGTCCGGCGCCCGTCGCCGAGAACTCGCTAGTCCTTCCGCCTCATGGATGTCTCTCAGTAATTGACTTGACGTGCGCCTCCACCTATGACACTATCCCGCGCGCCCTGGCTTCTTGGCCGTGGATGCACTGCCTTGCGAGCCGACGCATTCGTCCCCGACCAGCGCGAAACCTTGATGTTCATGAAGACATCGCTACACACGTCAGGCTTGGAGGCTTGTCGTGACTAACATCAATACAAGCCATGCCCACTCAATCGAGTATCTGCAAAGTGGAGGCGAAAGTCATTCCAAAAGGCATCCTTGCCTAGATCATTGACTACCACAGTTCGTCAAGTCTTGGAATCCCTGACACGCTTGGATGTCAAAAGCACCCAGCTTGTCGTTCTGCCCGCTGCCAGAGCTGCTCCTTCTATTCTAGCAACCAAGCGTGAACAAGACGGACCTCGCACCTCTCGCAAACTTTTGCGATCGCATTCAATCGCTCCGAGTACCGCAAGCGTCAGTGTTTGGATGTTCGATTAGTCGATTGTCACGACAATGGCAGCAGCACGCCAGTCCTTCTTACAAAGAATGTGGGGCTCGCGCTCGTCGCGGCCCTACGTTCGGGGTCCTCCGCTCAAGAAGGGCTATGACATCGACTTCGCTAGTTCAGAGGTCCCAGCTTTTAGTAAGGCTTGGGGTCGCGACGGCAGTTGTAGTAGCCCTGTTGAAGGCCCATCTTGCGTGGCTCGTCCTGCGTCTGGCTAGCAAGCTCGGCTGTCTGGTAATGCACCTCTGGACCTGCGAGTAACTTTACCTGCGGAACATGCAGTCAGTCTTGCGGTCACATTTCCGATGCAAGACAACAGACGCAAAGCCAACAGCCTTCTGCAGAATCAGACGACCATATCAATGTCTCCCATTGAACAGTGTCTTGAGCAGTCCGCGATTCACGCGGAAAGCCCTGCACACCATCTCAGCGTCTTCAATGTCGCATCAACGAAGACCCAAGAACTTGTCCGGTCTCGCGCACTGTACAGGTCATTCCATAAGATATCCATGACGCTTCCGCGAAGCTTTCGGGCATCAACAATAACATTGGTTGCTGGGCAGTAGAATTTTCCAAGGAGGAATAACCGCGAACTACGGCTATCGTTCCCTCGCCACGGCGGCATTTTGCCGTCATGCTCACTGGTGTTGAGAAAGACACTCAAAGGCCAGGGAGTTGCTCCACGCGCGTATTCCACACTCGCAAACGCCGCCCAACACGTGACTAGATGGAGCTGGCTCGCATTCGAATGGACCTGAAGCACTTGCTTCTTCCGGTAGATCAAGGAAACCATTTATTAGTGCCGGATACGGCTCGCCGAGATGATGTTCGAGGCAAGCAAATTTCTGCAATAGCATAACCATCGTTGCTGACAACAGCACCATAGATTGCAAAGCAATGCGAGCCCGGAATTCGTCGTTACCATACAGTAGTGGAACTGAGCTCCCCCGTCGCTACGTGTCATGGTCCAACAGCCGAAGCAGATGTACGAGCCCTGCTTGATCCTCCTGGGATTGGAGAGCATGACAAGAGTCGCACGGGAGCGCTCTTTAAAGACTGAAAATGAAAGGGTATCATAAATCTACAAAGCGGGTCCGAACGCTTGCGCGTGGGACAGCATCACCGTGGCTGCTCCACGTAGTTTGTCTGTAACATGGGTACACTTGCATCGGCCAGCTGTCTCGACTTCCTCATTCGCAACACATAGAATGCGATGGCCCCCGCGATAAGGGCCAAACCCGCAACACCACCTACCACACCGCCAGCTATTGCACCTGCATTACCGGAACTTGGCGTCGTATCAGCGGACGGTGAAGCAGAAGTCGACGTCGATACTGTCTCTGAGGATAACGTCGATGATGCAGAAGCTGTGGAAGTAGATGCTGAGCTAATGGTCGAGGAGGCGATGCTCGTCGATGTCCTTAGCGCAAGTGGACTCCATATCGTTGAGTCTGCATTTCCTGGGTCCCGCGATTGACAGACGATGCCCTTGTACGACTGTATGGGTGCGCCAGGTGTAGACTGGACTTGTAAGTGATTCGTGAGACAGTACGGGACGTCAGATGAGCTACGCTTTGTCAGCTAGGTTCGTCATATCGTGATTCCTCATCATGATGTTTAAGACAGCATATGCTCGCAACTACATCTTGAGCCGTCGTCGCCAGCGCATAAGGAAAGGAAAAAAAATGGTAAGACTGACCAAATAGTGGTAAACCCCGGCGTGCATCCGTTTGGTCCCTTGGCACTACAACTAGACCGCACAGCTGTATTGGTGTAATCGACGCACGCAGTCCATGGCTGCAAACAATTTTGGCCCGCCGCGCAGCAGCCAAAGTAGGAGAATGCAGGCGCGCCGACGCAGCTGAGGCTGTTGGGGCAGACGTAGGGCTGGCCTGTTGCGCCGTAGTTGTAGGCGCCGCAGGTCTTTCCAATGGTCACGTAGGCGTCTTGTCTCGCTTGTAGGTATAGAGGTATTTCAATCTTTGCATTGGGGCCTGAAGTAGGTACTGGTGATTTGCCCTGTGGATCTGAAGGAAGGGGTGTGAAGGGCGTCGGGGTCGGTGTTGGAAGTTTCATCCTGGAGTCTGCTCAGTCGCGTGATCTGGACTCGAAGTTGGATGGTGAAGCCGCGATCTTTGCTCAGAGGAGCCTGCGCTGTTCTCGGATCACAAGAAGGTAAATCTTCCTGAGGATTCGGTGCGCGCTGAAGGCAAGACCAGATCGAATTGGGGCGACAAGAGTACCTAGTCCGTCAGGAGTGAAGAAAACCAAGTCGCCTACGATCAGCGACCTCGAGAGACAGCCGGCACAAAAGAACAAGAAAGAACCGGAACAATACTCAGCTTACCAACGAAACCTGTCATGCAGCGAAGACTCAATTCAATATATGCGCGCGCGAAAAACGCAGCCAGCACGGCCCACTTTGTGCGCAAAAAGGAACCTACCACTCAATGACCCCCAAATCAATCTACGCTTTACGACCCTCTCCATCCTCGGCCGCGATACAAGAATTTCGAAAGCGGGCCTACTAGACGTAGTCTGCTCCTAGTCTGCGTCTAGGGGCAGTGATTGACAGCCTCAAAGCCGTGTCGGATGCGTATTTATGGCACCATCTTACGGTCCAGTGCCAGACCATTCGCTCGAGATGAGCGCTAGACAGCGCAGGAGCCGTTTAGCGGGGATGAAGGGGGTTTCGCAGTCTTTGGACTACGAAGGCTATGATGGAGGGCAGGTGGGTAGCTGGACTAATGGGTGTCTAGCGGCATCCCTGGGCGAGCTATACGCTCGGCATCTAGCTCCATCGAGTTCGCGAGCGGGAAGCGACACGAGACAGAGGACGAGCGCCATGTGCTGTACTTGAGAGATTTGGGGGCCTGCTGATACTTTCTCTGTAGGCCCGCGGTTCGCCCGAGAGATGTAAGTGGACTCATTCCTGTCACATGGTGGGCGAGTCGAGTATTGTCAACAAGAATGTGAGAGACTGCGACATCTGGTTCCTGGCACAAGTCTGCAATATGGTCTCCAGAGACACAGGCAACAAAACGCCGTTCAGCAGTCGAGCCGAGCCATTGGCCAAGAAGCTGTGGCCATGTCGACCCGCCCCAAGATAGCACAGCGTGCACGACTAGCCCCTCGTATTTACATTTGTATTTGATCAAGTGGGCTGACACCGAGGCAGGCTGAGTCAGTGCTTCAGGTGCGCCTGCACGTCCAGGGCACTCCTGCAATAATTACAACTACCGCGACGCCACCTAGATTAGATGTACTGTCGGCAGACGCTGCGCACAGCCCCTTCTTCGACAAGCCACGCTGCAGGTGTGGGGATGAAATCGTGCGATCGATTGACTCGACCCCAAGAGCCTTTGCGAGATCGACGAGCTTGAGCGCCTGCTTCGAAGTGCAGTCAGAAAACTGGTTAAGGCTGTTAGGCTGATGCGCTGATCCTCCTCGACCCACGACCGACAGTGTCACGATCAGACTGCGCTCAACGCCAAGCGACATCCTTAACGTCCTCACCTTCGCCGGTGTAGCACATCATGCCCTTTTCCGACCCAGAAGTGGTCATTGGCATCGACTTTGGCATGACCAGCACAGGCATAACTTACTCCCTTGCTCCTCACTGGCCAGATCCAAAACCAATCCAGTCCTGGCCATCGACCACCGGCACTGTCTTGCGAAACAAGGTCCCCACCGCCCTAGCCTACGACATTCGCGGCGAAAAGCTCAAGGCATGGGGCTGCTCTGTAGACCTTTGTGATCTGGAGAGCATGCCCGTAGAGCTCTTCAAGTTACACCTTGATCCCAACTTCAAGGACCCGCACGAGGAGGGCTACACGCTTCACGAGGCCCAGCGGTACTTTCGTGATTACATGGGATGTATTCGAAATTATGTGCTGCTGTATTTAGAGCAGAGCATCCCGAGAGCGAGAGAGAAGAAACTGGAGTGGTTGATCAGTACGCCCACGACGTGGCGCTCGCCGGGCGTGGTGGCCGTCATTGAGGAACTGCTGCACGATGCCGGATTCAGTGGATCAAGAGAGAAACTCACAATGTCCCTAACGGAAGCCGAGGCCGCAGCCGTGTACGCATCAAAGTTCTCGTACGCGCCTGGTGACATCATCATGGTCTGCGATGCTGGGGGAGGTACGACAGATTTGAACATCTTGGGTGTGAGAGAAGTTGCTGGGGGCGCAGTGCAGCTGGAGCAGCTACTGTGGGTTGAAGGCGAAGCGATTGGGTCCACACTTATCGACTTCCACATTGAAAGAAAGGTCGCGTCACGATTGAGAGCTTTGGAGAAATCACTCAAGATGGCCGTCGAGGAAGCTGCCGAAGAGACTGTACGGTTTGAGGGACGTTTTGAGAGCTACAAGTGCGCGTTTGGATCCGAGACAACCGACAGTCAAAAACCTCTCTGGCTACCAATCGCGGGACTGGATGACAAGCTTACGGCAGAAAACGATGGGATCGTGAACGGAAAAATCGAGATTACAAGGGAGGAGCTGCAAGAGGTGTTCGATCAGCAGATCGAGGCTTCCTTTAGGCTTGTCGACGAGCACATTGACCGAATGGTACAGCGGCAGCCTGGACATCGCATCGCCTACTTGATCTTATCCGGTGGCCTCGGCTCCTCGCCGTATGTTCGAAGCCGCATGGTCGAACGGTACCAAGGTGGGCAGATTGCCGGCACTTCTGGAATCCGGGTGCTCGTCGCGGCAGAAGCACAATTGGCCGTGGCATACGGGCTGGTGAGCGATCGCATGCAAGGTCTCCGCCATGGGCCGGCCATGTTCGAGAACCACTGCGCACGCAACAGCTACGGTGTGGTAACGCAAGAGCTATACGATCCAATAAAACATAAGAGTACCACACCACACGTGTACGTCAACAAGAGCGACGGGCGCAAGTGGGTTGCCAACAGGATTCGCTGGCTCCTGAAAAAGGGTGAGCAGGTCTCGACCTCGCGCGGCGTGACGCAGCCATGTCAATTGCGGCTCGAAGTAGGCCGCGAGGCTACGCCCTGGCAAGTACAAATTGTAATGTCGTCGGTGGACCTCACGGAGCTTCCGGATCACAAGAGTCATCCTGCGGTGGAGCCCGTTTGCACTGTGACCAGCTTGATTGATCCAGGCTTGATGAAGATGAAGAATCGGCACTGGTACCAAACCAAGCAGCCATACTGGCTCGCCGAGTTTCAATTAAAGATCATCGTCGGAGCGGCTGATCTGCGCTTCGAGTTATGGGATAGTTCGGGGAGTAAGTGCAGCCGCGAACATGACCGCATTACGGTCAAGGCCGATGGCATTCATCGTGGAGAGGGAGAGGTTTATGAGGTAGAAGGCTGATTTTGATTGCATTTTGCTTTCTCTTCGGCGCGGCATAGATGATACCCCAGATGGCAGCATTAAATACTTAACCTTTCAGATCTCATCGCGACGAAGCGCTCTTTTCTCTGATTATTCTGCCTTTCCACATCAAGATTGCAGGTGCAGCTGTCAGTGCGAGCGCAACGAAACCAAGCAGACCACTAGCCCAGCCGAATCCGAGGCTCAGGTACATTGGTTTGATTGCTAACGGGAGGTAAGATGCAAGGAGGTTCTCTCCAGCTGCCACGGCCGCAATCGCGCTGGCAGCCCTAGATGGGTAAAAGTCTGTAATGTATACGGCAACGGCTGTGATGATGACTTGAATCGCGCAGCCCTGCATAGCAAGACCGATGGTAGGCGCTATCCACGGAATATTCGGTAGGGCTGTGAAGCCATAGACGAACAAGCCTCCCGCGAGCAATAGAGGAATGATCAAAATGGTCGCTGGAAGGATCGCTTCAGGAACAGGGATGGACTCTGTGAGCGAGTCATCTGCTGAAGATTCTGGATTGCGTTCAGCGCTCTTTATGTAGTAGTTGTTCTGCCATATGCACAGAACAAGGCCCAATGCTTCTCCGATCAGCAGTGAGACTTGAACCACGGCAGTCTGAGTGATGGTGAAGGCATAAGCCGCGGTATAGACGAGAGCTATGGATTCCGCTGCCGCAAATACCAGCGTGAAAGCTAGAGCGGAAAGGAAGGTAAACGAGGCCAGGACCGGAGAGGTGAACAGCATGTACACTGCAATCCTGCTGACTTTGCGGATTTCTCTTAGCGTGTCGTTGAACGTCGATGGTGCTGAAGGGATACCGCTGTCATGGGGCTCTTTCGCAGAAATTTGAGCTAGAATGACTTCACCTCTGGTTTCGGGGATGAGAAAGTATACAGCAGGAAGCGAAGCACTGTAGATGATGAGCTGAATCCAGAAGATCCATGGCCAGTCGAGGCCAGTCGTGGCAATGGCGCCAAACACTGGGCCTAATGTAACCCCTGCCAGCAGAGCAAAAATATATAGAGTCATGGGCAAGAGCCGTTCCTTTGCGGTAAGGAAAAGATTTGCAATGAAGCCATCAATGGCATTTTGGCAAGTGCCACCGAAGCTACCAGCAATGACGCGGGTGACAATAAGGGTTGCGAAGTTAGGAGCAAGTGCCTGAGGAATGACGAAGACGGTGAACAATACATAACAGGTCTGAAAAGTTAGCAAATAGAACAGAAATAGATAGAGGTGGCGGCGTACCAAATAGCCCCATCGCATGCCGTAGGCTTCCATCAACGGATAGGTGACGAGCGGAACAAGCGCAGCGGCAGTGTTCCATGCAGTAACGGTGAGATAGACATATTCGAAAGTGCCATTGCTGACATTGAATTGAGTTGCTATGCTCTCAGTGGCAGTGGTGATGGCGGTCGAGTTCAAGCTAACGACGAGGGTCACGTAGCTGGCGATCCATACGACGGTCCATTTTCGAGCGGACGGCCAATTGTGACTGATGAATGTTAACGAGGAGCAACAGTGACCTGTCTTGGGTGCAGAAGGCGACTCACGGGTTGCGTGGGTCCTGTTCCCAGGCGTCCTCAGTAGGCGCAGGCTTGTCATGCGGCAGTCGCTGGGCTTCAAGACTTGTGTCTCTGGAGACGCGACCGGTCATGTTGTGCTATAAGTTGAGGATATGCGGACGAGTGAAGAAGCCATGGCGGAGAGGAAGTGCGGCAGGGTCAAGCTTTTAGCGAGGGAGTGCGAGGGAAGGCGCGACCAGCAGAAGGATTTGTTAGTCAACTGTAGCTGTTGCAACCACCTCGCGCAGGTCTGCGCCGTCGGACGTCAATGACGTACGGCAGCGATTTTCCCAATGCAGACCGCCAGCAGGAACTAATGACCCGAGGTGTCTTGGCACTCCCACACCCCCCCCACGAATGGGGCGCCGTATATCCTTTCGGCCTCCGCGGCCTCCGTGGCATCCACGCGACTTCGCATAGAAACCGCGAAGCGGACAGCGTCAAGTCTGCTGTCGAATGCCTTGAGAATCGACTCTATTCGGTTTTCGAAGTCGCTCGAGGGTTGGAATAGGCCACACCGCATCCCGTCCACATTCAGGCTCAAGAAAGCGTGCTCCTGAGCAAGGGTCCAAAGGCTTATTTTCGATGTTTACCCTTGCTTGTCCATTGACAGCCGTGCCGACAGTATTGAAGAATCGAGTTGGCCCTGATATGCTATTTGCACAGCGTGTGAGACCGAAACCTGACAAGGCGATCTTCTCAACCAGGATCAGAATGTGGTCGGGATGGTTCACAAGTCGCGTTGGACGAAGTCGAAGTCAGACGCAGGCGGCGGCTTTCGGTACCTTCTGTCGTCTTGTCCGTAACTCACACCACGCCGGAAGCCTCGGAGGCTGACAACACATGTCTTTTTGTTGCCTGCCTCCTCGAATATCAGTTGCGTACACGCAAAGAGGTGTGATGGGAAGGAAGAATGAATTACATTGCTGTCATGTTGTCTTCCAAGCCTGAATTTCTGAGTGGTTCGCATCAGCCTTGAGATGTATCAGGTCACCTCCATTTGATAGATCATTACAAGCAGCAGATCAAGAGCCAAAGAAAATCTGACATTTTGTTTTGTAGTGGAAGTAGACTGAGTACGCGACAACCTTGATGAGGCGTTGTTACTTTAACATGTGTTTCTGCAAATCCTCATACCGTCTTCCATAATCTTAGAATGTGAATGTCTTGAGAGACTAATAGACTTCCTGGTGCACCTCGTTGCAGACAGATTGCATGTCGTGTGGAGTTTCACGTCGACCACGATCAATGACGGCTAGTCTCGTTATGGTCGCTGGTGTCGACAAAGTCAACCCTGAGGTAAGCGTTTTGACCGCCAACCCAGAAGCCTCCGACGGATATATTATAGCATTGGGAGATGACTGTCCATGTACCTTTCCAACAGTCCTTAATTTTAGTGACATCGTTCGCCCAGAAGACCGTCGAAGTTTTCTGACCCAGCGGATACGTCTTCTTCGCATTCCCTTGCCAGTGGTAGTTCCTGCAGAAGTCATCGCGCGAGTTAATGATACCTTGATATGCCGCCTTCGGGAGCCCAATATTAGTCTCGGGGTAACATGTTAGGTCACCTGCGTGCGTCCTGGAAGCAGCAAGTAAGGTGGCGATTAGTTGAAGTTTGAAGTTGGTCAACAGCATGATTGCGGAAAAGATAGATCCGTGTAGTATCGATCGATCAATTTAGTCCTTTACTGCACGAAGCGTTGCGGAGAAGCTGGCCAATGGTAGAGGCGCGGCAAAGAGAAAGCGTACGTGTCTACAAGTGAAGCTGTCGTCACACTTGAAGACAAAGAATAGAAGTGGGTCAGTATAACATGCATGTCATAGCACGGTCACGAGATCGTTGGGATATACAGTAACCGGTAGACTGTCGATTTAGACCTCAAGCTGACCCCGGTCCTCATGATCCCATGTTGTGATGCGGCGCAAAAGCAATTGCGCTGACCGGAGCTTACCGCAGGGTCGATTCAGGCTCCTGGGCTTTCGTCACATCGCAATCACGCTCGTCACGAGATTCGCTGACAGTTGATGTGTATGTTGAGAGCCTTTGCTCGGTACAGTATGCATGATCGGGTGTTATAGTCAAAGGGCGGGGGATGCTTGCTGACTGACACTAATCCTGACGGGAGGCCGTCACTCATGACGATGCTCGTGCTAACCTTGGAAGACTTGAGCTCCCGCGGGATCTTGAAAACGGGCTTCATCATCTCAATCGTCGTAACAAGCTGGAGACAATGATCCACTGCGGGCGACTTCAGACTCTTGAGAACTCAGTGGAACCGTGCCTTTAGCTTTGCTTTGGTATGTCATAGACACCTTCGCGGTTAGGCCACGATTGATAGAACCACGTCAGTATTAGCTGCTTCAAACGATGCGCCCTTGAAGAGTGGGCTTGCGACCGGATATCCGACGGACACTTCTGGACAATTCTTCACCGAGGATATTGTCTTGAATGAGCATGCACCAGATTTGGCAAGGTCTACGTATTCAATGACGGTGGTGAATGAATGACAAGAATCTGAATTCGTAGTAGAAGATCTAGTCAAGTGCAACAGTCTGATAGTGTCCCTCTGGAATGAGGCCTTGTCATCATAGCCAGTTCCACTTAAACTCAAGGTTGATCTTGGCTTTGTGGGCCTTGGTCCAAGTTACGGCAGCCAAGAAGAAAGTCCTTTTAGTGAACCTGAAGCCGAGGGGTAGTAAATGAATGAGGCCGTGCTGAGTTCCGTTTTGAAATTCTTTCTCGCCTGCCAAATTCATCACACTGGCGTTTGGCCCCCATCGAAACTGGATATTGAAGGGTGCGTCTGACGTATCTCCCCACAATTGAACCAAACCAATGAACTCGTGAGCATGATCCGGTGATGGAATGGCAGCTGATAGCCAATTCTCATCGTCTCCTGCTACAAGGGTAGTCCCCACTCGGCCCCGAGTGTTCGAACAGACGACATGTGTCAACAATTCATCATGCCGTGCGGGATCCACCACTTCTCCGTCGGGGGCGAGTGTGACACAGAAAAGTCCCTCATCGCATTCGAAGCCCGTGTTGAGTATCGATGGAAATGGGTCGTGGATAGGATTGCAGTAGTGCCGCCATGTATCGTCGCTGTCGCACCACTTCGACTCCAAGTGGTCAGCACTGTCGTAGTGTCGTTCGCGACATAGTTGGTTGTAGTTAGGCTCGTGTAGCCTACCCGCAGACCGGCGTTCCAATTCGTGGGAAGACCACTCAAATTCTTGTGTGGTTATGTGCTGTTCGTTTGATTGGGTATCTATTGGTCTGTGCACCTCAAGCGCACGAGCGCTCACTGTGCCAGTGACGAGAAGTAGGAGACCAAGACAGCGGCCCATGTTCCACAACCTCGGCTCAGCTTCCAAGCAGGAGGAGTCCGTACTTCCTCTACCAGCCGAGCGTTCGTCTTTTCTCGGGCGAGAAGCTGATGAGATACAGTATACCTTTTGCGATAGCAAGCATGTATGTTCTCAACTGTAATGGGTCACAAACTCTAAATGATCTCAAAGATACGAAATGAATCTTTCCAAGGCTCTCGATGATGTCTTCTATGCTCGAATCATCTACAACTATTGATCCTTCTTTAAAAGAGAAATAAGTCCGTCTGACTGACATCGTCCGCCTCGCGTGGCTCAATCTCGGCCGAACCGGGTCTCTCGATATCAACGTCCTTGAGGTCTTTGAAACGCGCAACGCCCAAGCCTTGTTTTCAACTCTTCGAGTGCCTCAAAACCCAAAGATAACTCAATCGTATAAGTCAGTAGTCCGCCTTGTGTGATAGTTCTGGATTAATCGTGTCCTATATCTGCACTGAGTCAGACCACATGTGACAGAGCTGTCTGGACTCACGAATCGTTGGACGAGCGAAACCGTGTCAACTTTCGAGAAGATCACGTCCCTACAGTATGCTCAATCTGTGCATGACATGGTCTCAGTTGTAGTGGTGTACACTCTTCCTGTTCTTGGTAACGTCGGCTGACTAATCAACCGTGTGTCATGTGTAATCGGGCTTCTGGCGCTGGACTCATCATATGCGTGTCAATCTGCGACAAGGGCGTAATATCAAGTCGATGTGCGTGGTCTAGATCGATGAGGAAAGTGACATGCTAACGTCTGTGCTCAGGCACCGAGGGCTGAGGCACGGCACCCGAGTACACACCCTGGTCGCGTGTGAGACGCAGCAGGCGCGGCACGTTGACGGATCGCGCGTGCACCTGGTAGCAACATTCGAGAATACTTTGACAGAGTGTCTGCTATCCCGCTGTTGATCCGGTAAGCCCCGTTGCTCATATGCCGAGAGTTTGTTTTAAAAGGTCATGGCCTCACGGCCCGAACCACCTTCTTCGTTTCTAAACAATTGTGGTGAAACAACAATGGATTCCGCTCAATTCCGAGAAGCCGGGCACCGGGCGATAGACGACAGTGAGTTTAGAAGCAATTCAAGATTCATCCCCTTTCTCTTTGTAGACTGACTTCACACACTAGTTGTGGACTATTATGAAACCGTCCAGCGGGGTCCAGTGAGACCGAGCGTGGAGCCGGGGTTTCTACGGAAGGTCATACCAGATTCTGCGCCGATCAAGGGAGAATCTTGGGAGAAAATCGACGAGGACATGAAAAAGCACATCCAACCTGGTTTGGCCCATTGGATGCACCCAGGATTCATGGCATATTTTCCCGCGTCTTCCACCTTTGAAGGGATCCTAGGAGAGCTTTTCTGCGCCGCGTTCAATGGACCTGCTTTTGACTGGTCTGCTTCGCCGTCTGTAACCGAGCTGGAATCCATTGTCATGGACTGGTTGGTAGATCTTCTCTCGCTGCCGGAATTGTTCAAATCCTCCGCCGATGCGGGGGGAGGCGGGATCATCATGGGAAGCACTACCGAATGTCTCATTAGCACAATGAATGCGGCTAGATCAAGGGTCCTCGGCAGTACGAAGCTCACAGAATTGGACAGCAGCCCAAGCGCGGATGGGCTACAGGATGTCCGGGACCGGCTGGTTGTACTCTCCGGCTCCGAAACTCACATGGCTACGGCTAAGGCAGCGCGCATTGTCGGAGTCAAGCATCGCTCGATACGATGCTTCCCTGCGGGGGGAATCGGTCTCACTGGGTCTCTATTCGCCAAGCTCGTCGACGAATGCAGAGCAGACGGCTTGATTCCCTTCTTCGTCACTGCCACTCTGGGCACAACTAATACATGTGCCATAGATGATTTTGGTGGCATTGCTGAGGTGGTAAGACTCAACCCAGAGATTTGGATCCATGTTGACGCTGCGTATGCCGGCGCGGCCCTTGCATGTGAAGAGTATGCCCACCTAGCAAGGGCCATGGGAGACTGTGACAGTCTGAGCGTGAACCTTGGCAAGTGGTTGCTCACCAACCTGGACTGCACGTAAGTGACATGGACCCGCCATAATTACTGCGACACTCAATGCCATGCTGACCGAGCCGCAGCGCCCTTGTCGTAAAGCAGCAGCAATCCCTTACCGACTCTTTGCAGAATACTTGTGACATCGTCGCAAGCGAGGAGACTGGAAAAGCTGGAATCGTCGATTATCGCAACTGGCAACTCTCAATGGGTCGTCGCTTCAGAGCTCTCAAAGTCTGGTTCGTAATGCGATCCTGGGGTAAGGACGGCATTCGGGACCATATCCGGCGGCACCTGCTGTGGGCGGATAATTTCACAGCTATGCTGCAAAGTAGGAGCGATCTCTTCACGATAGTCACTCGACCTCAATTTGCCCTTAACGTTTTCAGAGTCTCCGATCGTTGGGCGTCTCGAGCCAGGCTGACTCCGGATCAAGCAACTTCAATTGCCTTGGATTATGTGAACAGCACCAACCGATTTTGGCTTTCCAAGACAAAAGTGGATGACCGGATAGTGATCAGAGTAGTGAGCGCAAATGTACTCGCGAACGAGGATTCGCTGAAGCAGGTCTTCGCGCTGCTCGTGGAAGGGACACAGTCGTTGGAGCGGGATATGCCGCACATATAGGTCGTTTGAGGAGTAGTCAGTGCTTTTAGTCATCCTAGATCCTTGTGAAGTCCTCTTCACGAATGACTGCAAATGTGGAAAATAGTTTTGGGTGAAAGGAGCTTCCGGACTACATGAATCGAAAGGGATGGCTGATACGCACGTTCTTGTGTCACCGTGCCCGTCCCATGTACTTAGGCTATCGCTACTGGATGTTATCAGATCATGTCTAAATTTCCTTTTATGGGGCTCTCGCAAAGCCAGAGTCGAATGAGATCCTAGCATGGTGCAGCCGGTAGGTAGTCCAAATCATTGGTAGACGGAGAGCATGCGGCCGTGAGACGCGGGCCGATCATTTAGACCAGCTCGGAGATGTAGCTAAAGAATAGCGAGACTCAAGCGAGATGTTGCGACCTTCGGAAGATGCCGCCGATACGAATTGATTCACCTGTACGGGCCCACGGCCACACCATAGGTACTCAGACATGCGCTGCTTGCCGCATTTCCCCCTTTGATGGATGCGTGAGACTGCTGGCCACATTCCTTTACACCCGAGAGCATTTTCAGGTGGTGAAAGTCTCGAAGAAACCACATATCAAGGTTTGAGGCTCAGCTCACGAGCTTTCGTCAAAACTCAATTTCTAGCACTTGATATCACTGGATGACAATCTGGGATCCGGATTCCTGAGACCTTAGCCTCGCAGGCTTAGTTCCCAACCTCACGCGAGGCGAGCCTCTTCCTGCCTAGCATATCGAATGACTTTACTTCGATCCCTAATTTTCGCGCCTTGCCAATAGAAAACAAATGGGATGGGCGCAGTGAGTACTAAAAGAAGCCCCAATAGCGACGAGCCCCATTTGACCCCAAGGGCATTGTACATGGGTGGTCCGGCGAGGGGCAGACATCCGCCGAAAATTCCGCGCCAGATTGTGTTTCCAGACACGGCGCTCGCGGCAAATAAGCCGTAACTGAATACCAAGTAATTGAGTGCGTACAGAAATGTCGCAGTTGAGCCGATTCCGTAGGGTATCCCGGCAAGTACTGGCCATATCCAATGTGTGGGAGGCGAGGCCGTCCATGCAAACCACAATTGACCAACGGGCATAATCACTGCGGCAACACATACGATTGCCACACCTGCCTCAGGGGGTGGTTTCCCAGTGTTTGGATCAATTTTATGCTTATTTATCAGTCGTCGAATCAGCGGCTCACAGGCAAGCACAAGAATTGTGCCGAAGCCTAGACCCAGGAAGGCCAGTCCAGATCTATGGACTTTGTCAGGAAATTAGAAAGGTAAGTGGTAGGGATTGCTACTTACAAACTCTCGCTCCAGCCTCGCTCGTCTTCGAAGACAATTGGAAATGTCGTGAAACTGAGATATAATATGGCGTAGATCAGCCCCACATAGAAGTTCCAGAACAGCAGCATTGGCTCTGTGAATGATAAGATGAATGGTCGGGACAGATTATGCCACAGTCTCAGGAGAACGCTTTGGCAGTCACCTTCGAAGCGAGAGACAAATCTAGCGTCCTTGTGTTTTTGTCTCAAATCAGCAGCTTTGCGTCGTAGAATCACCGGGGGATAGGACTCCTGTATGAGGCATAGAAGAAGTAAACCCAGTCCCCCCGCAAAAACCTCAATCCAGCATAGCCAGCGCCAGCCCAGGTACTGTATAGTCACACCACCAAAAATCGGGCCTACCGTGGGGGCTGTGAACGGACCTATGCTCCAGATTGAGTATGCAAGTGCCCGCTCGTCGTCGTTGGCAATATCAGTCAGTGTTCCAGGCGAGACTGCAATGACACCGGAGCCACCTATCCCTGCGAGAAATCTGAGAAGTATGACGCCGACCAGTGACTTGGCGAAGGGTACCGGAATGGTGAACAGAATGAATAGAACGGTGGACACCATGTATACGGGTCGACGGCCATACAGCTCTGATAATGGTGCCACGACTAACGATCCCAGGACCCAGCCGAAGATATAGAACGACAGTCCCAATGTGATGACCATTCGCGACGACGCGCGGTGTTCAAGCCTGAGTTCATCGAGCGCGGACATATAGGCGGTAGCTGTCACGCCGACACTCAACGCATTGTCAGCTAATACCTCTACAACAGCACACGTGAGACATACATGAGTGTTGTCCAGCTCAAGGTCAAAAGAGCAAATAGTTTATATGGCTTGGACCAGTTCCGAGGATTTTTCTTATCGTGTTTGCTGTCCCAGGTGACCTCGATTTGTTCCTCCTGATTAGACCATTCGGAATTACTGGGCTGACGTGGATTAAATCCATAATTTGAGAACTTTTCCATGACTTTGAAGCCCGAGGAAGCAGTGTTAGACTGGGCTAGAGGCCCTCTACAACAATCAGAGGCCTTGGACATGGGCAGTATAAAATGAAGCAGACGACTTGGGTCTGCAACAGGCGTAGACCGCTCGATCAAGTATGACCCAGGTACTTCGTACGTTAACCGAAGTACTTTGTCACATGCTTCGTTGACCTGACGCCGGTCTTGTGGTAATGGAGAGACTATTCCGCCCGAGTTTGTGTAATTCCGCTTTTCATGAGGGAGATGCTAGAGCTTTGCGGCAAGACTTGTTCAGCCGCAGTGCCGACATTGCGGTATCAGAATGAGCGAGGTTATAAGCCAGACATGTCTTCGTTGTCATATTTGTGAGAGTCATCAAGATCTGCCTTGGGCTGATTTGTAACGCTGTATGTACCGATCCAGGCAAGGATCCCGGAAAGTACACAACTTCATGCTCCGAGATCAAGACACGAGATATGCGCATAGCTCAGTGCATATCGTGGTGCTGATCTACACCAGCAAACATTCGAATTATATTTGCGCTGCGATAGTCAGATCTCGACCTATTTTTTTCGAAAATTACATCGAAATCACCAGGGGCAAAGACACGGACGGCACAGAGTCGTGGCGAATGGAGGGAGTGAGAAGAGTATGCCGGAGGTCATCTTATTTTCGTCAGCCTCCAAGCTTCCATCTTGATCAGTTTTGACTCTCTTTTGCGTTGAAACCCTTAATGTGGTGCATGTAGCATCGGTACTTATAACTATTGCCATGGCTCCCAACGTAGCTTGGTGTCGTTCATTCCAGACAATAATAAAACAGACAATTCTTCTGCATGCATTAGGGGACAATACGAAGTACCGACCTCCAAGCTTGTTTCGCTCTGCGCTCGCTGGCAGGGATATCCTAGCAATTTCAGAGGGGAGTTTAGTTGAGTCCAGCCTCTTCAGAAGCTGACGCTTTCGTATTCGGTCTCCTTTCACTGTGCAACAACGGATCGAGCGGCCCTCTTGCAGCCTACTGTTGGCTCACTTGAGGGTTGCCGGGAGCCGTGCCAAAGAGAGTCATGCGCATGCGTCCAATATTGTGTCGCGTTCTGGACAGGTTGGCCTCCACCGGGACGCAAGTTTCCATACCAAAGCCAGGCGCTTCAAACTAATTCTGCGGCAAGCAAGTGTCCTCGAATCAAGGCCAGCGGTTCAAGATCCGGTCGCCTCTGACCCATATACTGCCTTTAGCATTTCAATCATCGGAGCATGTCCGACAGGCTACCAAGGCAAGGGCTCGGGCAGAATCTGCGCGGCGCTCACGACTAGGAAGCACTCACTGAGGCATACTTAGCAGTTTTCTGGGCCTCGGAGAGGTTCAGGCTAGGCAATGACTCGGATGATTGACCTTGGGACCTTTGCATTTGCTACGCAAGCATGTCACGCGCCACGTGAACCTTCGGGGTTGGATGCCAGCAACTGAAAATCAGGATTAAATTTGTATAAGCCTCAGAAGAGGCGAAAGAATGGACCGGTGGCCCGATATACTCTTTGACCGACGAACTGGTGCGTGGCACGCCTTCCTCAGCCGGTCCGTACTTGACCTCGGACCTTGTCCCATAAGCTACAGACTTGCCACGAATAAATTTTCACGAGCTCGGCGCCGCGCAGATAGCCAAAGTAAGTGTGTGCATTCGAAAGGGCTACTCAGACTCCATCAGGCATCCAAAGGATGGATGACAGAATTCAGGTGAGATTTTTGAAGACGCAGTGAGATGGACGTGTTGACATTAAGATCTTCGGTTTACCGCTATATATTCAACTCGAATGGATTGGGCCATGAATCGCGCAAAGACTTGCCGCACATTCAAGCTCCTTGGAAAGCTTATTAGAAACCCAAAATTCAATGTTGGTCAACCGAATCTAAAGCCTAGCTCAAGGTCC
>JAKCVP010000210.1:0-225047 GCA_023512835.1 Taxillus chinensis
TGAAAAGGCTTCTTGGGCTCCTATGAATGTGTATGTTGTATGAGCCTCGTACTCTGTGCGTGAGCAGAGAAGGCTACTTTTACACAGGGCTGTGTTCCACTCGGTGGAATAGGTAGGTAATAGTGCTGCTTCCAGTAGTAAAAATGTGAGGACCATTCCAAAGAAACGCCACTTGCGCTGGTATCGGTTTAGCCGAAGTTCGCGATGAAGAGTAGATATGCATATCAGATGCGAGATGGTCGAGGTCCTGACAAGTGAACGTTAATTTACGTCACACAGTGACCATTGTGGTAGAGTCTGTCAACAAGAATTTCTATGAATGATGATGACCTACCATGCCAGACCCGTGAGAATTTGCCAATGATACACGGACGTTGTTTCGACGAGGCAAAAACCCGTCAGCAGAGTGCCAATAGCAGTGACCACCTGCTGGTCACTGAAAATGAGCAGTCCGCGCTTGACTGCAATCTCCCATTTTAGAGCCTTCCGGAGTTTGATGTTGAAGATCAGTCTGTCAAAGGGTCCATAGACTCTCGAGTCGAGGATGCCGGCGATGTAACCAGCCCAAGCTAAGGAAAGGCATGCTGCAGCACTCAAGACAAAAGCAAGCACGACCTGAGTTGATCGCATTAGCTATTGTGCACGCGCTCATCCCCTTGAGAGCGGATACTGACCCCAATGCCCGCGATGTCTGCATCCGGCTGTGGACGGTTACCATTGGGAGAAGTACAATTGACAAACATCAGCACGACAGCAAATGAAGCCGTAGCCTTGCGTCCGTGCAGCCCGCAGAAGGTCAATGGAAGGTCGCCTTGGTTGCCTGCAGCAGATTGAGAAGATGTGGCTCAGTGCAAACCTGAGCGAGTTCCATCATGGCTGCCCACGTAGCATTGGCATTGGCCCCAGGTCGTCACTTTTGGGGGGATCTGCGATCACAGCCACGATCTGATCGACTTGCCTGAGCGCTGAACGTCTATGACGGTCAAAGTGAATCGCAGAGCAGATCTCTGGCAATAGTAGGCAACGATTGCGCATCTCTGTCCCCCGAGGTCAGCATCCCTGACCTCGAATCTTGAAGTCGACGTCTGAAGGATGAAGTACGAAGTGCTCGAACAATCTACAGTGTAAACCAGAATGGGGCTAGCGACTTAACCTTGTCCCGACCTCAAGGGCACTAGGTGCCGATGCGAGCGTTCGCATAGACTCTTACGGCTTAGATAGCCCGCATCATCTTCCCCGATACAAATGTAGAACCTATGTGCTGTCGTGGGGGTGCCTGGTCGAAGTTGGAAGTCGAGATTAGACGCAGCGCTGCTGTTCCTGGTCCTTGGAGTCACTTCTCGTGTTCAGCATCTGGGTTGAGTCTTCCAATTTCAGAATGCGCTAATCTTCCAGGAGGGCCATATTGCTCGAGTGTCCAGAGCTGCGTGTGTATCTGGCCCCCAACTACAGACGTCATACCTTATATCAGACAAAACGTAACTTACGACGAAGTGCTTGCTCGACATTCAACTGTTTGAAACCCAGCATTCGTCATGTCTGACAAGTACTGGAGCACGACCGTTACTTTCTTGGGCCAGGGCATAGCTGAGAGCGCTCCGGACAGGGCTATACTGACCGTTTCGATCTCAGTCAAAAAAGGTGACAGAAGCGATGCCCGCCATAGAGCCCAGCTTGTCTTGAACGACGTAGAGGCCATGATCACGACCCTAACAAAGCCGCCAGAATATGAAGAATCACCTTTGAAGGACATGAGCGGCGGTCTTGCCGCTAAAGAGAAACCTGGCCGTGCGGACGCTCCTGCAGTCACATACGCTGTAAGCCGCTGTTTCGTCGGCCCACTGATCATGCGCATCGATGACGGCTACCACGTAGCATCTGTCGGTATCACTGCCTGGTTTGACGACATGCAGGCTCTCAGAGACATCTGCGGACAACTGTCGGCGCTTGAGTCGGTGTCGTATAGTATCAAGTATGCCGTCTCTTCGGCAGCAGAGAGGTGGCTCCAGACAAAAGCCACGCGAAAGGCCTTTGATATCACGGCTACAAAAGCGCAAGCTCTGGGCGCAAGCATGGATGCTACCTCGGTCAGCAAAGGTATGAGAATGGGACGTAAAGAGACGCAAGAACTATCGTCGGGCTGGGTCTCAAAGAGCAACATGGGAGATGGTATGCTAGAAGGGATGCCAAGTCTGAGTCTGGAACCGGATATGTTCAGATACGAGGTGCGCTTGAATGTGCAGTACGTCTATTCACAACAATGATCAGAGCAGGCACGAAAGACTCAGCCCACCTACCTACTGTAGTATGCGATAAATGAAGCATGTGAAGAGATCCACGTGATGTGATGGAGAACAGAGTGCTCACGTGCGCGGCAGGTACCCTCGTACGCGACGCTGGGCATAGCGGAAACTTCGACTTCTCCACGAGTATCGACAACATGGTTTGATCCACAAGCAACATGTCGTCAGCCAAATCATGCGATCGCGCGCTTCCAACCTCTCCATTGAAGCCTGCAGGCTGATACGAATCGCTTGCCAATGGCTACCTTCCAAACGAGCATTCTCTACATGTAGCGCAAGACCCGATCTTTCACACCCAGCGCATGATGCCCTGGAGACTCTCGAGCTCCCCCAGCCAACAGGCAATATCAAGCTGAGCATCCTCCGTCCGCGCATCGCGAGCCAGACCTCCGATATCCTACTCTACCTCCCAGCAAACCCGTGGACCGAGCTAAGCGAGCGCGTCGCTCCACAGTTCTTCACCGAACAGCCAGGTCATACAGTAATAACGGTCCACTATCGTCTTCCGCAAGCGGAATCCAGAGGAAATTCTTGGCCAACACCGCTGCATGATGTTCTCGCAGCATGGGATCACATCACTGCACACCTCTTGCCTAGTCCCGGCCATTTCCACATCCTCGGTCAAGCAATAGGCGGCACGCTTGCCCTAGCGCTAGCCATGACCGAGAGTTTCCAGGCTCGACCACATTCTCATCGTATCTCGAGCGTTCGCACCATTGATGCGGTAACGGATTGGCCTGCGCTTTCTCTAAGCCGCGGTGAGGCTGTTGGCATCCAGACGGAGGCCGAAACAGAGATTGAAGACTACACTAGTTCTCTAGGTGAGCTACGCGCGCTGCGCACGCGTATTTTTGGACCAAAGGGCAGCAACCGCTGGTTTGACCCGTTTGCAAGTCCCGTACATTTCCTGCGTACACCGGTGCTGGAAGAAGATAAGCCGCAGCCTCTGGATATCCTCGAGAAGTTACGCGAGAAAGAAATGCTATGGGAAGAGAGAGATGATGCACTCAAATTACTTGCGGAACTCGATATAGGAGACGAGTCTCCGAGGCCGCAGTCCGCGGCATCATCGCGGAGCAATGACTCTGTTATCAGCAGACATAGCAGTCAATCAGGGAAGAGCGAAGACAAGGTACCGGACCAGAAGATTCGAACATGGCAGCGTCGTTGGCCGGCTATTGGCATCGACTTGGTCCCTCGCTTCGAGCTCTGCGTGAGCGTGGACAATCTTGTACTGCAGAGGCAGAATCAAGAAATGGTGAACGAGTTACGAAAGGCATTGGTCCGCGAGAGGACCAGAGGCATGAAAGTTGATCTCAGTGACGCTGGTGATCAGGAGGACATGACTGGATCGCCGGTCGTGCGTGGTACAAGAAGCAAAAGCAAGAGGAGTGAGGAGAGCGAGGCCGTCAAGGCCGTGCGTCGAGAAGTGGCTACTCTCATCCCAGACGTTGAAGCAGTGTAATATGGCAAATTAGAATCACTCCAGGATCATGGCCGATGGGAGGCATACCGCGAGATATCATGTTCTTGGCCAGCAGTGAACCACTTCCTTGGACACTGTGCCATTGTGCTCGACTTCCTCGCATATGCAATGTTCAAGCATGCGCAACTTATGAAAACCTGTAACAGCATCTATTCTCCACACAGCATCGCCCTGAACGTTGAGTTGAGCGCCCACGATTCTTATTTTTTTTTTTTTAAAAAAAAAAAGAAAGAAAAAAACAAGCCCGGGGTACGATCTATGTGTCGAGCTTCACGGACGAGGTAAAGACTAGACGCTGAGATGACCTGGATCATATCTAACAAGAGTTGCGTCTATTCATACAATGCACATCAATATACGGGCCTAATGCAATTGACTGAGGTATTCGACAAGGTCTACGTCACTTCATTGTGTGAATCGAGCTTGCAGGCGGCCAGCCCCGCGTAATCCGAGTCCAGAAGGATTGACGGCCGGATTGACCTTTGCGGCCTTTTCAACTACGCTTCGAAGTCTGGTAGGTGTCCAGACCCGGCTCCCCAAAACAACGAATCCGGTCAGCAGTGCCAAAGCCCCGGCTTGGTGAGCTGCCGCGATACTAGTTGGCACCAGGTAAAGAAGCGTGGTAAGACCGAGGCCAACTTGCATCCAGGCAAGGCCGACTACAGCGTTCAATCCTCGCCATGCGCCTTTGGTGAGGCCAGCGCGAATGGCAGGGTTGAAGCGAGCGAGTGCCCATAAGGCGTGGACTGCCGTGAAACTGCTGAGCGCAAGGATCCGGTGGTCGAGCTGCACAAGGGAAGGATTCTCTAGGATGTTTCGCCACCATAGATCCTTGTGAGGCGGAGCCTCGCGGGAGTAGAAGGGGTCCCAAAGCTCCTTTGCTGGTGGCGTGAGACCCAAACCCATGTACGGAAACTCGTTGTATATAAGACCAGCATCGAGACCCGCGACCAAGGCGCCTGAAAGGACCGTGATACAGATGAGGGCGCCGACTCCGCCCACAGATCGACGGAATGGTTTCATTGCCTGAGATTGAAGTCGGTCCATTATTGTAAGCGAAGCCGATGGTGAGGCTTTCAGAGCGTGAGTGCGTAGGATTTGTAGCGAGTTCCATAGCATGCAGACGTAGACGGTAAAAGCCATGCCTAGATGTACAGCAAGGCGATATTGCGAAACGCGTGGGTGCGCGTGCTCTGCAAAGAGGTCGTCCTTCAATCCCGACTTGACCATCCACCAGCCTACACCGCCTTGCGCGATAATCAGTAGATTTATTGCTACCAAGTTCCTCGCCATGGGCGCCGAAACTCGGCGACGGGCGATGAAGTAAACAGTGGGTAATAGTGTAGTCAAGCCAATTACACGTCCCCACACACGGTGGATGTACTCCATGTAAAATATCTTCTTGAACTCCTCGAGTGACATGTTTGGGTTCAGTTTCTTGAACTCGGGCGAAGCACGGTACTTGTCGTACTCAATCATCCATTGGTCGTGATTGAAGGGTGGCAATGTGCCTGTGACCGGACGCCATTCCGTGATTGAGAGGCCAGATTCTGTCAAGCGCGTCAAGCCTCCAAAAACTACGATGCCAAAGACTGAGACAGCAGAGCCCAGTAACCAGTAGCCAACCGATCTGGACGATGTCTCTGGATAAGTCGACGCTTTGGCCGTTGCTCTTTCAGCGATGTGTCCGGTCGCATTTGCGAATGAAGCGGTGGCGGTGGACTGGGAACGGAAAGCTTTGAGGAAAGGCGTCTGCCTCAAGGACTTGTACTGTCCTGTGTTTTGAGTCTGAGGTGCAAGCGTGTGCCTGAGACGAGTGTGTATCTGGGGATTTCGGGAGAGGCATGGATGACAAGGAAAGAAGCGGCGGCTGAGGCGTGGCGCTGCCTGCCGTAGCAGTGACTGAAATACAGAATGCGACTTCATGCCTCACGCGGATTGAGCGAAAGACTGAAAGGTAAAGAGGAGGTATGGAAGATGTCGACGGGAAGTGAATAAGTCCAAGGAGCAAGTTAGACTTCAGGTCTCGAGACCCTGGAGAGGCAAGAGCGATCCGCCAATGGGAAGCCTTGAATTTCGGAGGTCGACCACTTCATCACCCTCCCCCAACATCATCCCCATCTGTGCTATCTTCATTGACATACACTCAGTATGCCACCTCGCATAGGTCGTCAGCATTGCAGCCGTCGTGACTGGCGCCAAAATGCACCGAAAGATGCAAGCCGCACGTAGAGGCTACTGCATCTCTCACACGCCTGGACACGCCCGCAGCTTATGGTGGCTGGAAGCTTCAAAGCAAGCCCCAATGCGAGTGCTCATCTACTTACCAATCATGTCGACAAGTAAGCGAGTTGTATACTGCATACCAATCGACGCCATTAGCGTTACCCTCGCACCTCTGTCAACAAATAGAGGCGAACCGCTACCCTCATGGCTGCGGCACATAGATGCTTCCGGCTTCCTCACACAGACATTGACCTCTGATCATAATGACTGATTCTGATGCCTTGCTGGGAGAAGCACGAAGGCTGCTGTTTCTCGATAGCTTCAGTGAGAGCGAGGCTATCTACAATCGAATACTTGCCCTTACCCCCTGGCGGACAGTCGTACGAAGAGCTGATCATTCCTGCATGTATTGACCCCCCCCCCCCCCCCCCCCCCCCCCCCCCCCCCCCCCCCCCCCCCCCCCCCCCCCCCCCCCCCCCCCCCCCCCCCCCCCCCCCCCCCCCCCCCCCCCCGCTTGAACACTTATCTAACGTGAGACGTAATGATATGTCCGTGCTCGGATCCTCAAGGGCATTGCAGGCAAAGCAGTCGGTGCGCACGGACGAGAATCTTCAGAAGGCTTATGCGTTCGCGATCTGGGCTCTTGTCAAGCTTGAGAAGTATGCGGATGCCTGGGAGTGGATACAACGCTGCAAGTCACGGGCGGTATCTGATATGCTGGCGCTGGGAGTCAAGACTCCTTCAGAATTATCCGGAAAACTCCATGAACGGCCGGATCTGCTGGAAATGCTTGCGAATGAAGCGCAGCTCGTCAGTGCCATTGAAGAAGCACTTGAGTCAGAACTATCGCTGAGATCACAGCTTGAAACAAAGCGGGATGCGATGCGCCAGGACGATATTCTGAAGCAAGTCCTTGAGCTGCGAGAAGGGCGTAACTCGGAAAATGGCACGACACGCAGTCCAGCCAGAACAACAATATTCATTCATCGGCGTCTTCGAGACGCTCGAGTCCGGCCCTTTGGAGGACGATCACAAAGCCTACCGTGATGATCACGTCTATGCCACGATCCGCAACGTTTCTCAGGCGTACGACTCATCCGCGGTCCTCTTAGGCCAAGACGCGACTCTCGAAGCTGTCAGCGCTGCGTTTAGTAGCAAGGACATGGTGTACTTTTTCGGACACTGCTTCTCTAAGCCTGAAAATTTCATTGATCAAGGTCTACTATTGTACCCAAAGCTGCCATCTGAGCTAGCGGCGACACGGACTGAGCCAGCGACACATTCATCGCCGCATGCAGAGACTTTGTACACAGCGAGCGCAATGTTCGATACACCCATCACAGCCTCTAATGTCATGCTCATGGCTTGCGGATCGGCCGTGCAGTCTCACGCCCGCGGTAACGAGCCACTGGGAATTATCACTGCGCTGCTATGTGCGGGTGCTAGTTCAGTCATTGGCACACAGTGGGAAGTCCAAGCCCACGCAGCTCTTGCATTTACAGAGATATTCCACAAGGCATTCAGAGCGGAACGAAGTAAATGTGCATCTCGCAGCGCGGAGCCCAGTACTCACCCTTCTCGTACGACAGAGCCCAGTCAGGTCGATCCTCCTGGGGAGACAGTCGAAGATTCAAAGACGCAGACCAGCGAGCGTGAAGAACATGGGAACGTTGATGAAATGATCGATCTGGCCGTTATTGTCCAGCGAACGGTCATCAGACTTAAGAAACGACCCGAGACGAGAAAGACTATGCTTTGGGCTGCATTTGTGCTGCATGGGAGCTGGATGATGCGCAAGTAGATTTCTGAGTTTGGTCTATTTACTAATTCACGATTGGGTCCAGTGTAGGTTTGGAAGTCGGGGACTGGGAATGTGCAATTTTACTTCCAAGTTTGGAGTTTGAGGATGTTAGTGGGAATCAGATTGATTGGATAATAGATTGTGAATATGAACTCCCAGTCCTACATACAACAAATCTACTTCCTATCCAGCGTCCGATGCAGCACATTCTCCCGAATAAATAAACAAGCAACAAACCCAGCAACATTCAAACCCAACAAAGCACCCCAGGCCCCCCTCGCAGCATCAACATAACACCCCCTAGCCCTCTCCCTCAAATCAGGCCTCAGTCCACCCAAGAACCCCAAATCCTCTCGAATCCGCGGAATCAACCCCGGATTATCCCACCCAAACTCCCGCTCCAAACTAGCAGACAGGATATTCTGAAATATCGCGCCCGCAACAGCAAGCCCAATCGTCGAGCCCGTCGCGCGGAAAAGGTACGAAATCGACGTAACGACAGCCTGATACGTATGTTCTACTGCGCTGATGAGGGACAAGAGCGTCGTAGTCAGCATACACCCATAACTAATCCCATAGGCAAAGTATACAACGAAAGGAATCCATTCCGGCGTGCCAGGGACGAAGAACACGTTGATTGACACAGCGACGAGCACAGCGAGCAGATTGCCCGACGCCTGCAGGATGTAATACCTGCCCGTGGCGCGCATGAAGAACCCTGCGCCCAGCGAGCCCAGCGATGTGCCTATTGACGACGGGATGAGGCGCGCGCCAGCCGCAAAGGACGAGTAGCCCTGCGCCTGGAAGAAGATGGGCCCGTAGAAGATGGCGATGTAGTACGCCATTGTGCTGAACCAGTTTACCAGGCCCGCCGCGGCGACGGTCCTGTTCGCGAGGAGATGCGTGGGGATGACGGGCTCGCGCGAGACACGCTCTTCGACGTACACGAACGCCGCGAGGAGGAGGCCCGCTACAGGCAGTGAAACGTACACGAGCGGGTGATTCCAGGGTACAATGTTCCCACCCGAGTTGAGGCCCAGGAGCAGCAACACGAGCGCCGCGAGCATAATGGCACTGCCTACAAAGTCGACGCGTGAGAGTTTTGGTCCGTGGTCGGGTGCCTTGAGCGCAGGGAGGGTCAAGGCAAAGTGTGCGACGACCGCACTGAGCGCAATGAGCGGCACCTGTGTTAGGAACGCCCATTTCCAGCCGAGCGTCTCGTTGATCCACCCGCCGTAGATGCCGCCTACGCCTGCTCCAAGGCCGAACATGACGTTGCCGAAACCCTGCCATATACCGCGCTTGCGCAGCGGGATCAGGTCAGATGCGATGAAGGTTGTGATTGTGTTTAGACAGCCGCCGCCCATGCCTGCTATGACTCGGCCTGCGATGAGCACGGATGGAGAAGGCGCAAGGCCGCATATCAGCGTGCCGGTGAAGAAGAAGGCGTTGGATGCTAGGAGGCCGGCTTTGCGCCCGTAAATGTCTGTCAGCTTGCCGGAGAGCGGTTGCAGGGCTGCGGTGGCGATGAGGTATGCTGTTGCTAGCCAGGTTAGGAGTTTACCTGCGCTGAAGGACGAGGAGATTGGTGTTATTAGTGTTGCTACCATTACGCCGTCTATGTGTTGTGCTGTTAGCTAGTGGTCTTGCATTCGGGTAGTCTTAATTTTCTGGGCTCGAAGTGCTTGTCCCTCTCGCATGTCTCCTGATTTTCGTTCCCGGCGTCTGGTATCTTCCTGTAACGGCCTACAAGCCACTTCGACTCGAAAAATCGCCAAGCAAAGAAGGCGCGTGGTGTAAGATGGGTGTGGATATGAGCATGGGAATGGCTAACCTGCAGCAGACAAAAAGACGCCCATCCATCCCGCCAATTGTATAACCAACAATCTCGAGAACTCAATCTGTGGCTCTCCCTCTGCATTCTCAGGCTCCGCGCCAGCAGCCTGTGGCCGCTCAATCGTGCCATTGTCCAAGTCCGGTTGGTCTGCGGGGGGACGTAGGAGGGGCGTCTGCTCTGTCGCGGGCTCAGAGTCTGCAGGTCGCGTGTCAGATGTCATGATTGTAGGTGGACAGCAGTGCCCAAGCTTTTGACACGGCAGCTTATCATGGGACGCGCAAGCAAGAGGTCAAGGCGGAGGTTGAGGTAGAAGCGAGGCTCGGTCGGCATGGTGCTAGATACATCCTACCTTAGGTTCCTGGTCGGTTACTCAAGGCACGTCAGCTCGTGAAACGCCGGCCGAGTGCTGTGCTCTGCCATTGGGACTGCGTTAAGCTCCTCCTGGCCGAAGTTCGAGCTTGTCTTATTTCATTCTCTTTCGACTTCGGCTTCGAGAGGTCATGATTGTAGGCATTGCGAGAGAGATTGCACGAATGATTGTCGACGTCTTACATGCATTGCTGAGACTCCACCATAACGTGTAGCCATGTCCAGGCATTACAGTATCGAGATGGAGCCTCAACCGCGTGCCACGCGCAGGCCAGCTGAACAAGAAGAAGTCTCAGCGGGAGCCAAGGATATCAATACATTCACCAGTACAATATGTCGTCAACAGTTCGTCTTCCAAGAGAGTCGAGGACTCGCGTCCGCGCAAGCTGTGTAGCTTCGCCTGCAGCCACGTCCCCAGCACAGAGGTACTCCGTACAGTATTTTCACAAGCCTTGCGCCTCTGCATCCACAACAGCAGGGATGGCCTTTGCGCTCTGCTGTGCTGATCAAGCACCTTGGATCTGTCATCTCGCGTGTCCATGACGCCTTGATAGCGCTCTATGGCGCAAGCAGTCCCTTGCTCGTCCGTATGCCCGTCTCGTAAGCTACTACGAGACGCGACAAGGCGCAGACTTCTGGCTAAGAAGGGGTACAAGGCCGCTCACAGCCACACCCTCTTTGCCTCCTCAGCAGTAGAGGCATGAACGTCAGAGTCTGCCTCGCAAGGCCATCTCGCCAGCCGCAGTGTGTTGACTTTTTCAATTTTCCTTCTCTTCAACCTCATCCCATCGTTATTCATCACATCGTGACCCAGATTCCGCCATGCCCTTCAGCCCATCATCGAGCCTCCACCGCCCATTCCCATCATGCCCGCAAAGTGGCTCATTCCCTGACCAGGACCCATGAGCGCGCCTGGTTGACCCTGCTGCGGCTGCTGCGGCTGACTTTGCTGTGTCATCATCCCTTGCTGTCCAACTTGCTGCCCCGGCTGCCCGTGAGCACCTGACACCTGCCGATTGCCAAGCTGCATCCCCTTCCAGCCTGGAAACAGCCCCGCCAACTTCTCGTACATTTCTCTTACGCTCTTATCTTGCACCGGACATGTCATGACTGCAGGCCCAATGGGCGTGTTCTTAGATGCGCCAGGCGGACCGCTGTTGGCATTCGCGACGGCACCACACCATGCAATATTCGCCTGGATCGCGCGCATACAAGATACATACTCGGGCGACGCTTGCTTGGGGGGATGAGGCGCGGCGTCGCCGGCCTGCGGCGGTTGAGTCACACCACCCTGCCCTTGCCCTTGTAGATCCGAGACGTGCTTGAGAAGATGATTATTGATGCTGAGCAGCAGCGTGACGCGCTCCTGCTCGCGCGCGATGGCTTCGGGCGTCGTCGGGGCTTGATACAGGGGGAACTGGGGTCGCTGCTGCGAGCTCGGCGAAGCGGCGGCCATTGGAGAACTCGAGGTCTGCGAGCTGGGCGGAGACGCCGGCTTCACAAAGGGCGATGCGGTCGAGCGAGGCTGGGAGGCGCGCGATGCGCTGGAGAGGGGACGCGGAGGTTGGGCCGTCGCTTGCGAACGATGCAGTTGCTGTACCTGCTGCTGCTGCTGGTTGTACGATTGCGGAGGTTGGAAGGGGCCAGGGCCTGAGAGTTGGCGCAGGTGCGCACTCGGATCTGTGCTCAAGTATTGATTAGCTACCATAGACGCCAAATATATGCCCAACGTCACGACCGCAACGCGAAAACAAAAACCAAGGGCCACCTTACTCTGCTGGAAAGGGTTCGTCGCGGGTGGGGCGCCTTGGCGAACTGCAGCGGTGCCTGCGTCTCAAGTGTCAGTATACATGTTTGGAAGCTAGCTCATGGACTGCCGCTTGACGATAGTAAGGTTTGGCCAATGGGTCTGTGAAGGGAAAAAAAAGCGACGTACCAGGGAAGCGAGTATTTCGTAGCTGCGGCAGGCCCTGCGGGTGGTGATTCAAGGCTGAGTAGGGATTCCCTGCAGGAGGTACCGGCTGCTGATAGGGATGCAAGGAGGAAGTGTACAAGGCATTGCCGAAGTTAGAAAGAGGCTGCATGATGGTGGGTTGGCCGGGCGGCACAGACGACGCTGGCTCTGGCTAGGCGCCGGTGATGTGAGGGAGTCGAATCAATTCCATTCCTCGTGTCGGGGTGGTTGGGCGTGCCCGGGCGTGCCGGGTTCGTGGCTGCCCGCGTCTTGGACACGTTAGCGGTCATGCACTTCCGTTGGACTCTTCCACCATCATCACCCACTCCGGGAGCTCAGGGAGCTGTAGAGGTAGTCAATGAACATCGGGTTTTTTCTCATTCATCGACATTGACAGCTTCGTGGCTGCAGCGTCGAGGAGGAAATGGTTGAAGTCCCTCAGCTCGGCCGCCGCGGCGCAGAGAAGCTCTGTGCTTGATAGTACAGACTTTGTAGCGTACCAGTCTAGATATCTGGCTCTTCCTCTAGATCCTTTCCTCTGCGACAGCAGCTCTACAACATTGCTGTCTTGGGCCCACGAGACGGATACCAAATCATCCTGTCTTCTAATCTTCCTTCATGTATGTCGTCAAAAAAACCAGAACGCTCAAATGGGGTATAATGTTGAATGCAGCCATCGGACTTTTTTCGAATGCTTTCGTTTGGACGCCGACTCATCAATGTGACACGCGAACAAATGAAAAGCCCCAACCCTGTTGAACTCCGGTTGTGTGCAAATATATCTCTGAGCAAGCTTAGAACTTGAGCGTCTTGGGCTGCTCCCAGGTGTTGGCCTGGTTGGTGAAGTGACCGTTCTTGGCAGTCGCGTTGTAGATGGGAGCAGTGAGGTTAAGCTCACGCACAATCACACCAGGACGCAGGTCGAAGTTGTCACGGATGATCTTGACAAGCTCGTCAGAGCTCTTGTCAGAGGTACCGTAGGTGTCGACGTAGAGGGACAGGGGCTCCGCAACACCAATGGCGTACGACAGCTGCACGAGGGCACGGCGCGCGAGCTTGGCGTTGACGAGGGACTTTGCGATCCAGCGGCCGAGGTAGGCAGCGGAACGGTCGACCTTGGAGTAGTCCTTTCCGGAGAAAGCACCACCACCGTGAGCACCCCAGCCACCGTAGGTGTCGACAATGATCTTGCGGCCAGTCAAGCCGGCGTCACCCTGGGGACCACCAATGATGAAGAGACCAGAGGGTTGAATCTGCAAATCCCGATCAGAAACATAAAAAGGTATCACGCAATAGCTGTACTCACGTGGTAGACGGTCTTGTCGTCGAGCAGATTGGCAGGGATGACCTTCTTGACAATCTTCTCGGTAATCTCCTTGCGGAGCTCCTCAGTGGTGATGGTCTCGGCGTGCTGAGCAGAGACGACGACAGTGTCGACGCGCAGAGGGACGACGGCACCGTTGTCGTGCTTGTACTCGATAGTGACCTGGGTCTTGGTGTCAGGGCGGAGCCAAGGCAGAGTGCCGTTGTTGCGGGCCTCCTTCATGGCAGAGTTGAGCTTGTGGGCGTAGAGGATGGTGGCGGGGAGCAGCTCGGGGGTCTCATCGGTGGCATAACCAAACATGATACCCTGGTCACCGGCACCGAGCTTCTCGAGAGCCTCGTCGTAGTGGAGACCCTGGGCAATGTCGGGCGACTGCTCCTCGATGGCGACGAGCACGTTGCAAGTCTTGTAGTCGAAGCCCTTAGCAGAGTCGTCGTAGCCAATGTCCTTGATGGCATTGCGGATCGTCTTCTGGTAGTCGAGCTTGGTCTTGGTGGTAATCTCACCAAAGACCATGATCATACCAGTCTTGGTGGCAGTCTCGCAGGCAACCTTGGACAGGGGGTCCTCGGCCAAGCAGGCGTCAAGAATGGCATCGGAGACCTGGTCGCTGCGGATGAAAGTTAGCTTCCATTGGAGAGCTCAACGCTTTGCTTAGCTACTACGCACGCAATCTTGTCAGGGTGACCCTCGCCAACGGACTCGGAGGTGAAGAGAAAATTGCCAGTGGGGAAGAAGGACTTGACGGAGTTCACCGCGCCATTGACAATGGAGGCCATCTTGACGTATGGATGGGAGGGAGTTGTGGTGGTGGCCTGAGAAAAAAAAGAGTAAGACGGGTTGGAGGGGTAAAGAGCAACTGTGAAGCTGGGGTCAGCAAGGGATCAAGTAGTCAACAGACAACTTGCAACAATTGTCCAGCGGAGAGCCACTCACTCACCACAGAGATAGAGATAGGAGATCTAGAGAGGATGAAGGAGAGGAAAGGAAGAGAAGAGGAATGAGATGCGCAGGACGACGGAGTTATAATTCGACGGGTGGGGCAGGCTGGCCGTGGTGAGCGAGGGTCACTAAAAGCTCGCTCGCCGAACCGCTTACCTGCATCACGACATTCTCCTGCTCCCCATCGCCAATCAGCGTGCGACCCCTACTTCGGCCTCCTTCTGCCCCCCAGCGATCTGCCGCCTCGCCGCCCCAAGCATTCCTGTCAAACGCACCGAAGAACCCACCGACTGCTTCACCATGTCGAAATATGGGGTAAGTTGCGCAGACTGAGCGCCGCCATGGCGAGAACAATACGCTGACCTTTGTTCTTGTCTTTTTTCTACAGGTCATGGTGATGGGTCCCGCCGGCGCTGGCAAAAGTACCTTTTGCGGCGCCTTGCTTTCCCATCTCAGAACCGTCAAACGTTCGGCCTACTATGTCAACCTCGACCCCGCGGCAGATGCCTTCATGTACCAGCCGGACCTGGACATTCGCGACTTGATCTCGCTGGAAGATGTCATGGAAGAGCTCGTAAGTCTTCGGCTGCGGCTGGCTGAGCTGGCTGGCCGTCTGGCTGACTCTTGACCCCGACAGGGCTTGGGCCCCAATGGCGGTCTCATCTACTGCTTCGAATTCCTCCTGAAGAATCTCGACTTTCTGACCGAGCCCCTCGAAGAAGTGTCGCACGAGTACTTGGTCATCTTTGATCTGCCAGGCCAGATTGAGCTCTTCACCCACGTGCCCGTCATCCCCAGCCTAGTCTCGACCTTCACCCGGGGCGCGCTGAGCATGAATCTCTGCTCTGCCTACCTCATGGAAGCCACCTTCTTGCAGGACCGTCCCAAATTCTTCAGTGCCGCGCTAAGTTGCATGTCGTCCATGATCGCCATTGAGCTTCCCGGCATCCAGGTGCTGAGCAAAATGGATCTCGTCAAGGGCCAGGTTCCGAAGAAGGAACTGCGTCGCTTTGTTCATGCTGATGCCGATCTTTTGCGAGAGGATCCAGCGCAGAAACAGACCCTCGACACTCCTGGCAACCCTTCGGACGCGCCGGATTCGAGGGAAAATATAATGGGTGGCTCATCCTTTAAGCGTCTGAACGAAGCTGTCGGCAACCTCATTGAAGAGTATGGCATTCTAAACTTCCTTCAACTAGACGTACAGGACGAGGAGAGCGTCGGTGCCACACTCAGCTACATCGATGACCTGATTCAATTCCACGAGGCGCAGGAACCCATCGATCGCGAAAACGAAACAGGCGACATGGAGGAAGACAGCTAGTGCATAAGGTTTTCATTATAAATATGTCTTGCATAGCGGCGGCGTCATCGCATCGATCGAGTGGGGTAGGTGGTTCGAATGATACCCATTGGCACGAGGCAAGCACCTCATGCACCAGGTGTAAGCAGCAAGAGTCTCCTTTCCTGTGGCTACTACTTCTACTGCTGCTGCTTATTTATCCACAGGGCCCAAAATGTGAGGATCAGGTCCTCTGGGCCAGACCGTAGACCCTCTAGTCATAGCATACCCAGCTTTGAAGATTTCAAACTTGGTCGTGTCCTTGAACGCCGGGTAGCCCCAGTACAGCCGCCGCAGCCACTGATCGAGCAGTGGAAAATCATGACGAATCATCTTGAGATTGCACTTGAACGAGTTGTGGTACGCCGTGTCGAAGCGTGCAATGGTAGGGTAGAGCCTGATATCCGCCTCGGTAATGTGGTCGCCAAACAGATAGGGAGTTCCTCGCTGCTTCAGGTGGTCTTCCAGTCGCTGCAGCGACTCAAACAGAGGGTACAAGTTGGCCTCATACGCCTCTTGGGTGCCTGCGAAACCTAGACATTCAGCCCAATTAGCATACTTCCCAATGACATGGGACGTGGGACGTGGCACGGATCCAGTGCAACTCACCCGTCTTGTAAACACCATTGTTCACAGTATGGTAGACCCAGTCATTCAACTCTTCAATCTCAGGCTTCAGATCCTCCGGCAAGAACTTCAGTGTACTCTCCCGCCGCTCTTCCGGCAAGAATTCATCAAAAGCCGTAAAGAAGATGCGGATGATATCGGAAGACTCATTGCTGACAATAGTCTCCTTCTTCTTATCCCACAGCACGGGGATAGTGTAGCGCATGTCGTAATTCGGGTCAGCCTTTTCATAGAGCTGGCGCATGGTCGTGAAGCCATACAGAGGATCAGCGGGATCAGAGTCGGCCTCGCCGGTGAAAAGCCAGCCTGCAAAAAAGAAGACAACAAGTGAGCTTTGAGTTATTTGGTGCAAGAGGCGAAGGAGTGCAGGCAGACATGGAAGGCACCGTACCTTGATCAGTCAACTTGAACCCGCATCGGACGAGCTGGATAACGTCCTCGAGACCCTTCAGCGAACGCACAATCTGTCTTACTCGTCAGCTGTCGGTCTTTCTGCCTGCCTGCCTCATCCACTCTGTTCAGCATGAGTGCATAGCTTAGGGAGATGCTTACATTCGTCCGATGCGCCCAAGGACACCCATAGTTCAAATACAAAACTAGTGAGCGCAGCAAGTCAGCCCATAATGCCCTGTACTTGACCACTCGCCACGTTAAAGAGGATCGCCATACCATATCGATCCTTCTCCGGTGGGAACTCAGCGCCAGGCTCCGACGATATCCAGTTGCGAAAGATGGACGTCTGGCGCCGAAAGTGGCCGTCCTGTCCGGCTTGCTTAGTGTGGTCCTTGAAGACCTTGCCGTCCTGTGATGCACAGTCGTTAGCGATTCGTTTCCATTGTTGTTTTTCACTCTTGTTTATTTTGTTTTCAATCGAGATGTCAATAAACCGATTGATGTTCGACGACAAAGTAGCAACATTATCATTGGTACAACGAAACAAAACATCATCTTGACCATGGCGTGTACCGACTCAACTCACCACTTCAGTCATATCGGCCTCTAGTCCTAGTCACCCAGAGACTTATTCAATTCTGCGCTTGACAATGCGATCTAATAGACTGTCTGCCACCGACACACTTAAATGTCTCGGTGTAAAGGAGTCTAGTATCCGTTTGAGCAGGGGAACAAGTTAGGCAGGTATGTGATGAAGCTACAAGAAACAGCTTTGAGTTGAGGAGCATGTGAAGCGGAGCAGAGAGGTGCTTATTGTAGGTCCAGCTGCCCGGTCGCGTGCTTTAGACCAGGCGCGCCAGAATCCGACTGGAGGGGCCCTGGGGATTGATGTGTAAGCCGAGTTGCCCTCTTCCGTACACTTGCACCGCAGAGGGCGGAAGATGCCCGCTCGAGCAGCAGAGCGCATTGCCCATCAAGTCTGAGGGTCGCGAGCGAGAGGAAGAGCGCGCTAGGAACATGCATTTGAAAGCAAGAGATAACATCACATGGTGGAATCTGATTAGATGATGAACTTGCTCGCCAACGACATGATCAGGGTCGTAACTTCATGTCATGATAGGTACAAACGTTTTTTTCCTCCTCTACTTCGCTTCTTCCTCATCTAGCAGCTAGCTTCCCAATGTACTTCGATAGGCTAACGCGCGCTGCCGTGCAACGACGTCTATAGGTGGCCTTGTGGCACCTCGAGTGAGACCTCCGAAGCGGTCTCCACTCTGTATGAATGTAGCGAATCCATCAGGTCGCAACTTTGGCCCGTTCTGCAACCTGCCTCAGTCCAAAGTCCGGGGCGTACGACCTTCTAAAACCGCCGTCGGGTTCCCCAAGGCTCGTATTGGATTGCTTGTCGCTCGTCTTCGGATCCACGTGGGCTGGACGGCGAACCTCTACAATCCTCCTGCTCGTCGACGCCATCACAAAGCGAATTGCTAGCTTCGGTGTAAGAGCATCGCAACAACACTGAGCCGCCGCAACGAGTTGTCTCATAAAATTACACACTGTGAATTCTTCGACTTGCGCTCTCGACGGACTTTACCACCACCACTCTCTCTCGCGCGGCCAGTACCAGAACTATGGTGTCGACTAGATGACTTGTCTCGGCCTGAAACCTTTTGTTTTCTTAAATCGCGAACGACATCGTAAAATGCTCGCTCAACATTGACACATGTCTTGGCAGAAGCTTCCATGAACGAGCAGTTTAGCTGTCTTGCTAGGGCTTGCCCTTCCTGTGTCGAAACTTCTCTTTCCGTGACGCGATCGCATTTGTTGCCAATGAGCATAATGGGTGCCTGAGCTGGGGGCTCGCTGATGCCGAATTTGGGTGAGACAGCACTCATCGTCGGCGATGCGCTGGCGGCGGACTCTTTTACGCGCTGGATCTGGCTGTGGAAGCGTTGTATTCTCGAGAAGGAAGCTCGTGAGGTGATGCTGTAAACCAGCACGAATCCTTCTCCGTCGCGAATCCATTGATCCCGGAGCGCCGTGTATTCCTCCTGGCCTGCGGTGTCGAGCACCTCCAACATACAAGATTGCTTGTCAATCACAACTTGTTTTCGGTATGAGTCTTCAATCGTGGGATCGTAAGTCTCGACAAAATGATTTAAGCAAAGCTACAGAACTTGAATAAGTCAAGGATCATTGCAAAACTAGGCGAAGAGCCTGAGCTTACCTGAATGGTGAGCGCAGTTTTTCCAACGCCACCGTCCCCCAACACCACCAGCTTGTACAAGGTCATTTTTCCCGACATCTTGCAGCACGGTTTTAATGCGTCAAATTTTGTCCAAGAAAACAAGTCAAGGCAACGACCTTGGGAAGGTGTAGCAGTCTGATGAGCCTAAGGGCTAAGATCTGACCGTTGACACAGAGTGGACCCTTTTCTTCGAAGTGAGGCGTGGAGCCGGGATAGGGTGAGAATTGCTAAAAGATAGCAGAGTCTGGACGCACAGCTCGCACAGATCGCAAGGAGATGCTGGAAAGTTACGGCTGGACAGCGGGTGATGAATGGGCTGTAGCAGAAAGACGGGTGACGAGCGGCGTGTGTGAGGATTGGGTAGGCCGAGCGTCGTTGTGAGACTCTACCAGGACGGATGGCTCAAGTATACCAAGCCAAGTCGGTCGGGCCGCCGCTAGTCGTGAGACAGAGACAAGACGAGACGAAGGGCGGGAAATTGAAGAGTGCTTCTTGAGGGTGTCAAATGGGTGTGCCTCGAAGGGGTGCAGATTGTTTCGCAGGTGACTGAGGCGTCAATTGGAAGTGAGAGAAAAAAGGTATCGAGGCGTCAGAGGGATGGAGGATAGGGTCGCGGCTGCCTGCAGCTGTCTGGAAAGTAGCTTGAGGATTGCAATCGACGGGCGCAAAAATACAGGCTGAGAATAGCACCCAAAATGTCTTGGAGTTCGAATGACACGTGGGTTCGCAGAAAACGGGCGGCTGCAAAGACGTTTGTTGCACAGGACGCCGGATCGGATCGTGAGGACAGTCTGCAGCAGGGATGGCGGTGGCTGGCACGTAGGCGCAGGGGATGCGTCACCTCAGAAGCTGCGAGGTTGACTGAGCAGTGGGAACCAGCGTCGGGCTCGTGTATGTGTGCGTGATGGGGGACTTTTTTTTTCCGCCTTCTCTCGACTGCGGCGGGGTACGGGCGCAGCAGGGGTATCAGAGTAACGAAATTTTGGGAATGGACCGTGCAATGCGAGGAGGACGAGCTGGCTGAACGAGGCTCGCAGCGGTGGTACAAGAGGCGGCGAGCAAAGGCAAGCAGGGGGAGGGATTCGGAAGGGCCTGCGTTGTGTGGATTCGGGTGGATGTAGAGGGGGGCACTAAGGGCGTTTGGGGGGTGGGCTTGCTGGGTGAATGCGGCTTGGGATCTGCTCAGCAGAACGAACGACAAACACAGATGACGGCAGCCGTTGGGGGGGAAGGCAACGGCAAGGTCGAGGGCAGCAAGAGGCGACAGCACACCAGCAGCAGTAGCAGCAACAGCGGCGAGGGAGAAGATGAGAGGAGGATGGGAGCAGCAGAGCAGACGCTATGGAGAAGGAGACTTAGAAGACGAGCTAGTCGGGGCACTAGAGATGCAGAGGATCAAGTCCCGCGCGGCGCCGCGATTCAGCTACGGGCTCGTTGATCTCCCCTGCTACTCGAAAGGGCGGAGGATGTTCTTGGGCGAGTGACGGCCGGGGGAGTGTTTGCGCTGGTTGTAGCTGGTCGCTCGGCTGGTCGTCGCCAGCACATGTGAGGCGTCGCCGTCGTCGCTGAGGAAGGGGTGGGCGTGGCCGGCGCTGCGACCTCTGCGACCTCTGCTGCGCTGCCCCCCCGTGGCTGTCCCCCCCATCACCCATGCCGCTCCGCCGCCGCCCTTGACCGCTCCCTGTGCAGAGGGCAGTGAGAGGTTAGCTTTCAACGGCCGTCGCCGTCGTTCCCTGGCTGCTGCTGGGCTGGCAGAGGCCATGTCCAGGCAGCGTGCAACGATAGGACCATCCTTCGGTGCTGACTAGACGTTTCCCGTTTTACGTTGCATGGGTGCGGTCGTGCGTGCATTGCTACCGAATACCTACTCGTGCGAGCGGTCGTGCATCGCCGTCAAGGAGCGAGTCGGCTCCTGCGCAGCGGCACAGTAGCGGTAGCTGCTGTCGCAGGCATGTTCCAATCTGCGTCTCATCTTACCTCACCTCCAGCTTACGGCAGAGATAATGCGCTCGGGCTCACCGTGCCTGGCCGAGCACCTCCTATGCAGGAGCAGAGCGCATCGCAGTCGGATGGCCTGCCCGGCCGATCCTCCATTGAAATCACGTTCAAACTGTCGATATCGGGCGCCGTGGCTTTGACAATTGTCGTATTGCGGCTCGTCTCTTTTCTAGCTGGTTCGTACTGGTTGCGTGCTAGTCTCGTCTACCTCGAGAGCTTCTCTAGCCACGCGGCCACACTCGTCCAGTGGTCCCAGTCACGCCAGTATAGCCTCACTTAGACTTTGTAGAGCGCCCGCTTCATCTGGTCCCTCCCCCCACCTCTCTTTTCGCTTGCCCCTCCCCGTCAACCGCTATCCGCGCGCCAATCGAACGCTTGCGGGCCGCAGCAATCGCAGCGATGCCCCCACCCTGGGACCTGCTAGCTGGACGGGGGAGACGGAGGGCAGAGGCTGGAGTCAGTGGGTGAGTGACTGGCTCGCTGGCCCGCTGGCTGGTCGCTGCCTCGCACCGCAGCGTGAACGACAAAGAGGCCGGGGGAGGAATGAAGTGCGGTCCGCCTCGGCCAGCGAGAGCTAGGAAGCCACTTGAAGCGCTTCCATGCACTTCGTCCTGCAGCCATCACTCCCGTGCACCGATCATCTGTCCTCTCATTCGCCTTGCTCCGCGGCGCACGTTGCTTCTAGCGCACCTCCAGCCTCTTCACGGCATGTGCATACCACTCCGCTGGCCTCTCGTGCCTCTCCCACCACTCCCAACACTGCGCGAGCCGGACCTACTCTGGGGCCCGCAGCAGACGACGTTCACGTGATGCCGGCTGACCCTGCTGCTGCTGTCGCCGTGGCGCCGTGACGGCGTGACGGCGTGACTGGGTGACTGCGTGCCTCATCTGGGCAGGCACGCAGCGTACCTACAACGCTCCCGTCCGTCGCTCCTTCCATTTCGCTGGACCTCACTCGAGATGCCGAGCATCCACCCGCATGCAGTGCGCTAGCTTTTCGCTCGCTCTTACAAGCCTTCTCAGTGCGTTGCCGATGCGTTTAATCGACGCCTTTCTGAGACACTGCCTCTGCTGATTCGCTCAGCCTGCAATTATACACGATCGCATGCGTCCTATTCTCCTCTAGTTGCCCTGCAGCAGCCAACGAGCACGCGGCGACACGGGACGGTCCTCGGCTGCCGCTGGCCATGCACAATTATAGCGAGCACGCTTGCTGACAAGCACCTCTTCCATCACGCCCAGCTCTCACCCACCACCTTCGTTGCGAGTCATTGCTGCTCCATGATCTTCAGGCCGGTCCTGCTAGTCCCTCGGACGTGCACGCCCAAACCAGCACCTAAGTGGCCTTGTTCCTGAATCCGCTGTCAGATTTGCATCACCCGAAAATTTCTCTGACAGCCAACACCGAGTCTAGCCCATGCGCCTGTCAGGTCCACATGCAGGAAGTCTTCACGGAAGTCCGTTTGCGAGCGGGCTTCCAACATGACAAGGGGTTTTATTGATCTGAGGTCAGCCACCATTGGCAGCATTGACCGACTCCCACCAATGCCGATCCTTCTATCAAATGCCGGGTGAAGTCGTGAAGAAGGGGCATGGCGACGTGGCCCAGGTGCCACCGTGCCACCGACTGCTCCAATGCGGGAGCATCGTCCCCGCTACGGCCCTTACCCAGCGGGCTGAAGTCAAAAGCCGCGAGGCCAACGGGGATACTGCGGCTACAGCTTGGCGCGAGCCTCGATGGCCTTGTGCGAATCACCGCGCTCCAAAAAGTACTCTTTGATCTTTGCACGCGCCACCTCGACTACCGAGGCGTCTTCGACGGTCGCAGGCACTTGCACCGCCTTTTCGAATTCCCCGTGCACCGCATTTTCCGTCAGCTCGCGAAGCACACGACGTAGCGTCTTCCCACTCCGTGTCTTGGGAATCATTCCTTTGCCTTGAATCATTCCGCCCAGAGACGCAATGGGGCCTGATTGACGGTGACAAGTCAGCAAACACTCCTTCAATATGAGGCGGCCAATGACGCAAGTGTCTAGGGGCCGAAGCCAGCGGGCATATGTATGACATGGCCCTGGACGTACTTACCGATTTGGTCCCGGACCAGAGTCTGTACCTCTTTGAATAGTTCTTCGCTGGGTACCGCTGACTTGGGATGATCCGCTGTATTCAACGTCATGAACGCAAACGGAAGATGGCCCTTGAGAGCATCTGGGATGCCCACAACGCATGCCTCGGCAACTTTTGACTGGTCAGCGCACTGCATATACGGTTGGGCAGTGGCCAGCAACTTACCTGCTGGGTGGGATGTGACCGCCTGCTCAATCGCGCCTGTCCCAGAATATGTCAGTAAGATACCAGATGACACCGAGGCGCTGACCATCACTCGTCAATCGACGTACCTGTGCTGAATCGATGAGCGGCAACGTTAATGACATCGTCAGCTCTGCTCATGATGTGGATATAGCCATCCTCGTCAACCATTCCCGCGTCTCCAGTGTCCAGCCAGCGCCCGCCGAATCGCTTCAAGTAACTTCGGTAAAATCGATCCTCATCTTGCCACAGCGTCGTCAGACCGGTTGGCGCCAATGGTATACCAAGAACGATGTTGCCCATCTCACCCTTCTTCACCTCATTGCCTTCGTCATCGACCGCGCGCACATCAAACCCAGGCATGGCTTTGCCCGCAGAACCAGGCCTCGTCGCGTATGGTGTGACGCTCGATTTCGAAGTCCAATCTTGTGCGACCGGTGGTAGCAGTGCTAGTCCAGAGATTGGCGAGCCGGATTCTGAAGACCACCAATTGTCCACCACTTGCGCACCTGGTGCGCAGTACTCTTCCAGCAGCTTTGTGTACTGCGTGATAATACTCGGCTCGCTCCTCTCTCCGGCCAGGAATAGAGCGCGAAAGTGCTTGAGGCCGCCATCTTGCCCTGCCTTTCGGAAGAACTCGCTCTTTGGGTCCTCTCGCCGTATCCCTCGCAATGCCGTGGGCGCCGTGAATAAGACGTTGACCTTGTGCTCGTTGATGATTCTCCAAAAGGTTCCGGCGTCGGGCGTTCCGATTGGCTTTCCCTCGAACAGGACCGTAGTCGCGCCCGCTAAAAGTGGCGCATACAGGATGTAGCTATGGCCAACGACCCAGCCTATGTCTGAGGCACAGAACATGACCTATACTTTGTTAGTTCTTCATCATCGGAACGCATTCGGCGGAATCACGCACATCGCCAGGCCCTCGAATGCCAAAGAGGTACCGTATGCTTAGGCTTAAACCAACAATATGTCCAGCATTTTGTCTGACAACGCCCTTTGGGGCGCCTGTAGTGCCACTAGTGTAGATGATGTATGCCTCTGCATCGCCAGGAACGGCGACCGCCTCGGCTTTTGCGCCTCTACCCTTTGCACTTCTTACCAGTTTGCCCCAATTGCGCTCGCCACGACTGTGTATTATATCCTCCCAACGACTCTCAGGGCGTTGAAAAACGAGGACTTTACCGCCCTTGTCATTCCACCAGCTCACGCGGTCAACGGCCCCTCGCACCATTGGCTTGTATGAGACGGGCCCTTTGCCGCCCTCAACACCGCAGCTGGCAGTCAAAACCACGCGCGCACCGCAAGCCTCAATTCGCTGTGCTAAGCTAGCTCCGCTAAAGCCACCAAAGACAACGGCATGAACGGCACCGAGACGCAAGACGGCTAGACATGCAAACAGCGCTTGCGGGATCATTGGCATGTAAATAAGCACACGATCGCCCTGCTTGACACCCTCCTCGCGCAGTACCGCCGCCAGCAGCGAGACTTCCTCGAGAACCTGTGCATACGTGTATGTCTTTTTGGTGCTAGTCACGGGAGAATCGTAGACGATTGCCGGCGAAGCGGCGAGGCCGGACTCCACGTGGCGGTCGAGACAGTTTGTCGTTGTGTTGATGCTTGTATGCGGGAACCAGGTCCAGTGTGGGTGTTTTGTGCCGTCGGAGAGTGTCTTGGTGCGAGTGTGCAGGATGTTGGATTGCGTGGGTGGGGTATGCCACTTCAAGTGCGCGGCTTGGGCGTGCCAGAAGGCCGCTGGATCTTGGAGGGACACACGAAGCGTCTCATCTTGCGGGTGTGCTGGTGCCATTGAATATGTAGTATAGGCTTGATAGGTACAGTAAGGCGTAGCTCGGTGAGGTTGGACAAGGTAAGGTGGTGAGCTGGTGGGGAATGGCAGAGCTGGGGTGAATGGACCAGTGTAGGCACTTAGGACCTCTGAACGAGAGGTTGAATATGTACAGTGCACGTCAGGCGAAGTGAAGAGCTCAACGCAGCTCGTCAGAAGGAGAAGGATGATATTTACAGCGAGGCATGTACAGGAGACATGACCATCAAGCGCGAGACGAGACGATGGGAGGTTGCTCGCTTCCAAGACTCATGGAGCTTTCTCCGCATCTCGTGCCCGTTGGCCCGGCCGCCCGGCTTCGTTCCGCCCTGGGCCAGTACGTTTACTGCCCTCCAGTCTGTGCAAGCACTTAGGTATAGTCGCGATTGAATGCGGTTTGGATTCAGATGAGTCTTAGCGTTATGAGTTGTGGAATCATTCACAACCACTGCGCGTCTGGGACAGCAAAGCATGAATCATGGATCATGTCCAAGACTAAATCCCACGTCAAGACCGAGTCCAATTGGTCAAACTTGTCAATCGTGGGATTGCAAAGCGACAATGGAAATCAGAAAAAGACACATGATAATTCGTAGATTCGTTACGCAAAAATTTCTTGGTATATCTTCATTCTCCTACCAAGCGATGACAATAAATCAGCAAAGTGGGTATATAACAATGGATATTTCACTTTCAACAAAACACCTGGGTCCAAGTCTTACGCTTGGCTACCAGGTCGGAGCTCAGGTTTACGCGCCATATTGACAGGCGGCGGAGGACCATCTGTATCAGGATAAGGCAAGACCATTGGCGGTCGCTGATAGACTGATCCAGGAGCCACAGGCGGCGGCGGGACTGGCGGGGGACCAGGCGGGTGCGATGGCCGTCCCTCGAAATGGATCGGTGTCTTTGGGGGACGCGGCGGCGCAGCGACGGGGCTCTGATTCGCAGGCGGCGGGCTGTACGCGCTCGCCGACGTCGTCGAGTACCGATGCACATAATCCGACGACGGGCTCGACAATGCCGGCGGCTGCGGCGGCGGCCTCTGCGGCTGCTGCTCGACGACCTGCGGGAATTCGTCCGACAGCACGGCGAACTTGTCGTCGTTGCTGACGGACGCCTGATACTGGTGGGCCGAAGCGGCGTAGTGAGAACTCGGGCGCGAGCCGACGTAGCCTTCGTCCGCGGGCATTTCTACTGCGAGAGGATTGCTGGGCGGCGGCACGTTGTCGAAGCCCTGGTGTCCCTGCTGCTCGTCGGGGTACTCCCAGCTATTTCGCTCCGGCGCAGTCGAGCCTTGGTGCTGCGCGCGCTCCCATCGAATCTTGGCCTTGTGGATGCGAGCCATCTTGGATGATGCGCTGTAGTTTAGTGCTTGGACTTCTGGCTTGTTGAGATAGTGGCGCGTGTTGATGGATATATCTGACAGCCGATTCCACTCGTTCATGCCAAAGTCCGCTACGCCAACCTCGACGTTGAGTCGATAGTAGTTGTCAGCGGCTACGCCGCGCTTCGGCAGGTGGTCGCGAATCATGTACTGATGCGTCTCTTCACAGCCTTCGATCTTCATCACGAGTCGTCGCTTCGCTTCGGCGAATTCCCCGAGAGATCCACCGAGAAAGGACTCGAACCACTGCGATTGCGCGCCATCAGTGCCAGCTGGTCGTTTTCCCGTGCCTACGCTGACAAAGACACCGACGTCGCGACCAGGCCATTCATTCACCGAAGCTTCGTCCAGGATCTGCGGAGAAGGATTGAATCTTCCGTTGCCTTCATCGATGAAAATGGATTGGCCAATCTGTATGGGTTTAAAGGCCAGGCCGATAGCACAGGTTGCGCGTCCAGATTGCCAGATTGTTGCATCGTGTTCCGGCGCCGGTTCTCTGCGTGAATCATAGCTGCGCAGTAGGGCGGCTGGTTCGCCCCTGCGTGTTCCCTTGTACACTGCGGTGACGGCAGTCTTGGTGCGATTTTCGCGGACGTCGTAGAGTAGGGCGTTTGGGTTGCCCCAGCGGCTTGCGCCGAGGGATGCCTGGCCGCGGAGACTTGGCTCGTATGAGCTACTCATCCTGCTGCGACCACTGGCACTGCTGATGCTGCGTGCGGGAAGTCTGCTCTGACTGCTCATGGGCGTGCTCGGCGAGTTGGGCGAGTAGATATCTTGAGCATTTGCAAGGCTGTCATTGCCCTCGTCATCAAAGACGGTGTGTTCCCTCACACATTCCCGAATGGCCTCCTCCAGCTTCGAGGCTTTGAACAGGGTGCTCCGGTACGGTATACCGGCGATGGTCTTGTCCGTCTCGAAGACGCGCTTGGTCATCTTGACATAGACGTCCTTGCAAGTTTCCAGATCCATGCGCAGGCGTCCCAGCATGATGGCGATCAGGCCTCCTGTGCCTGTCCCTGCGATCAAGTCGAAATGGTCGCATGGCTTTGGGATTTCATGTCTCTTTGGTGCGCGCCCGTGAATCTCAACAAAAGTACGGTGCATCAACTCTTGCAGGATGAGCATGCACGAGTAGCCTCTTACTCCGCCTCCATCGAGCGACAGAATTCTCAAGGGCGGGCCTTTGGTGGTGTCTGCACGCTTCGGTCCATGTAGAGGGTTCATGACAGCGGCCTCAGCGAGCGCGCATGAGTATTCGAGGAAAGACGAGACGGTCAGATCAGAGAGCAAGCGCAGCAGATTTACGTCCCTAGTCACGAGCAGCGAAGTCCGTAATCTTGTGCGACTCTCGAGGACAAAATGCCAATCTTGAGGTGCTAAAAGGCCGAGAAGGGCTTGGCGGCAGCGCAGGTGATGCGTAGGTACGTCAGGTTTATAGTTCCGAGAGTATACGAGTCGTGGAGTATAGGCAATGAAGAGGTGCGGAGGGAATGGTTTAATGGTCGAGGTGAACGAATGAGACAGATCGCTGGTGAAGAACAGCGTCTTGGGATTGTCCACAGCGCAGAGCCCCTCAAGTGACGTTCGCTGACCGAGACGCAAAGCTGGAGCGCCCCGGGCAGCACCGCCACAGCGCCGGTGACACCCCAGGGCCCACTAGAGACGATTTGAGCTTTCATGGCAGTCTGCGCCATCATGGAATCCTGATAATATATCTCCAGGCTCCAACTTTCTGCCATCTATTCTTGTATCTCGTCACATCGCAGCAGCGACTGCACTCGTATCTCCAGACAGCCCACGGTCACCCTCGTCATGGCCGTCTGTTAGGACCTTGAACAGTGCCCGGTCTGTCAGACACTAGCGAATCCAATCGATATTGGCACGATTGGGCATCCACGGCCTCCGTCATCGCATCTGCTGCCAGTGCACTCTCCTGTCTATGAGGTACTCTGACCGTAGCGACCTCGTTCTACCGTAGTCGACAGACAGCGCTTACGTTGTCCAAATGCTCCTGCCAGCCTCCCTCTTTCCAAGAACAAAGACGAGATCCATGCGACAAAATCCCGTAGCCACGTCTCGCCAATGTGATGGGCGTCGACACTCCCGTGTGCGCCGACGTAGTCGAGAAGGCCCTGCGTGCCCATCCATCTGCACTAAGCTCTATTGACTTGATCATTCAGACTTGACCGAAGCTCCTTCAGAGGCCGATGCTCCCCTATCTGCCGAAACCCAGCAAATGCCGAGCGGATCAAGCCCAGCCGGGACGTTTTGCGAGTAGGGCGTGCAGGAAATTAAAGGACGGCATTACATTGATCTTGACAATTTAAACAGAGCGCATTCGTGTATTGTTCTTCCTGCATGCCATCATGCAGCCTACATCTGCACGCTGACGGCATGGCCGTTAAAACCAGAAACAGATGGGCTCACCGTGGAGCACCACTGATGAAGGCATCTTCTTTGAGGCGTTGCACGTACTGACAGCCGCAGGCCACTTCTCTCCCCATGACGCGCTATGGTCGCGACTCGACTGCGCCATCAGCTCCGTCGATGTTGTCTCCAAGCGCTTGGGCATGCAGGCCTGCCAGACTCTGCTCACGCTCGAGACCTTGAGAGAAATCTATGACCCTGTCGTTCCGCCCGCAACGTCAGCCTCGCCAGGCCGGAACCCTTCCGGTCACGACTTCTCTGCGGACCCTTCGTTATGGCGACAGTGGCAGGCCGCTCACCTCGACGAGAGGGAAAAGCGTTACATCACCGAGATAGCGATGCTCAATCGTGACAGCCTGGATGATCTCCAGCCCTTCGCAATGCGACAGCTCCTCTCACTACGTCCCCACAACGACTCCTACGTGGGCACTTTGGAAAGCGCGACCGACGCAGCAAAGGCCCCTTTGGATGATTTCGCTGTCCTGATTCTGGTTGCCATTGCTCAGGCCATACCGAGATACGCCAAGTTTGCCGGCTTTGTCGCGAGGATGGCGCTGGCAGACGTCCCCAACCTTTGGGAAGATGAGGTACCTCAACCTTGGGAGGACGCGTCTTTGGATACTTACTTACGCGTGATAGGACCTTCCGCCATCTCCGCCGTCACCTCCTAGGACTCATACTTCGCTACCTGGCTATCAGCCGACGCGTCTGACTACCATCCTTGAGGTCGACGAAGAGAGCGAACTCCACTCACCCCCTCTCAGTGCAACAGAGCTGTCCAACCTGACGCCACCCGCTCCGGACCCGTCTGATTTTGCACGTCGAGCCCCAGGACAGACATCCTCCGATGACGGAAGCGTCGACGACGACCAGTCCTCGGTGTCGGAGGATGTGGGACATGCCTTCTGCGATTGTCACGACTGCGCGGCGTCACTCTCAGTGCATCCACATGTCTTGAGCCCTGTCATCGAGGTAGACGAACAGAGCGCCTTTGCTGTGTCAATGCCAGACATTTCCAGAGACTCTTGGCCATTGCGGTCCGGGCTTGTACCTGTCGCGTCGGATCCAAAACTTGAATGGTCAGATGAGGATGCCTATACGGATCTCTTCCATCAAATCCAGACCATGCAATGGCCCACCCTGACTGGCAGGAGAGCAACGCCGGCGGAGAGACTGCCTCCCTCACTGCCCTCTTTGAGTCTTCCTTCCGGCTCATCATCACGCGTACGTATCCCGATCCAGAGAAGTGTGCTTCCACTGATCAACTTAACTCTTCAGACTCATAGCACAGACGTTTCTGCGACCCATTCCCGTCCGGGGCGAGTCTCGCCAACATACAGTCCAAATCTAGTCATCAGCAGCGACTTGTCTCTTGGCGATCTGTTCAACTACCTGTCTGCGAGTGACTCGGGTGCGGACGGTACAGATGGAAGCGTCAGTCCATTAGTCTTGTGCGCGGGGCTTCTGCGAAGATGCAGAGGTTACGATGATTTACGCGGCGAACTGGAAGCGATGCGGCAAACGATTGAGTATCACCAGCCGTGACGATCATTATCAGACTTCGCATTCGTCCGTGTCCGCCGCACAATAAATCTTCCGGAAAGACGGCAAATGATCGCACAGGTCTCAGTCGCTTGTGTATCGGATGCATGAGACTTCCCGTCCACGAGCGTCCGCCCACGAGCAAAGGCAGCGCCTTCACCACAAAGCACACCCAACCAAAGAGTCTCAGGAGTCAAGCAATCCTTCACAGACCCCTTGCATCGGTCAGACTTTGGTTTCCGCCCCGTTTTGAGAAAAAGGTTCGCAGCAGCTGAATTGATGGCTTGGCTCTTGATCCTGAGCGACATGATGGTACATAATATCGGCTGAGTTCCGAACGGAGGTCCATCAATTGTCGCATTCGGTCAGTCTTGATCGCGGTTCGAGCGCTAGTGACGCTGCTCCCACAGCCCGAAGATAAGCAAGATGGTGACCTGAGGAAAACGAGTCATGGTCGCTACCGATCAGATAGACTTCGCTCAGACACTACGCCAGTCGAAGCGGCCCCAAAGCCACCAGAGCTTCTTTTCTGTGGCTGCGTTAAGGCCACTGCATGTAGACCTTTAGCACGCTCAGCATGCGTACAAATCGAATGAACTGGTTTCCAAGCTCAGATCAGGTTTTCATTATTGCAAGTCGGGACCTTTATTTCTTAGATCTGCAGAACGAAATCTGACAGCCGGTGTCACGCATGATCTGCGTGGGGTTTGCCTACTGCGGCGAGCCTCTTATCTGCATCGACTGCCGAACGACGAGTCATATGAAGGAGAGGTTCAATGTGCTTGTGCAAATGACGAAACACTCGACCCAAGTATCTCTCGGATGACACATCATGCAGGTACAAGTCTGTCAAAACAACAACTCAAGCCGCTTCCCTTTGACACTTTCATCTTGGCGTTGCGGCGAAGCGGCTAACTCTCTTCGATTCGACGACCTGTTCGATCTTATCTTTAGGAAACTATTGGCGTAGCCAGATGTGGACAGGTCCTTACGAAGTACTCTCTGTCCAGTTGAACGTTATTGCCCTTTTCTCCCTCTACCAGAGTTCGCCCCTGGCATACGATCGCGCTTCTGCAGTTCGATTGATGCGTGCAAAACTGGAGCCTGCGTCCGTACGTTAGCACGGTTAGGTAGGTCACAGATAACAACGGCTTCTCTACCTCTGATTTTGAACCTGTTGAGATGCATCTGCTGGTACTTGTGCAGATTTACATTCGGTAATGACGTCCCGCAGTATGCAAGATGGAGCTGGAGGAGAGTGTATCAATGAACATAAATAGGAAGATGGACCTCATCAAATCTCGAGCAGAAGACATCTCCATCACCAGATACAAGTCCAATTCTCCACGATCTTCTAATACACCAACTTCACATCTCACCAATCATCCTCATAACTTTTAGACAAGATGCAGTTCTTCTCCGTCCTCGCTCTCGCCACCGCCGTCTCGGCTGCTGCCCTGAACACGCGCTCCGCTCGCCTGGTCGCTCGCGGAGGTGTCGCAGTATGCGGAGGCATCACTCAGGTAGGGCTCTGCGCAACAACCAAACTGGAGTCGTAGTCGCTGACATTGAATATAGCCCGTCTGCTGTGAGACTGACGTTGACGGCGTCGCCGACTTGACTTGCTCCGCTGCCACCAAGGTGCCCAGCTCGACCGACGAGTTCAAGTCGCTTTGCTCCGCCGAGGGTTTGACTGCCGAGTGCTGCACTCTCGTTGCCGGTGAGGATGGTCTCATCTGCTCGGTAAGTACAAGCCATTTCTCTCTTCTTTTGTTGCATTTGTGCTGACTGGATCGCAGAGCGCATAAATTGTTTTACTATAATGAGGGGTTGGCGCTTGAGTGGGCAAGCGGTATTTCTGTAGATATTCAATCGATCTAATTCATTACTGTTCCGATCCAACTTACTATGTGCACATGTGCGGCCGACAATTGATATGGGAGACCTCAGGCATGATTACAACATCATGCTTGACACCTTCGAGGATTGGAAGCGGCTTCCGATCCGCAGGGTACAGGCACGGCAGGGTATAGGGTCCTGATCAGCATGGCTCGTGCGAGCTGTTAACGGATTGCCCCAACTCGCACAGGCACTTTCATTATCCATGAGAGTCGGAATGTGGACCATCAAAGAGCACTATTTTATGCAGGTCGATCGTTGCTATCTTGGCATGCTGCAGGCAAGGAAAGAATTTGGTTGAAATTCTTTTGGACGAATGACTTGACATATCGTATGGAGGATGTCTCACACATTTGAAGTTCCACGTTGGTGTAATGGAGCGCACAGTGCTGTGGCACGCGTGGCTTATGGAAGGTGCAATCACGACATGTAGGGGGCGATCACGGACGGCGATGTTGATGTGCGCACGTGACTATGGCAGACCGGTCAAACAAAATGCCGGACGCTGCGCGCCGAGTCTGAGTCGCGGCTTTGCAAGTGAACACAATCTTAACCTTCCTTTACCTTTCTCTCATCCCCAACCACTTCGCAACTCACGATTTTCCGTCGCACTCCTTCCATTGGCGCGTCGACCTTGCTAACTTGTGAGCCTACAGTCATCTTCCCATCAGCTCATCGCGAAACCGCGACCGTAGCTATATCTGCCTTCCCTTACACACAGCCTCCACCCATGGCACAACCAGCCGACATCTCCGCCATTTTGGCTGCATTAGGTACGGAAACCCTACCAGAAGATCATGTCTCTGGCGTCGATTCTAAGTGCTCTGAAGGGAACAACAATTCTGGTGGCACCCCGCAAGCTGGTCAACCTGCGCCCGCTCCGCCTGGGCAGCCTCCGTTTCCCCCTCAATATGCCTACCCGCCTTCAGCTACACCGCCTAATCCCGCGCACTTTCAGCAACAGATCAGACCTCCAGTTCCGCCCGCTAGCTCGACGCCAGGTGCTTTAGACTTGAGTTCGATCAAGCCTGTCAGCACAGGCTCAGTGAGTCTGCAAGAAGCCATCAGAGTTGCCTCGGAGAAGGGTGAGCATCTTGATTTTCTTCCCTTTTCAAATTCACGGAATTGTCCTTTAACTGTCTGGTCAGCCAGCAAAGATCCTCGCACTGCCAGTCGTGGCTATCGTCATTCCCGCTCACGTTCGCGCTCTCCGGCACGTCGCGACAGCTTCCGCAACAGCGATCACAACCCATACCGTGACGAGCGACGCGACGCTCGCGCCCGTGCTAATGGACGTGATCGATCTTTCTCACCGCCTCGCCGGGGCAATTACAGCCCTCCTGGACGCTACGACAATCAGATGCGCTCCCCCACCAATCGTCAAGAAGATAACGGTACTGAAGTCATCCAAGTCGCCAGCAGCGATGTGGGACTCATTATTGGTCGTGGTGGTGAGAACTTGCGTCGTGTCGAGGCGGAGACAGGCGCCCGTGTGCAGTTCTTGAGTGGTCCAGAAAATTCTGGTTCCAGTCGCTCATGCCGTATCAGTGGATCGGCCCGTCAACGAGCAGATGCAAAGGCAGACATCTACAGAACTACGCAAGAGAACCCGGGCTCTGGAGGTGGTGGCAGAGGCGGTGGTCGACAGCAGCAGCAACAACAACAACAGCAGCAGCAGCAGCAACAACAAAGCGCTCAAGCTGGTGGCGACCGCAACAATCTCCAGATAATGGTTCCCGACAAGACCGTCGGATTGATCATCGGTCGTGGTGGTGAAACCATACGTGACCTTCAAGACCGCAGTGGCTGTCATGTGAACATCACCGCAGAAAACCATTCTGTCAATGGCATGCGTCCTGTCAACCTCATCGGTAGCCGAGAAGCGCAGAATCGTGCCCAAGAGCTAATTCTGGAGGTAGTCTCATCTGACACTAGGAGTGACGCCTCCCAGATCCAGATCCCGGGCAGGAATACGGGATCCCGCGGCTATGATCAGCCTCAGGCTGGTCCGGCTTACGGCGGCGGCAGCTCCAGCGAGAAAATCAACGACACCATGCACGTCCCTAGCGAAGCTGTCGGTATGATTATCGGCAAGGGCGGAGAGACGATCAAAGACATGCAAAACCAGAGTGGCTGCAAGATCAACGTGTCTCAACCATCCGGCGCAGACATCACACGAGAGATTGGCCTCATAGGCTCCCGACCAGCTCTCGAACATGCCAAGACTCTGATCAACGAAAAAGTCAATGCCGTGCGTGAGAAGCAAGGAGGTCGTATGCGCGCGGACGCGCATACTCAAGATTCATACAACCAATACAACGATTACTCACGTCAGCAGCAACCAGGTCAAGCATCCTATGGACAAGGCGCTCCCAGCGCTCAAGGTATGCCTGCGCAAGGCGCAGCAGGTCAAGCCGTGGATCCATACGCCGTGTACGGTGGATACGACAACTACATGGCTATGTGGGCCATGGCAGCTGCTCAACAACAGCAACAGCCGGCACCCGGTGGAGGACAGGGTGGACCCCCTCAGTCTTGATTGGCGTGACCCGATGCTCGATCTGTCATGATGCGCTGCTTGATCCTTTTGACGCTGTTGATTGCATCCATTCTTGCGAACTCCTCATGCACTGGAATAGCTTTCGCCACTCCTGGACCTACACGCGCCTCATCTTGCTTGCTGTGAGTGAACCAAGCGAAGCGATTCCCCTGCCGCATCAGTGGACGTTGATTATCGTACTTGACCTCTTCACCCCCCATGTCATCCGTGGAGACTCTAAAAGCACCCATACGGTGCGATTGCACTCGAGATTGACGCCTTCGATTGAGCTGGATTTGGAGCATTTCAGGCGCTCTATACCTTTCTTCTGGTGTGCTGAAGACTTTTCTGGAGTGCCTGCGGTACTTGCTTTCAATTGGGTTGTGACGTAGCGAAGCACTCTCCTGCACCATATCGTTGTCGCCACTGGACGCATTATCGCACAAGCTGAATGCGACGTGCATCGATACTTGGTTCATTGCAGCGTGCTTTAGGATTGCGAGTTATCGCTCGAGACGGAGGTCTAATTGGTTATCTTGCATGCTGTATTTGCTCTTGATGGCTGATGCCTGTCTGCTTTGCGTGGGATAGGAGCCCTTACCAGCCCGGATGCTTGACCTCGGAGAGGTCCCTTAGGAGTGTATAAGGTGCTTTTCAGTCTCTTGCTTGTTTCCTCAATTTTATGTGACTATTGCGCGACTAGCACTGGCGTCAGGAAGCTGCGTGGAGTGCCATAATTGAGATGGGTAGATCAAAGGCGGTCGTGCTCCTTGTGAGCCTTGAAAGGGGTTCTTGTGATCCTCGTCCGTACCAAATGCAGGGCTTTTCGGCTTACACACCTTTACTGTCCAGGACTCCAATGTTGTCGTACACGACTGCAGCAGTTCCAGCCTTCCAGGCGGGCACGGATGCCGCCCAGGACGGCGTGGTCAGACCGCGGGATGCCAGGAAGGGTAGCACACCGTGTTGGGTGTGGAAACATCTGTCAGTCAAACACCGCTGCTTCTAAAGCATCGTCCATATTTCCAACCTTTCAAGTAATTGCGCGAGAGTACGGTTCCATTTCGAGTGATCCTATGCACTTGATACTGTTTGCGCAGCATGCAACCAGTAGCCCCCACCTCGACGCCTGTGTGAAGCTTCCCAGCCGCATCCGTAAAGCGATAGCTTGGGGATGCAGAGTGCTATCACTGCCCAGAGGCAAGCTCCCTATCTCCCTGCGCTTCCAAGTCCCTCTATCTAGTCTCCTCGTGGCCGGGCATCCCTGAAGAATTGCCCTTGCATGTCGACCTAGTCTGACCGACACTGGTGCCTACGCATAGCGGTGCTTTCTTGTTCGATGGTGTATGCCCCGGTCAGAGCGTCACAGACTGAACCCACGTGGCCAGGAACCCAGCCAGCAGCGGTGATTTCGCCATAGAGAATAGTTTGAGTGGGATCCTTGGAGAGATGGCGCTCGTCAAGAACTATTCGATAGCAACTGTGAGTTACTCCCATCTCCTTGAATCCCACCCAAACGGGAAACCGGCGGCGTCTGTGAGTTTGTTCGCTACGTCGAGCGAGCTTCAAGCGCACGGGCACCGCTCAGCTCCTCTGCTCGGGTTCAAGACGGCCTGGACGCCTTGACTAGCACGGTCACGCTGCAAAGACTCCATTTTCGGGTCGACATTGGAGATACGCCAACTGCCTGGCAGCACCGCGAGAGCATTGGTCGACGCAGGCCTGAGAGCAGGCGTGGCAGGCTAGAGCGAATGCCGAGCCCGGCTCTGACGTCTGCACTCACGACTTTCTCCATCGCACTCAAGATGGACGGGCAGCTCGAGTCGGTTTAGTGAACGCCTGAAGATGCAAAGTCTGGTGCAAGGCCAGCCACATTACTGAGATGGTAGGCGCTTAGCACGACTGCAGGTGTCGTCACTTCCGTCTTGCGCCTTGGACTAGCGCTTGCTGTCTCAAGTCACGCGTCTCTCGCTCGATATCAACTGCGCAGACTCAGACCACTGAGAGCCCCTCCGAATCACGCCTGGATCTAGACTTGAGTGTGGCGGCATCTGTTCGACACGACGCGCGCCTCGAGCTGGAGAAAGTGCAGCCCCAAGCAAATATTTTGAGTGCGCACAAGGTCCTGCCTACCTACCTACCTTGGTACCCCACCACTCACTTCACACCATCCGACCAACCTCGTACCGGCAGTCGGCTACGAATAGCTTTGGCGAACTACAAGGGTCTTAGTGGAGGTTCCCACCTACGACAACCAGCCCACGGTACCTGAGCATCATTTGAGCATCTGCGGGATACGGTCGAGGATTCATTTCAGAGCCCCACCAACGCCATTGAACATGGCCAACCCCTCGACACCAGGAACTGGACATGCCATGCGCAAAGTCCCCACGGGGGAACTCTACCGGCCATCACGGACTACTAACAGCTTTGGTGTGCAGGTTGAGGAGACACGCATATGCGTTGTTATGGTAGGCTTGCCTGCGCGAGGCAAGAGCCTGATTGCTCAGAAAGGTAACTTGACCCCATTGAAGGACCGACAAGCATTTTGAAGCTGCCATTGCTAACATTGGGAACAGTTGTAAGATATCTGGGTTGGCTCTCGATAGGTGCAAAGACTTTCAATGTGGGACAGTATCGCAGGACCGCCACCCCGACTCCATCTGCCAACTTCTTCGACACCTCGAACTCGGAGGGTGAGAGACTGCGGCGGGAGGCTGCGCAGGCTGCCGTTGCTGATATGGTGAAGTGGTTCAACGAGGGCAAGGGTGCTATTGCCATCCTCGACGCAACCAACTCGACCAAGGACCGCCGCCGATGGATCCAGGACATGTGCCGCGAAGCCGACATCGAAACCATCTACGTCGAGTCAAAGTGTGATGATGAGGATCTGATCATGAGCAATATTCTCGAGGTCAAAACCACTTCTCCAGACTACGCCGGACAAGACCCCGAAGAGGCCGCCCTTGACTTCCGTAACCGTATCAGAAACTACGAGAAGGTGTACGAGACCATTGACGAGGACGAGCAAGACTTGACATATGTGAAGCTCATCAATGTCGGAAGCCAGATCATCATCAACCGCATTTCCGACTACCTGCAAAGTCGAGTTGTCTATTACCTGATGAACTTGCACATCAAGCCTCGTTCAATCTGGATTTCTCGAGTAAGTGAACAACCTTGCAACCGATGGCTAACGAGTGACGGCTGACTTGACACAGCACGGCGAGTCCATGTTCAACGTCGAAGGCAAAATTGGTGGTGATGCAGAGCTCTCGCCTCGAGGGGAGCAATATGCACGCATGCTGCCAGAGCTGGTCAAAAAGTCCGTAGCAGACGGTCGCAGACTTACTGTTTGGACTTCCACCTTGAAACGAACCATTGCAACGGCCCGCTTTCTCGAATTTGAAAAACTAGAGTGGAAGGCCCTTGATGAGCTCGACAGTGGCGTATGTGACGGATTGACATATGCCGAGATAGAACAACGTTACCCAGAGGACTTCCGAGCACGCGATGACGATAAATACAATTACCGCTACTTAGGTGGCGAGTCGTACAGAGACGTGGTGATCCGGCTGGAACCAATCATTATGGAACTTGAGCGTTCGGACAATGTTCTCATCGTCACGCATCAGGCAATCCTTCGATGCATCTACGCATATTTCATGAACATTCCTCAGGAGCGTAGTCCATGGATGGAAGTTCCATTACACACTCTAATAAGGCTGACTCCAAAGGCTTACAACACTCACGAGGAACGCTACAAGGCCGATATTCCCGCGGTCAGCACGTTCAGAGCCAAAGGTACGAGCGCAAAGCACCAGGAGACGGACTCGGAGCATCTGCCTGCAGCAAAGCAAATCAATAGTCCCGATCCCGAATCGGCTGCGTAGTAGTGGACTTGTCAAGGGCGACTCAGCGATGATCGATGTAAAGGTGCAATGCAAAGGTGTGGAATGCAAGCTCCGCTTCACGAGTCGTCTAGGTATAGAGGTATCATCTGTAGAGGTCGAAAGCTTACTGCATCCGGCAAGCAGCGTCTTAACGAAAAACTCAACTCGGCATCGTCTGACTCACTTCTTCCCTTACCACTTCGCTGCGTGTTTGCCACTTGGCAATTCTAGTGTCACGAGAACGGGGGCATTCACGGGTCTGTACGCTACGTCCATGATGGCAGCGTTGACAAACAGGGTCTCTCTACCGACAGTTAGATCACTTGCATCGATCTCGACAGCTCGCTCTTCTTTTGCCTCTTCGAGATCGGGCTTTGCCCGCAATATCTGAGCCTCGTGCAATGCCTTCTCGGGGTCTCTGACCTGCGAATCGGTCCACTACAAAGTCATGGTAAGTACGGTCCTTGCGCGGTCATTGAGCAGCGGCAAAGTCTCGCGGAATGGACTGACCTGCACCCTTTCGATTCCCCAGCCCTCGTGAATATGTCCAAAGACGTGCAGCTTCGGTCTGACTCTCGCGATGGCGTGGGTCAGAGCCTTGCAGCCTGTGTTTATGGTCTTCTTGCCAGCCTGTACACCATCCATGATCCACATTGGAGGCCCGTGCGTGATGACAATGTCGGTCTCGACTCCAATGGGTTGCTGGACAATGCTTTCAGTTCCCGCTAGTCGCTCTTCAGCGGGATTCCAACGGTCCTGATGGCGATGGTAGGGAAACGCCATGTCGCAGAATGCTGGAGTGTACGGGCTTGCGTACACACGCAGGTGAGCGCCATTGTCCAAGTCAAATTCGTGGGTGCCCTCGTCGAGGAAGGTGATGCCTGCGCTTTTGGCATGAGGGCCTGTCCAGAGGGCTCGGGCTGCGTCGTAGGTGGCTGCTGCGCTTACTTCGCCGTCGGACTTGTGCCATGGCCACATTGGGTCGGGCTGAGGGTGCGAGGCGAGGTAATTCTTGTCGAGCGTCAAATCATGGTTGCCTGCAATCACGAGTTTGAGGGGGGCCGGATGGGCAGCAATGTCTCTGAAGGTGACTTCATACTCGTTCGTCAAGCCGGACTGAGTAAGGTCGCCTGCATGGATCAGGACGTCTGCGGGTGGCAAGGGAGAGCGATAGGGATTTGTGCTGTCTGCGGCTGCTGGCAATAAAGAGGAGTGGGTATCCGAGACTAGGAGAAATGTTGTTGCTTTGGTGGACATGACGGCGGACCGAGCGCGGAGCGTGAAGCTGGGACTGGCTCTACGTGGAAGATGAATATATGATGATGATGATGTTCTAACCAGTGCAATCTGCTCAAAGCAAACGACCGTGGGAGCGTGCAAAGCTGGAGCGGCGAGGTCGGGTCGCTGCCGACTGCTATATTGGGTTAAGGTAGTGAGGGGCCTCTGACACTCTTTTTGCATTCTTTCACGCCCTGTGTCTCGACTGCGCACTGTGCGACTTCATCTGTTCTCCTGTTGTCACTGGTCTCTCACACCTATGCTGACGTATTGCCGGTCTCACTCAACGGATTCGCGCGCATTGACGCAAACCTTTGGGTCATCTGACGTCTCGGGCCACTCCTACCCAACTGCCGCCAAACGCCGCTTGAGGAGATGGGGCGGAAGGATCCATAGCACTCACTTCACAACCGCGACCAAAGGCACAGCCGCTGCACTGCATTTGTCTCGCAGCGACGAGTCTGGATGCAGCTGGATCAACATGCTATTTGTGTAGTCAAGACTCCTTGTGCGACTCAAAACCCATGCCGTAGCGGCTCAGTGGTCTATGCAGGCGCGTCCTCTCTGATTGTTGACAATCACAACAGGTATCAAGTACACCAATACAGCAAGTGAAAACACACCGCTCGATTGACATTGTTTCACCAGATGCGGGCTCATAATCATAAAGCGGCCCTTTCAGCGAGTTATCACTCAGAGATTGGTTCTGCAGGTAACGCCGGCACATTACTATGGCAAAGGGAGAGCGGCGTAGCTAGCGCCAGCCCACCCTTCCACTGTTGTTCAATCATCTCCTGCACTGCATCCTTCGATCGCCTGCTCAGCCTCGCCTTGCGCTCGACTCCATTTCCCACTCACTTTTCCCTTCTAAACTTCGTCTGACTTTCGCTCATTACCTCCCTGGCAGTCCGTCGCGTCCGCTCTCTTGATCTTTTGCGCCCCCACCAATGGCGGAGGACACAAGTCCAGGTGTAACTAAGCACTTATTGTCAAGCGATCGTCTTCCAGACTCGGACCCTGAGTTGAGCGACTTCTCTCACGGGCCACGCCCTGCCGACTCGAATCTATCCCTCGCTGAGTCTCTACGCTACTCCCCACCATCCCTCTCTCCACCACTGCCCAATTCATCTCCGCTCCATGCCTCAAGCAAGACTTCGGTCCAGGCCGGTCTGGGTCTCTCTGGTCTCACCAGAAATGAAGATTCGCCATTCTTTAGCCTAGATTCGCCCGCAAAGCAAGTGGAAGTGCAGAGAGGGGGCTCTGGAGTTAATCGTCCAAGAAATGCTCATCGCAGTGTTACCTTCCATCACGATGGCGAGCCCACTTTGCCTGACGTGCCCGAGTTCCCAGACAGTGAGACGTGCGCCACGCAGCAAGGCATCTGGAGATCACGTCGCCACTGGAGTACAATCGTCCTGTTGCTCTTCTCGTTCTTCTCAACGACCTTTTCGGGAATTTACGTTGGGATCGCCCTTGCGCGACCTGCATGGCCTTCAATCAGACCCAATGGAAGCCTGACTGCCCAGAATGCATCCGTGTTACAAATCGCTTTTGCTAAACTCATTGAAATGACCTACGTCACCGTCTTTTGCGCCTTTGTCGGCCAAGTGGTTTCCAGAAGGGCTTTCATGACACAACACGGTTACGGCATCAATCTTGCAGAGGTCAACATTCGCCAATGGCTCACTCAGCCAGGATCCATCATCAGCCACCCCCACACCGTCCGCTATGCTATCTGGTCTCTCATTGGCGGCCTGAGCATGCTGGCTACCATATGCGCTCTACTCTATACCACCGCTGCCGAATCTCTAGTAAGCCCTCAGCTGGTTTGGGATATATGGAGAGAGCAAACCTTGGTTGGAGAAGTTAGGACGTCGTTCGCAAACCGATACTATGTCGGCGATGCGTGTTCGCCCCTTCCGACCACAGATGATTGGGACGACAGTCACAACACATGCTTACAAATCCAGCATGTTGCTGAAGGCTTCTCCAACTTCCAACAATACAAGAGTACATGGCCAGGTGTCGACAATAGCAGTAGCGCGCGCCGTCATATTGGGTCTGCAGATCGACCAGCGCCGGTAGCCAAGTATCCTGGAAATATAGATGTTACTGGATCCTGGACCGAAAAGGTGGACGTGTCAAGTGCGTTCAAGACATACAACAGGATTATCAATAACGTCACACTTGCTCTTCCTCATCCTGGAGTTGTCGAGGCTGCCCGCTATGCCCGTAACAATATTCCTATTCCATCAGGGACGGAACAGATTGACAATTTTCAGATGAATGCTTCTCTGCCGTCTCCTGCCATCTACGTGCTCTGTGCCGGTGCAACTGCGGCGGAGATCAAACCCCTTGTCTGGGAGGAATGGTCGTCTAAGTTTGAGATCAACCTAACAAATGCCAACAGCTATCAGTCGTACTTCCCTGCGGCTACTTTCAACATTTCGGAACCCTTTGCTGCGGGGTATAATGAGACGCAGCTTGATGAGATCTTCGGGTGGGGTCCCAAGTACAACCAGACGGGGCGACGCTATCCTCCTTTGTTCCCCAAACTTCCCAAGACATTTAACAGCATTCTCAATGCGACCAGTGGCGGACCCTGGGGAATCGATGCCATCTACATTCTGTTCAACATCAATGGTGTCCAGAGCATAGCAAGCTCGCCCTCCGACACCGACTATGCCTTGTGCTCGTTGAAGGTTGGGTGGGTTCCCTATTGCTCGACATCCTATTCAGCAACTGGCCTTGGAGGTACCCTGACGACCAGATGTGAAGATAAGGAAGACAAGTACCGATACAACAAGAAATACCCGGAGGCTGGGCCATCATGGGGACAGAGCAAGGTCAATGGGGATTGGCGAAACATTGCCTCTGAATGGGCAAATGCTATTAGTCTGGGTCAGGGCATCAGCGATGGCAATGCTTCAAACGCACGAATGTTATCTCAGCTCTTCCCTCAAAATGACGTGCTAGATGATAGACTGCCATCGTTGGCGGAGGCTCTGGCGGTTCTGGGCACCAATACGGTACTCATGTCTGCCAAGGACACTAGCTTCAGCTCCGACTGGCCGTATGAGCAGAATATGTTCATGACAGACCCAAAGTTGGAAAACACCACTGCCACGGTGCGCGTTCAGCGATACGCATCTCGACCGACAAGTCCGGCGCAAGAGGCATTCATCATCATTCTCTTATTTGTGTTCGTTACCAACTTTTGTATCCTTATCTGGTTCTTGTTCTTCCACCGAGGACTTGTGACGGACTATACGGAGCCCTTGAATCTCTTCTCACTTTCGATCAATTCCCCAGCATCGAAAGAATTTGCAGGCGCGTGTGGAGGCGGGCCGAACCGCAAACAGTATCGCGTTCGATGGTTCATCAATGCCGATGGAGAGCACGTTTACCTGCGCAGCGAGGATCCCGGAACACCTGAGTTGCAGCAAAAGCGCACCAAGTTCAAGCGTACCAATACGCAGAGTCCAATGAGCGTCCACGTGGAACGCTTGAGCAAACAGCGATGGTCGTTATTGTAAGGCGGGGGCACAACTGACTGCTGTTGTTTCTCAGAATTTGTTCGGATGCTGGAAATGATTGTCTCGAAGGCGTTGTCTCGAGATGTCATGACTTGCTCGCGAAACGAAGCGTCTCACAGTCCGTAACAGCTTTGAGCTCGTCATCCCCACGGACGCAAGGTTGCGAGGGGTTGAAACTTGTCGCTGTAATTTGCGCTTGGCAATGCACCACTGAAGATGAAGCCTGATCCCAGTTGCGTACGTTACCTTGCATTTGGGTTCGCATCGATGGGAAAAACAAAACGAGAACCTTGCTGGGAGAATCGTTATCTTCGGTGCGATAAATGTGAGTAGTTGTCAATTGAATGAATGCTCCTATAGCCTGACCATCTTTGTAGATAGCTTCTCTATATGTACGGATCTCAGAGCCTTTCACGGTCCTCGCGAGTTTTCGTCGATGCGAAATCGACGGCGACCAAAAATTGCGCAATCCCAGCAAGGCTCTAGTCCAGCTCGCCGCTTGACAGTTGTCCGCTCCCTTCGCACAAACCCCAGCCTTCAGGCCCAGTTCATTGCAGCTGCGAGTTGATGTCGGTTGTCATTGTTACGAATGTGCCCTTGTCCTGCTGTTCCACCTGCCTGTTCAATGGCGCTGCTTGAAGAAACTCCTGTGCACCCATCACGATTCGAAGACACTGCATCTCGGTTGACCATTAGGATGGTCTTTTAATGGAGATTGATGTACGAAGCCGGACGATGAAGTCTGTTCCTGGCGTGCCTGAGCGGTACCTGCATGAGATACGTGCCGTATTATGCTAGAGGGTGGACCTGGTCATTTCTCCATCGTTATCTTGCTGCTAATTTCAATGTGCCGTTCTTGTCCACTAATCACTGCAACGCTTCCTCTACATCCATACAGCGATGAGCGTCGTGTGACAGGGACCAGTCCGATGTTGACATATTTGCAGTGACAGCCAAGTTGTTGTCGTGCTACAGATGTGACATCTCAACATGCCGCGAAAGGCTCAGGTGTATATAACATATTGTGCCCATCGCACCTGCTGTCCCTACAAAGCCAGCAGGTAATGTGTTCGGATGTTGACGTTGTTTCCTGTTACTAGTTTCTGTCGCTCATTTCCTACCATGCATCTCATCTCTAGCCTGCCTGCTCTGGCAGTCGCTGTCGCGGCCCTTGATCCCAGATCTGGCGTTAACAGGTATGTTCCCCATCATAATTCATTTCAAATCTGAGTTGACGAGTTGACGGCCAAATCATAGGCCGATTCCACCAGATGCCAAGCATGTACCGATCAATGATGCTTTCGCTAAGGTCATTGGAGGCAACCTGCCTTCTAAAGACTCTGTCTTTCCTGCCAACATTACCGACTACAAGACTATCACTAGCCCATCTGGTTTGAAGATTCGCTACAAAGAGCCTGGCACCAAGGGAATATGCGAGACTACTCCTGGCGTCAAGAGCTATTCTGGCTATATCGACTTGGGTCCTAATCTGCATAGCTTCTTCTGGTTTTTCGAGTCTCGCAGCGATCCTGCCAAAGATGATATCTCACTTTGGATCAACGGCGGTCCGGGTTCCGACTCTGGCATTGGTCTCTTTCAAGAGCTAGGCCCCTGCAACATCACGAAAGACTTGAAGAGTGCCATCAACCCCTACTCGTGGACCAATGCCAGCAACTTCATATTCCTCTCCCAGCCATTTGGCACTGGATTCTCCTACCAATTTGAAGAAGAGGGGTCTTTTGACGTCGTGACCGGCGCGTTGGTAAATGCGTCTCAGGCAAAACCCATCGGACGCTTCCCTGGCATAGATACTTACAACATAAACACCACTACCGCAGCTGCACACGCCGCCTGGAACATCATTCAAGGCTTTTACTCTGTACTTCCCCAACTCGACTCGAAGGTAAAGTCCAAGAATTTCAATCTCTGGACCGAGTCGTATGGTGGGCACTACGGCCCAGCATTCTTCAATTACTTCCAGGAGCAGAATAAGCTTATTGCGGAGAAAGGTCTCCCTGGCACCCATCTCAACCTCAAGACCCTCGGAATTGGCAACGGCATCATCAGCGAGAGAATTCAGGCTCCAGAGTATATTCGATTCGCAGTGAACAACACCTATGGAATCAAAGCATACAACAAAACCATTGAAGATCATACTCTCTACGTTCTAAACAAGCCCAATGGGTGTCTGGCACGACTTCAGTACTGCGACTCGGCGGACCGATCGACGCTTTCTGGGCAGGCAGTCTGCTCCGAGGCTGCTGCCATATGTCGCGATTTAGTCGAGTCCGCGTACTACGAATTCTCGGGTCGAGGCACCTATGACATTCGCCATCCTCAGAACGACCCTACACCGCCCGGCTACTTCCCCGACTACCTGAATCTGCCCGAAGTCCAGCAAGCAATCGGCGTGAATCTCAACTACACCGACACCAACACCGAGACATATTACGCCTTCCAGATAACGGGCGACTTCATCTACCCAACCTTCCTCGATGATCTCAGCAAGATCATTGACAGTGGTGTCCGCGTCAACCTGTACTATGGCGACGCGGATTATATTTGCAACTGGTTCGGTGGAGAGGCTGTCTCACTTGCGGTCCCGCACAAGCATCAGGCCGAGTTCAAAGCTGCCGGGTACCAGCCATTCATTGTCGATGGCGTGGAGTATGGGCAGGTCCGGCAGGCTGGCAACTTCTCCTTCACCCGTATCTACGAGGCTGGTCACGAGGTCCCATACTATCAACCGAAGGCAAGCCTGGCACTGTTCAACCGGACCATCCAATTAGTGGACATAGCGACGGGCGAAAAACAGCTGTCGCCCGAGTACAGTACCAAAGGTCCGGCCCAGTCTACGCATACGGAGCCCTTTGTACCTCTTCCCCCTCCATCGCCTGGCTCTCTTGAACCACCGAAGTTGATCAGAATGCCTCCCTACTGATTCACTGGAGTTGCACGATTCTTTTGAGCTTTTTAGAGACTGGCGCTTTCAAAGTATAGTTGAGCGCGAAGGTGCATGCGCAGCAGGCTCGAATGTTCGTTTGAAAGTTTCGCTGCCCACAGTCGCCTCCCACAAGCTAACCAGACAATGCAATTCCTCTGTTCCTACGAGTTGATTAAGCTGCAACTCAGCCAAGTAGTTCCTGTACGAATGGACTGCTACCTACTGACAGTACTCCCGAGTCTCGCAGTGCGGTTGCACCACATGACTTTGGACGAGTCCCAATTTGATCTGACTCGCCCATATGTACCAGTCAATCTCGGGGTTGACTGAAAGAAGCAGCCCGAGACCAGGATCTGACAGATAGCGCGATCTCATCCGGCAGAGCTGCTTCCCTGCAGTATTCACAGCGATCCGTAGTTCGGCCGGACTAGAGCACGAGCAATCTTGCTGGACTTGCTCTCGTTCGTGAATGTGCATGGAAGAGCGACTCGTAAATGTTGTGACTGGCTCACAAAGCATGCCATTTCCTTGCTTATTTGAGCGCTAAAAATCTACGACTGGCGGAAAAGACGACAGACATGTCCGGGCTGCAACAGTTGCAGAGCCGGTACATGAAGCTACAGTATCACTTTTTGTGTTCGCATCTTTTTTTTCCCTGCTTTCTTTCTGCATGATACCCCCTCTCGTCTCTAAAACTTTTGGATTTTCCTTCTCATGGTCCTTGCAATACATGTCTATGTAGATGGCAAATCCTTGAACTTCACCTCGACCCAAGCACAGATTATTTACACCAACCTAACTACCTTACCCCACCAGCCTATTAAACAAACATACATGCACAATTCAGCCGGACAATTATGGGCCCATTACAATCCATACTGCGCCTCATAGCACAAGCAGCACTGCACCCCCGAATCTCCTCTACCCTTTCCTCCTCTACACCGCCGCAGCCCAGCACTTCAACCCATTCGCCGGCTCTCCCCCCGTAACACGCCACTTCCTCCTGACATTCACCCAATCCGTCCCCGACACCCCCATAACCGCAGCAGACAGTATAGAAATCGGCATGACCTACCACCTCTACCGCGACAAAACCCACCACAAGTACAAGATAAACCACACCCTCTCCCTGACCCCGCACCACCCACGCCTCCCCGCATCCCAGCACGACATCGCAGACCTACACTACTACGCCATAGACACAGCATCAGTCGTAAACGCGACCGGGCGCCTCGAAGCGCGCTTCGAATACTGGTTTGGCATCAGACATCCGCACGTGCGCGCGACGGTATTCATGAATTGGACTGAGACGTTTTATCTCTGGGGAAGTGTGATTTATCCGCCTGTGACGACGGATGTGCTTTTTACGCTTCCGATGGGGGAGAAGAGATTTGCTGAGACGGATATGTATACTTATTCTTGGTATCCGCCCAAGGTTGTTATTCCGTATCGGCCGCCGCCGGCTGCGGGGGACGGCGAGGGTGGGGCGCGGATGGGAGGGTGATGGTGCTGGGAGGCGTGCTCTGGTGGGTGCGGGACATGAGGGCGGAGAGGAGGGATGAGGTTGAGGTTGAAGTTGAAGTTGAGGCTGAGGCTGAAGATGGAGCTTGGGATGAGTGATGATTTCATCGTGCCTACGTACCTCCCTGATGAGGAGTGGATCCGTCTTGAAATAGGAAGACGGAGATTGGATCTAGAGATGATTCCTGTTCGACATGAGATGGGTATGATATGATTTGGCTTGATGATTGCACAAGTACAGAAGAGGGAAGAGCAGAGGAGAGAAAAGGACGGGAAGTTGACACTTTAGCTGCCTCCCGTCTATATTACTCGAGATAACCGAGCACATGGTAGACACGCGGCTTTGAGATTCAGGTTGCGTGCGTTGATTAGTGAATATCTAAGGAGAGATCATGAATGACGGTTGGAAACGATAAGTGATAAGCAGAGTCAGCTGTTTGCTTCCCTTTATGCCTACGAGTGACATGGAGGGATCTTTCGTTGACTTTCAATGCAAACGGAGTGGATGCCGCATATCATATCGCATAGCGTACTTTCCATGTCGTTACATCAAAGGACCTCCAGGGACGATGCGTGAATACAACCGCCATGGCGGCAATGCTGGATAAAGGTGAAGACTGCGAGAAGCATGGACTTAGAAGAGGATTGTAATTCAAAGTAAACGCCATGCCCATATGTACAAGTGGTCTCCCGTTGCCAATGCCGTCATGTACATGTCCCAACGCCTAACGAGAAAGAACTCCTGTACTCAGGACACCTGCTCAGAGCATCTGAAGCCTCACGCTTGAGTGGTCTTGTTCCAAGACTTGCCATCCTTAAAGGCAATCGTATCGTTGAACCCAAATACAACACGCTGGTCGAGTTCTTTGTATGTGTATTCGAGAACACCCTTCTTCTCTCCTCGCACTTCGTAGTTGTCGCCCCAGTACCTAGAGTCGAGTATGAGGTAGCTCTCCCTGGCGAGTTCGATCTGCTTGCGGAGTTCGTCGACGACATTCCTGTTGCCGAGCCAGTTGGATCCACACCATTCGAGACGCTTGATGCAGGCAGAGGTATCGTTCTCATCATCTGCCATTGGCTTCTCCTGCAGAAGCGTGAGTCTCTCAATTTCGTCCTCGAGTTTCTTCTTGGTAGCAGCGGCCTCTTGTTTGGTGGCAGCATGAGCGTTCTGCTCCTTTTTAAGAATGTCAGCGGCTAGTGTAGCGGCTAGGGCAGCAGCCTTCTTCGTAGCAGCATGAGCGTCTTGCTCCTTCTTCAGATCGGCAGCGGCCTTCTCCTTTGTCTGTTCGTGCAATTCCTTCTCCTTCGCGAGCAAGGCAGCAGCAGCGGCAGCAGCCTCCGCAGCCTTCTTAGTGGCAGCGTGAGCATTCTGCTCCTTTGCAAGCACTTCGGCAGCCTTTCTGCGGTCGTCTGCGCGGCCGCAAATCTCGCGCTTGAGATCGTTATTCAGGCAGGTGTTCTCAGCCTGAAGGTCGGCGATCTTCTTGTTGAGATTACCAATCTTCTCTTCGGCAGCCTTCTTGGTGGCGGCATGGGCATCCTGTTCCTTCTTCAGAGTAGTAGCGGCGTCCTTCTTGGTCTGCTCGTGCAATTGCCTCTCCTTTGTGAGCAAGGCGGCGGCAGCAGCGGCAGCGACTTCAGCAGCCTTCTTAGTGGCGTCGTGTGCATCCTTCTCCGTTTTGAGAGCGGTAGCAGCATCCTTCCTAGTCTGCTCATGGGCCGCCTTCTCGTTGGTCAGCTGGTGGGAAAGCTCATTGCAGTGCTTGCGCTCCTCATTCAGGAGCCTTTCGGTCTCCTTGTTCCTGGCAACAAGCTCATGGTACTTGACGTCGAGTTCGTGCCAGTCCCTGTGGAGCTCTTCATATCTCTTCTCGTGCTGCAGGAGGCATTAGAGATGAACTTCAGGCACTGAAGATGGAATGCTTACTGATTGAGCGAATTCGAGAATGTCGGCCAGCATGCATCCAAGGTGCTTGTCAACCTTTCCCTTCAAGGTAGGGTAGTGAGGCACGGCTGCGTGAGTTCCGACTTTGGGTGCACCCATGATGACTGTAGGATCCGCTGGGAATTTGCAAGTGTGTTCGCTTGTGAGTGTCTTGAGGGGTATTCCTGAAAGGCCGACGAGGTATGCTAGGAGTGTAGCGAATCGAGTTGGGCCAGACAAGAGCAGACTGACAAAGATTCTAGTGCTTTGCATGAAGCTTAAAGCTGTTTGGGTTGTGAGATGGCTTCATGGACAAGGGTGATCTGGCTTCTCTTATACAGACGACAAGACTGGCGATTTGCCCCGCTGGTCTAGGATGCGGGTGCGGTTGCAGGCTTCTGGAAGAGCCTTGTGCAGCCATGGCCGGCGAAAGCTGAGATGCCACGAGACCAGAAGAATGGCAAAGTCAATCCGGCTTCCAAGCGTCGGCGAGCCCGCTCAGCCAGAGTGCAGCGGCAGGGACGCCGGGCATCTGAAAGCGTCGAATAGAAGTGTGCGGGCCAATGCAGCGCAGTTCTTAGCGAGGACCGAGACAATGGCGGAGGCCAGAATAGCGCCAGTCCACGCGGACGGGGGCACTAAGGAAATGGGAATCTGAGGGTGCTCCTGAAATGGATGGCGGGGAAGACTAGGGCTGAATGCGTGGCTTCGAGGGCTCGGCTGAGGGCTTGGATCTGGCTGGAGATGTGCAAAGGGTCGGAGGGTTGAATGGGAGGCAGTGGTTCCCATTAGGGCTTACCACGATTTGCACCTGACTCGGCCGAGGTCGAGACCGCGACAGCCCTATGTGGCTGGACCATCTGGACGCCAACGAGCGTCTCGCTTCCAATGCGCCTTCCTTCTCGCCTCTGGCGGCCACGGAGGCATGCGGGGTGTATTGATCCTTTACAGACTGCGTTAGAGCGACAACGGCCCCACGAGCGTCTCGACCCGTCCGTGCCGTTCGCGTCCTGGCAGTGGCCTGAGCTCCAACGGCAATCCCGCTGCTCTGTGCAGCGCCTCTGCGATAGCATTGTGTGGATGGGCTGCGTCAGCCAAATGGATGGCTGCTCCGCGTGCGCCTTGTGTCGAATGAGAGGAGTGAGTCGCATTCAAGGGTATCGGCCACATCATTGGATTAAGCGGGGGGAGCATCTGCCGTACGAGTTGTTTCCGGTTTCTTCATGTGGTCCTTCCATGTGTACGTGTCACCGTTTCGACTCGGATTTTCTGCAATGATGGCAAGTAGTGGTGAAATGGATGTTGGATGTAAAAGTCTCCAGGTCCCCAGGTCCCCTGGACATGCGGAAGGAGCGGCACACCTCCACTTCACCACTAGGTCCTGGAGCTCGTGCTCACAGTAACGACGTTCCAACTACGCTTCGACCGACCAACAAGCGAAAGATCAACTTGTGCGATCAATTGTTACATACAGACCGTTCGCCTGCGTGCCAGGTCTTCGGGAGAGTGTAGACGAATGTGCTCAGCTCTACAAAGAAGCTTGCGTTGTTAACTGCATCATCTTGTAGCCTCGACCCACCAAGGCACTGTGCTGGGCTGGAGGACCAGCTGCGTACCAGCAAAGTCTCTCAATCCTTCCATTCTCCGCCGTCTCTTGGTCATGGAAAGCACAAGTATCATGGCGAGAGACACGTCAGACAAGGACCTGCTGGCCGACTGTTCTTCAAACACCCATGCCCTGCTCTAGCATGGTCAGAGGAGACTGGACATCCATGCTCGACTACGAAGTACTGTACCTGCAGTACGGCAAATTGCTTAAGCAACGTCCCATGTTCGAACTGCCGATGGCTTTCTCACTAACTCGCCGAAAGTGCAAACAAGTATACGACTGGCGCTCGCTGTGACTGTACCTGCAAATTTTCTCGCATTTGAGCCGTGTTTCTAATGTATTGCTCTCAAGGAAGTTTTTTGGCGCCAACTATCGTCACAAGTTTCGAAACCCGAGACTGCCTCGTTCCGAACCTGTGCAGAGGGCATCGAGGAGCACGTCCCTGGACGCCAAATTTGCACTTGCAAACGGTCCTCTTCGTCAAATCTGCCTTGGACCTGGTGTTCTTGCCCGCTGAGTCGTGAAGAAGAACAGCCAATGACTCTGCTTGTGTGCTACCCCTCCCGTACGTGCGATCTCTTGCAGGAAATCATCCAAGACCAACAAGGGATTCCCACGCCGACAGGCACATTCAGGTCATTGAACCGAACTTGTGTGTAGGTGTCTGATGTGCACTGTTGACATAGAGTCCAGATTTTAGAGGAACAGGATCGAGTCCAGCAAAAGCGAACACCAATAGTCTCAGAAGGGGTGGATCGGACGTCCCCGGAGAGTGGGTGAGACAAGGTACAGAGAGACGCTGTCCATCCCATTATAATTAGATTGCAGAGGGCTTCATAGGGCCATTATGGGTAAGTTCATCCCAGTATCGATCACCATGTATCCGTTTTTCGAACAACTTTCAGCACCGGCCGATTGCCATCATGGAGTAGCTCGTAGCGTACACCCATCTTGCCCATCTCTTTGACCAGCGCGGCCGCATCGGCATCTGGTCTGCTGTCCCTCAAGATGGGGCTATCAAACGCCTTCGCAACTTCCAGAGGGCTCATTGTATAGCCACGGTTCAGCTTCCAGTATTGATAAAACAGCGGCAAGACAGCCAGAATCGCGATGAAATCAAGTGCAACTGCAACGATCAGATAGTGCAGCTGTGACTTGTACACGGCAACGCGTTGATGACCTTGGCCGGTGGCAGTTTGGAAGCTTGAACCATTGACCAGAGGAACAGCCATGGCCGTGCGAAACATCAAGTCTCGTGCTGCAGCCAAGACATCGTCGGTAGGATCCGTGAAGGCTGTTGCGCAGGAGTCTTGCTTGGTAAAGGAGTAGCCTGACTCCTTTTCTTCTGCAGCAGACGCCCAAGAGATGTGGCTCGAGGCAAGAGCGCCACTCGAACTCATAGTCCAGCCCTCGGCACCCGCGAAAAATTGCTGCGCATCTGCTGAGTAGCTATTGTACAGCGCCAAATAAAACCCACCATACTGTGATGAGGAGGTTTCCATGGTGCCCGGTATGGCGGTTATATTGCGGACAACTGTATCATTGTATATGGTGGTGGACCCATCGAGCGCAACGGTACCTGCATTGCCGTCAATTACAATCGGATACGACACAACGGCAGGATGTAGTGTGCAATTTCTTGTCACTCCTTTGCCGATACAGTCGTGGGCGTTTTTGAACTGAACATTGAGAGCAATGTCACCTGCGGTTTCAGGAGGGCTCGAATAAATGGGTGGCTCGAAGCTTGTGTAGAAAACAGTCGTCGAGTCCTTGCCGAGAGAAGATGGGTCCAATTTGTAATCAAAGGTGCTCGAGTTGCATGATACTGTCCACCCAAGGCCGGGCACGCGAGCCGTGCATGTCCCTGTGCAGCTGGTATTCGTCGCGGGTACGGGAACTTTACTGGACCAATTCGCAACAATCGGTGTAAAGTTCCCGCTGAGGAACGCAACGTTGTGGCCTCGTCCGGATACTAGACCCGTGAAACCATCCGGGAGATCCTGTGCGATGTTCAGACTGACGTTACTAGCGGTGGTAATCTCCTCGTAGTTCACGTGAGAGGCTCGTTGAAGCAAAGGGCCTGTCGCCGGCAGAAGCGCGACCAGTAGGGAAGCGAGCGCCAACAAATTGAACTCGCGACCGGCGGTGAAGACGGCCAAAAGGCTGTTGCTGTAGGCCCAGTTCTTATGAAGCTGTCGTATAGACTGCTCCTTGTGCGCGAGACTCCGCCACCATGCGATGGTCATGCCTTCAGCAAAGACCAAGCGCAACGTGACGCCTATCAAGGCTGAGGCTATGGCCAGATAGACGGTGGGTTGGATGGTCCAGTAACTGATTTCTGAGTTGGTAGACAAGACGACGATGCAGATGGAGGCGACGATGCACAGGAGCGCAACAATGAGTGCGGAGAGAGCAGCCCATGGTACGCTGGCACTAGGCTGAGAGGCAGTTGGAGGATATTGCTTGCGCTCTTCAGTGAGTTGGTCTGTTGAAGGGATCATCTCGAAGGAGCGCGAGGCCAGGCTGTCGTAAGTGGAGTTCTGGTGCATGCCGGGCAAGCGCAACGGCCGCACAGATTGCTGGCCTGGACTGTCTTTATCTCTCATCCTCTGCTCCTGGGTAAGGTGCGAATTGACCAGGAGGAATCAGATGTTTTGCATATGGGGTGCTGGTGGGAGAGCGTGCTGTCATGAGAAGCAATCCTTGCAAAGTCTTGTCGTTCAATGGATATGGTTCATATTAGGCTAATCGAGAGCCGAATATAGCAGCGGAACGACGTCAAGAGCCAGAGCGTTCCTCGCAGGGATTCCTGCTAGTCGACGTCTATCTTGGTCGGCTAACTACTCCTGGCAAACTTTTGCCATTGCGAGTCATTCTCATCCAGCGCGACCAGGTAGGTTTAATATGGCGAATGATGCAGACGAATATTGAATGCGCAATACGATGCTTGGTACTTTGCGTATGTCAGGAATCGCCAGGATCTTCCAAGAATCACGGGCATCAACTGTTCAGGGATGGCCTGAAGACGTATGAGCGGCATCCGCGTGTGAAGGGCGACTTGTAATGGTGTATGCTGGCGTGGCTGGGTCAAAGCTTGTCATCCAACTACGGTGCAGACATCTGTGTGGTTGTATCATGCACGACCTGGAAAGCGTTACGCTCCTATAGCTGTGCAAGTAAATGCGAAGATACTCCGATGTCAGTGAACTATACTGGCACTGTGATCAACTCAGCATCATGCGCCTATGGAAGAGCATTTTGGGTGTTGAAGCGAGGCCGGTCGTGCAGGCAGCGTCCAGTAACGACGGACGATACCATCCGTGGTACATGGTTCACCTTCTCTTGCGCCGCAGCAGGTCGCCTCAGGCGTGTAGCGGAATTTGAGGCCTCAGAGGCGGAGATTCAGGGACACGAGGACGACAGCGCAAAAGGTGGAAGATGAAGGATAGGAACGTGCGCGGAGGAGGCTTCCAGGCATTGGGCAGCCGCGACCCATGGTGTGAGCTTCCACTCGCCTGAGGTGTTGAGGCTCGAGTTCGACAACGGCGACTTCACCCTCGTCAAGCCCACAAGTTGGAGGAACATCAATCAGCTCCCACCTCAACAGCTACGTCTTCAACCAATTGCCCCTCTTCGGCAGCGTCGAATCGGATCGATGGCGCTTTTGCCTGACCTCAATCGGCCCCCAAGAATGTCCCACTATCAATACGGACATCGACTCTTCCCCAGCCGTCGTCCAAGCCAGGTTTCGTCTGCATAGAGAAGAACTACCATCATGGCCAATGCCACCGAAAGTCAACCGCGAAAGCGCCGCCGTCTCATCAACTCCTGCTCCGAGTGCTTTCGACGGAAGCAGAAGTGCAACAAGCAGCGTCCATGCCAACACTGCCTACGCAGAGAGGTGCCCAACCACTGCATCTATGAAGACGTCAATGATTCAGTGGCTCAGGCGAGGTTTTGTAATGCGATTGCAGGAGGCGAGTCCACTCAGTTTGGCGTCAATGCAAATCAGCTCCAGCAGCCATCTCCTCCCTCAGAGACCCTCCGCTATCAGAGAACCGACGATGGCTTCGTAGAGGCAACCATCGCGAATGGTGCTTATCGACGTCTCAAGGCTGATGACCAGGGTCCAAACGCACTCGAAAGAAAAGTTCGTGACGCCGTTGCCCTGTTACCCCCAGTGTCCGTGATCCAGAGTCTGGTTGACATCTACTTCCGGGAATGCCATTGGCATTTCAGTATCATTGAGCCTGCCACCTATGATCCTACTTATGAGCAATGGCAAGGCTTTCTCACAACATCGCTGCCAGACTTCACCACTCTGTCCGTGGAGCAGAGATACTTTCTCCCGCTCCTTCTCAGCCAGCTAGCTATAGCTGTACAGTATCTTGACTTCAGGTCGCCCTTACTGGAGAAGCTTCAGCTCGAGCAATCAACAGACGTGGAGAAGCTCTCGAAAGTTTACAACGACTCTTCCTCAATCGTCTTGGAAGCCTTGGGGCGGACAGATGCTGGCGCCTCGTTGACACCGATCAGGATTGATTTGTTGCGAACCTGGTGGTACAAAAGCAGAGGCAAGGGGTCGGAGAACTGGCTCACCATGGCTGCCGCAATCCGCCATGCGCAAGAACTTGGCATGCACCGCAAGACACCAATTGTCCCAATAGCCGGCGAGAGTCTTGAGCAGACCCTGACACGTGTTTGGGCGGAGGAAGAGCGTCGCCGTCTGTGGATCTTCCTTGTCTTCATAGACGCACAGGTTGCCATGGTCTTGGACAGACCACGCTGCATCAATCTTGCAGATTGCGATCTCGAACCGCCCATCGATTGTGCATTCCCACGTGAGCCTCACAAGACTCTCATCATCGGGGACCGAGCCATTGGCATGGAGAACGAGCCACCCAGTACCTTTTCTGCTCACCTTGTCATGTACCAACTTGGCCTACGTGTGCATCGGTATCATGACTTAGCCTCAGCTATTCGCCGCGACCCGCAAAAGGCGAGAGAGATTGACCCCAAGGATCTGCACCAAGATGTCCTTCGTGTTCTGGATGAGGTCCCTGCGTATCTAAGGGCTGGCGATAAAGCAGATACCTCTTGGGACTCTGAGACTTGGACGCTCATTCCCTCACGTCTCGTGATACTCGCTACAGCTCATATGCAGATATCGACTATCCACCGCCTATTCGTACATACCCGGCCCGAATCACGTCTTCAAGCAATCGAATCGAGCTTGATCATTTTATCAACGCAGGCGTGGTTCATGTCGGTTGCACAGCCACATCAACACCGTTTTTACGGCATCGCTTTCCCTAACATTCACGCGTCATTGTTGATCTTCGGCATCATCGACTCTCATCCCTTGACGATTGTTGGCCGCGAGCAAGAAATCACAGAAGCCCTCGACGCCTCAATTGCAAGGCTGTCAACCATTGCATACTGCAATGTCACAGCACAAGCGGGCCTTCAACTCTTGCGCCCGTGGCGAGAGCGCATGAAACATCTCTTCCATGGAGACTGGAGCGCCTCATCGCACGCAGGCTCGGGCACCGCCGGCTCAGAATCGACTCACACGTCGCCCAGCAATTTCGGGAGTGCACCAACAGCATCTGATCAAGTGCTTGCGGAAGCGACGGCAGGCATGGATTGGTCGGCGTATGATTTTGATATTGACTGTGATTTCGATGTGGATTATTGGGCAAAGATGATGGACGGCGTGTTTGATATCACTCAGCTGCTTGCTGCACAGTAGATGGGCGGTTTATATGGCGAACCTGTGATTATGCATGGTCAAACTGGTCTTTGACCTTTGTCGACTAATGCTTTTCTGATGGCGTTCGAGGGCTCTGTCAATCGAATCGGTCGTCAAGAGTACGCGTAAAGCGGTGATTCAGTGTCTATACATTTCCATGATCGTTGGCGAGATCATGAGGGCTCTCTGAGCGGGGTATCATATGCATCCTATCGTTCTCTTCTCCTCTTCTCTCTTCCTTTTCCTCTCTTCTGGCCCTTCTCCCTTCTCCTCGCAAAGGGGCGCACAAAGGCATCACGACTCAATCCAACTTCGATCAAGCCATGCCCCACCCCCTTCTCCAAATCATCACACCGACAGCAGCAAAGCCCACAACGACGGCGCTACCGAGAACCCACCCCTTCCACTCCCCACCACCAACCTCCTCCTTCCCACCAGCAAGCACACTACTAGGCTCCATCGCCGCACTAGCCATGGCAACGAACAACTCGCCTACACTCCCGCCGCCCCACTGCACACTGACATGCAGCGGCCCCGGCGCCCCCGATTCAGCAGTATACACTTCAGGCTGCACCTCAGCGCGCTGCATCGTCTTGTCCCGATCCGCCTTGAGCGCCACATACAGCGCCGGCAAATCACACAGCTGTCTATGATTCTGGCGCAGCTGCAGAACGTGCGCAAAGGACTCTGCGTCCGACGAGTCGTACGCGAAACAAATCAGGTCCGCAGCATCTACCTTGGCGGGATTTTCCAGAATGGCGTCTTCCAGCTCGCCGAGTTCCTTGAGGATGAGGTAGCACTGCTTGCCGCCGGGCAGCTCGACGGCGTTGACGGCCGTCTGCGGGCGGATGGTCGGGCGGTAGAGCGGCGAAAAGGGCCGGTTGAGAAAGGCAGATAGCAGCGAGGATTTGCCTGCGTGCGAGGCGCCGAGGACGTAGCATAGTATGACGTTGCGCTCGACCTTGCCTGGTCGTTTGCGCTGCTTGCGGGGTTTCGTTACTTTTAGTGCAGAGGCTGTGCCGAGTCGGTCGGTGGTTTCGAAGCCGAGATAGGCGAGATACTGGAGTGTTGTCCGGGGCTCTTCGAATGTGGTCATGCTCCACTGCGCGAGCCAGCCCTGTAGAGTGACGTGCCCTGCTTCGTTTAGGAGGGTGCAGGCTGGGAAGTCTGAGTCGATCCATGAATTGGGTAGACCGGGCGTTGGCGCGAATAGATTGCGCAATTCTGCATCGTTGAGACCACCGTCATTGTCTTTGTCGTGGAGTAGGAACAGGTCTACAAAGAAGCGGTAGCCTGCGGGACTAAGCTCCGCAGAAGCATGTGCCGGGACCTCAAGCTTCGGGTTGAGAAAGTCCTCGCGAAGCGAAAGACCATCGGTATATTTGAATCTGCGAAGTATCATCCACACTGTTTCATGACGCCCTTTTTCAATGAAGATGCGGTTTAGACGAATGAAGCCGTCCACGTCTATGCCGTCTAGAGAGTTTGGGCCAAGGTCGGGCGAGCGCGCAGAATCTTTGACGCTGGTCAGATCCTCTGCAGAGAGAGCCTTTGCAAAGACTTTTTCTTGAAAGGCTTGTATTTCCTTGTCTGAGAGCACGCCGTCCTGGTCCTTGTCGCAGAGATAGAAAATGCGACGAAGGGCATTTATGGCGGGCTGCTTCATTGTAGACTCTTTTGCGTCATATAGGGGCGCGATGGGATGTGTGACAGCCTTCTGGCAGAGGTAGAAGACCTCGTTGATGTTGTGATGCTCACGGGCGGAGGTACGTATACATGAGTCGATCTCTTTGAACTCTGACATGACGGGAAGCATCTCGTCCTCGACCACCTGCGAGGTCGAGTTGGACGCGGTGAGGTCGGACTTGTTGGCGCAAAGAATCACGGGCACGCTCACGCCCAGGGAGCGGAAATATGGCATCCATGAAAGGGCGACTCGCTCGTAGCTGTAGTGGTCGGAATAGATGAGTAGGATGACATTGCATTTCCGCAGCTCCTTCCTGAGATTATCTCGATCCGACGGCTGAGCGGACGTGTCTACGATTACGGTGGTGACATTGTCTGGTGTGCCTAGGGTGGGAGGCAGGGTGATCTGGGGCAGCACTGGCTGTATCTTGTGTGTGATCTGGACAGGCAGTGCGCGTCAGCCAGGGAGGGTGCGACGTGTGGCGACGACGAGACTCACAAAGACATCCTTGACGAGCGAGGCAATGATGCTCGACTTCCCTACGCCGTCGTCGCCGCAGACAGCTATGCGGACTGTGGCGGACATGGCTTGGAGGGTGATGGCTTGGGCGGGAGAGGATGGCCGTCAGGCAGTGAGTGTCAGTCAGGGTCGCGTAGACTTTCACCTAGCGACGCTAAAGACGTCAACAGGCAACGGTTATTCGGTGGCCTTTCTAGAACGTCTCCAGACATTGGCGAACAAGGCAGCTTGCAGTGCTGTCGGCAGGCGTCAGCCCAGGCAGAAGCTGGGGAACAGTCCCCAAACATCCGGCCGTGACTCCGAAAGTCGCCCTCCCAGCTATCTTCATACATGGATGCATCACCGTCCACAGCCCGCGGCTGAAGGGCTTCCTCACAGCCCCAGATTTGGGCGGCCCGCCAATGCCACCCGAATCTTCGTCATCATCAGCGCGAAGGAACGGCCGTCACTGCCCTCCGCGCTCCTCTTCCTCCATCCTCTTCTTCTCGCTGTCTGTCGCTGCTCCCTGACACCGCTGTCCACCACTCCCCGAGCGCTTCATATCTCTCAGACCTCTCCACCGCGCATTGTGCTGACCTCGCCCGTCGCGTGCCCTCACCCGGCTTTTCACAACACGAGGCTCAGAAGCTATGCCGTGAATACTACCGGCCACTATTCGATATGTAGTAAGTTTCACCCAGCTCTGACTCCCTCTCACTTGCAAAGCGCCATACTGATGCTCGTCACACTTACAGCAGCGTCTTACCTCCGCCCTCATCCAAATTCCCACCCAACGGCGGCATCCCTATCGCTGACACTCAAAACTCCATCAAGCGGGACCACGACCCCAAGGACAATCTCAATCTCAGCGAGGGTAGGTCTCATCTGCGCCGCCTCTCCTCCATCTCTACTCTAATATGTATCCAAATCCAGGCTTATACCGCATCCTCGATGAGATCCAGCTCGGGACCATACCTCAGCACCCTACCGAGTTCCCCTCGGCACCAGCTCACGTCCTCGATCCAAGACCTGTTGCTCTGACTTCTGGTCCAAAGGTTTCTCTTGCTGTTATTGCGCCGCGCAAGACTTCTCCACGCATCCGAAGGATCCCGACAGCCAACTCAGGTCATTCTTCCATTAGTTCAGAAGCGGTAGACACGGGTGGATCGGGAACAAACCATTCGAGCAGTGATGTTGGCGCCAATGGAAATGCAAACATACTTCAGCCCACCACATCGCGATGGAGATTTGGTGAAGGTAGCAAGTCCATGAACGGCTCCGCTAAAGAGGTCAAGGACAACATCAAGCGCAAGAAGCCCTCCAAGAGTATTATAAAGAGCAACTCTTCGTTCATCTCCAGGGTAATCCAGGAAGAAGGCCGACTCAAGGATCTGTCGAAACGCGATCCCTCTGGTATGTTTGCTTTCGTGAGCACCAATCGCGCTTTCCTGTGGCTCGACCTTGCTACGACCGAGAGAAAGGTGAGTTTTTTCGAACGGCTGTTCAGGATTCGCAAGCCACTGACCTACCCGAAGCATGAAGCTCTGACCAAGATCCTATTCACCAAAGCTCACGCACTATGCCATGATGTTAACGAGCACAGCAAATCAATCAATCATTTGGACGTCATCATGGGCTCCAACCAGGGAGACATCTTGTGGTACGAACCTTTCTCAGGCAAATACACGCGGATGAATAAGAACTCAGGTAATGGGGTCATCAACAAAAACCCAGTTGTTGCAATTCGATGGCTACCCGGCAGCGAAAACCTGTTTCTTGCAGCGCATACTGATGGCACAATCTTCATCTACGACAAGTATAGGGACGACGCTGAATTTAAACCCGAGCCGCAACCTGAACCTGGGACCAGACCGCAGGCAAAGTCGCGTCCACGCATGATTACGCTGAAGTCCGTGCAGTCAAAAGCGCAATCGCACAATCCAGTCGCAGCCTACAAGTTGTCCAACGAACCTATCAATGCCTTTGCAATCTCTCCGACAGGCACGCATCTTGCCGCCGCTTGTGAAGATGGTGCCTTACGCATCATTGACCTCTCCAGAGAAATCCTCACCGACCTCTTTCAGTCGTACTATGGTGGACTAACATGCGTGGAATGGTCGCCCGATGGCGAGTACATACTCACTGGTGGACAGGACGACCTCGTTTCTATATGGTCGCTCAGTGAGCGGAACCTGGTTGCTCGCGGCCGAGGCCACAAGAGCTGGATTACCGATGTCGCATTTGATCCCGACCGTTGCGAGGATGGCAACTATCGCTTCGCTTCCGTCGGCGAGGATGGGCGCTTACTAGTGTGGGACTTTAGCGGCAGTATGCTGGGTAGGCCACGAATGGGAAGCATTAGCGGCCTGAGCAGTCGTGCGCCCAGTGCAACCACCGTCGCTCGTGTCGGCACGGGCTCGACGACTTCAGGTCTCGCAGAGGGCGGACTGAGAAGCATGCATGGGGTCGCGGCGGCTCAAGCAGCGCTGGATGGCGAGGAAGCGGAGTCTGGTGCGGATGGACCCATTGAGCATCCTGCAAACCCACGCGCCGGCGTTGCGATGCTGCCACCCATTTTTGGCAAGCTGATCGAGAACAACCAGTTGACCAGCGTTGGATTCGAGCGGGATGGAATTGTCGTTGTGACTAAGACAGGTAAGATTAGGACGTACATAAGACCTGCGGAGAAGGAGGAGCGCTAGGTTCCTAAGGACCGTGGAGCAGAGTGCTCACATCTCTTGTCGTTGAAAGCTCGATCCTCGGCGTCGAGCATGACGCGAGAGACACGCGAACCTCTTGCTCTACTCTATTATTGAGGGCAAACTACCTAGGTAGGCAGCTGTGCCATTCGCACAGAAAGATCACACCGATCCTTTCCAGCGTCTTTGGCAACTTGAGCGTAGCCATAGTCCTCGCAGGACAAAAGCCTCGAATTGAAGAAGACAAAAGTATTGAACATAAATCGTATACACTTTCTTTGATGAGGGGGACATGTACATGCATTCTGCACCATCGTGACCATCTACCAAACTCCATCATAATGCTGACTACGAAGTACATACATACTCGGACGAAGATGTACTCTTTTCTTTTCCTCTCGTGATTCGTCTCGTCTCATTCCCTAGACCGATCCGCCATTCATTTCGGATTCCGGTCAGCTAGGTACTATCTACCTATCTACGTGACCACCGCTACACTGACTCTCGCCAGCGACACTGCAAATCCACCCTATTTCCCCGTGCCCTGTCCTGCACTGTCCTGACCTCATATCTAACCCCATGGATTATCAAAAGGATCGTCAGCAAGTTTCTTCGGCACACCTCCACCACTAGCATTAGCACCAGGCGTAGCCACAGGCGCGCTACTCTCCCAACCTCCAAAATCCTCATCAGCCGTCACCGTCGCAGTCTTGTGCGCAGCCGGCGCAGCAGGCGCAGAAGACCCATTACCCCATGCGTTGTCGCTCCATTCGTTTCCAAAAGAAGACACGGCGGGCGCCGCCGCGGCTTTGGGCGGAGGAGGCTGCGTGTAGCTTGCCTGAGATGGTATCGGTGCGGGCGCAGGCGCAGGAGCAGGCGCAGGAGCAGGAGCAGGAGCGGCGTTGGAAGACCAGATGTCGTTGCTGCTGCCCCATGGGTCGTGAATGGCCGGTGTTGGCGCTGCGCTCGTCTTCTGCGGGACAGACGTTGACTTTGGTGCGGAAAGATTGAATGGCGATGCCGAGGGTGCCGCGGCGGGTTTGGGCGCGGGCGCGGAAGAAGCGGGCGTGGGTTCAAAGTCGAAGAGGTCGGTTAAACCATTGTTCGTCGATTTCGGCTGGGTAATAGGCGGTGAGGTGGGGGCTGCAGACGCAAAGTCGCCAAAGTCGCCGCCAAAGGAGTTGGACGAGGGTTGTTGGAATGGGGGAGGGTTCGAAGGTGTGGCCTTTGGTTTTGCGTCGAAGAAGTTGCCGCCTAGATTCGTCGACGTTGGTTTGGGGGAGGCCAGGTTTGATGTTGAGATTGGCGGCGAGGTCACGCGGGATGATGCTGGAGCTGAGATGCCGGCGAATGATGATGCTGGGGAGGTGGCGTTCGACGTTGAGCCAAAGTTTAGGCTGCTGAAGTCGTTTGACAGTGTGGCTGTGGACTGAGGTTGTGCTGCTGATGCTGTGCGCGAGTGGGCTTGCGATGGCGGAGGATTAGTCTTTGGTACTGAGGCGTAAAGAGAGAGAATGGACTGTTTGAGATCACCGCGCGAAGGGCCGCTCGCTGCCGTGGATGTCGGTGCTGCACTGGATGGCCTTGAGGGTGGGTTGGATGCTGTGCTACCTAGGAAGTCGAAGCCGAGGAGCGAGTCACCGCCTGTGCGTGGCTTGGAAACCTGAGGAGGAGGTGGTCGAGCTGCTGGCGTTGGAGCTGCAGAGGTTGAGCGTTGCGTTGTCGACGGAGGAGGCACAGGGTCGCCGAAAAGATCAACGTCCGGAGCGGACTTTTGTACAGACGGTGGTTGACTTGACGTAGATACTTGTCTCGAGGCTGACCGCTCCACCTTCGCCTTTTCCTGTACAATGTTGAGTGGCTGTTTAGTATTGATCAGCTTGCGTGCACCTGTCGCGTGGCATAAAGGAGCACCTACCACATCATCGTCAGCGTCGGTGTCGAGAGTCGACGGGTCAGGCATGGCGCCATCCATAGCCCAGCGCTTTGAGTCGTACTTTGTGCGAATGAAGTTCTCGATCTTGCTGTCAATTCTGTCAGCGGTTTCATGTTTGACGAGGAACAGGTATAGTCTCATACGCTTCGGCAGGCACATGTCCTGGAGCTAGTTTTGCCTCCCAGTACTTGTTCGCTCGGGCATTTCCCCATTTTAGCATGCTTGCCAATTGCTCGTCTGTCCATGCATCCAAATCTACTGATTTCACACGACTGATATGTGTTCCCATCCCGCGATGTATGCCCGAACACCTGTAGATCGGTCAGCGGGTCGACAGCTTGTGCACATTTGACGATACGCACCGAATGCAGATGAAGATGCCTAGATTCCAAGAAGCCCATCGTGGATCTTGAGGGGGTCAGCGAGCGAGCAGCAATGTGCTAGAGCAGAAGTCAAGACTTACGCTTGTTTCGCTTGCAGTCGGCGCACGTCTTGTTACTCTCCACTTTGACAAGGGTTTTGAGAGTCTGTGCATTTTGTGCAGCGCGGTCTGCGCCCGGATTTGCAGCGCGACGCATTATTGCGAGTCACTTGCAGATTGTTGCTGGGAAGAAGTGGTCAATGTTGGCGCAGACCAGCGACTCAAAGAGGGGTGGGTTTAAGAAGTGTAGGTAGGTAGGAGGTACGTAGTCACGGACAAGTACGCAGCAAACAGGGTCTAAACCCTAATGACCATGTGCCGGCTTCACCGTCTCGCGTCGAAAACTCACCACAGAATTATCACTACTTCTGACAATTCGAGCCGCAGATGTGTATGCTCATTCGGATTTGAAAAGGGGTTACTGGTGTCTCCAATTCCTTCATATCTCATGGCAGAGTTCAACAACGACACTCTAGTTGTGATGGCCCGCTTGGCTGCCGTGGCTGTTCAGACGACTGCAGTACATGTGGTCTGGTCTGGCCTGCCTAAAGGGACCCCTTTTCTGAGCCAAAGCCCACGTCATTTGTTTGCTCGATCAAATTGCATCGAGTATCACGTCTCACAACCTGAGTTCCAGTGACCTCTGAGCAGGAGGCCCCCAAGAGCACCATGCCTTGATACGCAGTCAGACAGCGAACTTTGCGCTGGCCACTTGCCCTTCGTGAAGCTGCGGTAGTGCTACTCACGCAAGTTCCTTCTGTTGCAGATATGTTCCGGTGTTGAGGGTCCCCAACAGGACCAGGAGGCCCTTTTTTCCAATCTGCGCATCTTAATTACATGTGCCAGAAGAAAGGTCTGCTAGTGCTGTTCACGACAGCTTTGCAGCATCTTTGGCCCAGTCAAAGTCGAGGAGGAATGGGTCATTTGCCAACGCGGCGTATGGCTTACGCTCTAAGCTGCGGCCTCCAACTTCGATGTCAGTCTTGATGTCGTCGATGAGAGCCTGTAAACTATCGTAATCCTGCTCTTTGCGGATAAAACCCGTAATGCTGATGTTGAGGAGAGAGTTGTAGAAGTCGGTGTCGAACTTGTGGATGATGTGAATTTCTACGCTCCTGGCCTCGTTCTTGTAGTAGGGGTTCCAACCAATGCTAACGACCATGGGGTAAACCTCGACTACGCGACCATCCGCTGAGCGACGATGCTCTGTTTCAGCATACGGATCCTTTGATGATCCAATGAGCGTGTCAACGACGGCACCCGCCGCATGTCCAACCTTCGCTTTGATGCTGCTTCCGGCGCCTTGTTTCAATGCTTCGGGGCTGGCACTTGGATCGTCAGTCGCAGTCTCCCGGCACAGACCGGCCCATCCATAGTAGACTCCGCTCTCAATATCGGTATGACCACCGATATCGAGGCCGGTGATGGGAATATTTGCTGTAGGAATTCCAAGCTAGGTTGTTCAGTAAAAACCAGACGAAATGTCAGTCATCAGGGCGAGAAGCTTACCTCTCGGCTACCCCGCCCAAAGCCTTTGATGACTCGGCCAGACAATTTTATCGGGAAGGGTGGCTCGGGACCTGCATCTGGCCCTGCAGTCAGAGGTCTTGCCATTTTGAATTGCTTCAAGCTCGGCAGCGCATGCTCGTAGATGCTGATATCGGGCAGCCGAACGAAGCTTGGAGGGGCTTAGGTAGATGGCATCATCATCACCATGGACCGACGAGGTCGGGGCAGGAAATACCGAGAACCCGGTCGAAAGGGGGAAGGAGCCACGGGTGCAGGGGAGATCGGAGAAACGGTGGACCTGGAAGCACATTCGCCATACTACCTACCGCGACCATTTCCCGTGCCACTCTTGCCAATCTGTGGTGCGAGCCTCAAGTCTGCCATTTGTCAGACTCCAAGTAGGCGCTTGTGACAGTCTTCCTGTTCACTACTGCTCTGTGCGAGGCCGAGCGGACGAGACATTTGCATTGGATTGTTGTACAGTATTTCGTCAAAAAGAGGGCATCTGTTTTAAGTGCAATCGCGATCTCATGTCAACTAAAGCCACATCCCCTGCTGCATCCCCGATCCCTGATCCTCTCACGAGACACTTTTGATTCGCTCGCTATCTTGCGCATCATGGCAGACGAAGAGAAATGTGAGACTCCTGTGGGAGGCTGCGCGTCCAACCAGAGCTCGTCCAGTCTCGACCATGCACCGCCACCGACTGCTGTCAAGCAGGAGGCGAGCAATGACTTTCAAGTCAAGTTCGATGGACCCAACGACCCTTGGAACCCGAAAAGCTTGTCCTTCGCAAGGAAATGGATCATCACTCTGACCGTGGCTGTCAGCTCCTTCTGCGTCACTGTCAATTCCACGCTGTACACCTTCACCTATGGACAGCTCATGCCAGAATTCGGTGTTTCCCGCGAAGTCTGTACGCTCGGACTGACCACCTTCGTTCTCGGATTAGCTATTGGTCCTATGGTCCTGGTAAGTATGCATGCGCCCGGGCCCTTCAGGGATACCCGCTGACGTGTCGTAAAACTAGGCGCCGCTCTCAGAATTCTATGGCCGTCGTCCAGTCTACATTGGCGCCTTTGTTCAGATCTTCATCTGGATAATACCTTGTGCTGTCGCTCGTAACATTGAGACAATTCTGGTCACGCGTTTTCTAGATGGCCTCTTCTGCAGCTCCTTCCTGTCGGTCGCAGGGGGCACCGGTAAGAGTATCACCGCCGTCGTCGCCGGAGCGTAATGCTTACGCCGTCGCAGTCTCAGACATGTTCGACAAGAGTGAATTGTCACTCCCCATGATGTGCTACTCGGCATCGCCTTTCCTGGGCCCTGCCCTTGGACCGGGTTAGTCCTCGTACTGTCTTGTACTGTAACATCGATGCAAATACTAATGTCATCTTGTGCAGTCATTGGTGGTTTTATCAACTACTACACCTCCTGGAGATGGTCATTTTGGCTCCTGCTCATCTGGACTGGAGTTCAAGGCTTGGCAATCTACATTCTCATTCCTGAGACCTATGTCCCTGTCCGTCTGAGAGACAAGGCGCGGGAGGTCCGGAAAGCCACTGGCGATGAGCGATGGAGAGCACCAATAGAGGTTATGGACAAGTCCCTGCCAAAGACCGTCCTACTCTCGTGTTATCGACCCTTTTTACTGCTTACGCTGGAGCCCATGTGCCTTAACCTTTGCCTGATATCAGCTCTACTTCTTGGCATCTTATATCTGTTCTTCGGTGCTTTCCCTACCGTCTTTGAAACGAATCATGGCTTCAACCTGTGGCAGACAGGCTTGACGTTTTGCGGCCTCTTTGTGGGCATGATCTTGGGCATCTTGACAGATCCCATCTGGTCACGCCATTACGCGCTACTAGTGAAGCGGAACAATGGCGTCAGTGAGCCCGAGTTCAGACTGCCGCCTACCGTCGTCGGCGTCTGGTTCTGCGTGGCTGGGTTGTTCGGTTTCGGCTGGACCACATTCGCATCGGTAAGTACCGCAGGCATGGGTTGGAGGCCATTGTCGCTGACGCAGCTCCGCTTTGTAGGTGCACTGGATAGGTATGTTGTAGCTTGGAAGCCTGGCGAAGGGTTCTTCCTGCTCTAATGCTCGATCCGCAGCTCCCATCATCTTGAGCGGCTTCTTTGGGCTTGGGATCACAACCTGCTTCAAAGGGATTTTCACTTTCCAGGTGGAGGCGGTAAGCTACACTGCAGGCATGGGGCTTCCCTTTTAACGGAGTTGCTAACAGGCTTGCTCTAGTACCCTCTTTGGGCAGCGAGCTCGCTCGCAGCTAATTCGTTTGCAAGGTCTGTGTTTGCGGCGTCATTTCCTCTATTCGGTAAGTGGAGGCTGTGCGCCGACGCAGAGCCAGAAGACACTGACACAGGTCAACAGGAGTGCAAATGTACGAGCGACTAGGATTTCAGTGGGCCAGCAGGTAAGCTATCGACCGGGCTCATGGGAAGCGGGTTTGAATGCTGACGTTGTAGCCTGCTTGGGTTCCTGATGTTGGGGCTTGCGCCCTTTCCATACATCTTCTTCAAGTACGGAAAGCGAATCCGTGGCAGCAGCCGTTTTGCGGTGGACCCGACAGGGCCCTGAGAACAGGTAACGGCCTCTCAGTGTCAGGCAACGGCTGTGCTGGCATATGCATGCAGGTGGGCATCATCTGGGCCGGGCACTTGGCTGAAGAGCGAGCGCCATGTGGTTTGCATTCTCACAAGCTGTGTGACAGGACCATGAGTCTGGTCAGGTTCCAGTGACTAAGGCACAGGCACGGTTGAGCGCAGGCGGAGGCGCGGCCAGCATCGAGACCCATGCGTAATGCATTACCTGCCGCGCGCTGCAAGCTTGTTGGGCGAGGGAGAGCACGGGAGGAGGAGGCGTGGGAGGAGAGCAGCAGTACAGTAGCAGCCATGGGAGCAGCAGCAGCAGCCAGCAGCGACGCGTCAGGCACAGCAAGCGAAATTGTCATCGAGTCCGTTCGTCGATCAGGCCGTGCGAGGTGAAGCATAAACATTAATAGAGGAGTCGACGTTCACAAGCCAAAAGACGAGGCTTTATGTCCGTGTGGAGCAGCCAATCGGAGACGGGTTCAGTAAGCCGGGTATCCCTCGGCCCCACCACCTGGTGCAGCGATGTGCAGTTCCTCGAGAATGCCTCTCGACCAGAAACCAGACAGCAGCAACGCCCTCAATCCCTGGCCACCTTCTCCATCCTCTTCCCGCTCCCTGGGCACTCGGCACGGTCTCGATCCCCGTTCATTCTCTCCCCCCCCCCCGGATGCCTCAGCACCGCCATCCCAGACCTGTGTGCCACTCTGTCGCAGCCCAGCCGCAGTCCATGCTTGTCCTCCGCACAACCCTCACACGATCACTTCCACGGCGTCTGCATATGCCTCTAGCGCTCTGCTCTGCTGTCACTGCGTTCCTCGTGAGCACCTGCTCCACCGCGACCGCATAACTCCACCACTACCGCCCTGCGCACCGCATTCACCCTCTCCCCCATCCATTACACAGCTCCTCGCACCTGACACGCGCCTGTCTTGCTCCTCTGTCTCAGAGCCAGACTCGCGCGACTCGACCGCGCTGCTGCAATCCTCGGCTGCATATCTATTCTGGTCAACTGCTGTTTCCTCACTGTACAGCTGGAGCAAAGGGGTCATACAGTCCGTCCTACAAACAGCTCCCTCGCACCACTGGCTACCTACAGAGCTACACCACCGCTGCTAGCCCCCCTTGAACCTGCGCGGGAAACGCGGCTTCAAATATGGCCCAACAACCGGAAGAGCGCTCTTCTCCGTCACCTTCATCGTCAGGCGACGACGCAGAGGACGACTCGACCATGGTCAAAACCGAGGATTCAAAGGCTCCCAGGGATCAGTCCGCCAGTTCACAGAATACAGAGCAGAAGAAGCCTGTGTCTTCTGCAAAAAATAAGGATCCGTCGAGACCGAAAAGAAAAAAGGCTAGAAGGGCATGTTTCGCGTGCCAGCGGGCGCATTTGACTTGTGGTATGTATGCAATCGCGCTGAATCGCCTGTCTGATGTTAATGTGTACCCAAGGCGATGAGCGGCCATGCCAGCGCTGCGTGAAGAGAGGCCTTACCGACTCTTGTCAGGACGGCGCAAGGAAAAAGGCAAAATATCTTCACGATACTCCTGCAGAGGCTCTTATTCCTGGAAACATTGTCAATTTCCCGCACCTGATGAAACAGAACCATACTCAGCCGCCGTCTCGTGCCGGGCCTGAAAATGGCCTGTCAAGTCAGCAGTACGTCGGACAGGCCCCTTCATTCAATCCTTCATTTCAACAGCCTGCAAGGCCACCCTCAATGCCTGACAACTCGTACCCGCAATATGCGAACAGCAACCAGTCGCCGATATCGTCTCAATACAGTGCATCCCACCAGACGTCACCCGTCTCAGGCGTGCCGAGTGGTGCATTACCCCAGCATGCTTCGAATCCACCAAATGCACAGAGCCTGAACCAAGCACAGCTCTACGACAACAATGACACGAGCATGTTCAACTTTGACTTGGCCAGTATGAACTTTGGTAATCACTACGGTGCCATGGAATTTGGCATGCTTGGTCATTTGGCGGGTGGCTCCAACGATCCAATACTAGCATCTGCACGGCCTCCCTCATCTTCGACTGGTGGCTTCGATGAATATGGTCAGACTTTCAACGAGAGTAAGCCGGAGTTTACTTTCAATGGGCAGGATCCGTCGTGGTCGTCTGGCCAGCCCACCATTCTTCAGCAGCAGTATCCACATCTTACAGGCGAGGATCGCCGCAGTAGCCACATTGGCCCTCATGCATTCGCCATCGGCGCAGGACCTGGCAGTCTCTCAGCTGCGAGCCCTTCCTCGGCTGACGCGGAGATCTTGGGCTACGATCAGAATGGCAACGCATTCCAAGGACCGCAACAGTTGTACACCAACATGGAAGCTCTGGGCCACGGCCCGTCACAACTTGGCGCAGGCGGCCAAACACCACAACATCCGCCACAGGCTCAAGAACGTGCGCGCCATCGCAAAGTGCCGTCGGAGCAGATTGCGTTGTCTGGCGAACGGGGAGCTCAAGTGTCGGAAAGCATCTCCAACAAGCTCATTGAGCTGAATGCCATTCTTCCGCCAGCGTCCAAAACGCGGAGAAACACGACGTCAATTTACTCGTCCATCACCAAACCGTATCCCTACACTGCTGCCTTCCATGCGCTAACGGCTGTGTTGAGGCGAAGATTTCCACATCAAAAGCGACTAAAGATAGCGCAAGCCCTTGCAACGGTGCGGCCGTCCTTCATTTCATGTACGAGGACACTTGTTCTCGAAGATCTTATATTCATGGAGAAATGCTTTCAACGAGGCTTATTCGATTATGATAATTTTCAACATGACGTTTGTACTCCTACAATCGTCTGCCGTCGAACTGGGGAAGTCGCGCACGTGACAAAAGAGTTTTGCATCATGTCCGGCTGGAATCGCGATGTGTTGCTGGGTCGAAAGCCAAACCGAAACGCCAATATAAGCGTGGCAGAGAGCAACAGCGCAACCAGTACCAAAGGCCAAACGACGCCCAATCACGAACAGCGGAAAGGTCCTAGGAGTTCTGATGGGCCTGACGCTGACGATGCGGCTCGACAGCAGCCGGTCTTCCTCGCGGAGCTACTCGACGAGGATAGCGTGGTGAAGTTTTACGAGGACTACGCGAAACTAGCCTTTGCTGACCACAAAGGCTCTATATCATCAAAGTGTCAAGTTGTGAAATATATGACCAAAGATGAGATGGCATCGAGGAAGTCCAGGAGCATTGAATCCGCCAACGGGGACCACAACTCTCGCGGAATTGGCATTTCTGGCGAGAATGCTATGCGGACACTAGGTGCCAAGGAGGGAAGAGTCAATTGCGTCTTTTGCTGGGAGGTCAAGCGTGATGTCTTCAACAGTAAGTGATGCCGGAGCCTGCGAAAGAGTGACTGCTGACGAAATGCCAGTCCCAATGTTCATTGTGTTGAACTTCTTGCCCATTACATAGCGGCTGCGCCGGTCCGCTGGGTGGCACGCTTGGGACAAGGTCGAGCGGTTGGTTGTGGATATGGTTGTACAATTGTCGGACGGATGCGGCTTACCTGTTGACGACGATTGCGCTTGTAGTACTCGCTGCAGCCGGTGTAGGCAACACGGACACACAGGCTCGCGGACCCATCTGCATAGCATGTATTCATTCACTCACGAGCTTTGGGTCAGAGCACAGCCGTGGAAGACGGTACGATTGAAATGAGATACGCTCATCATTGGCTGAGCGTCAAGTGATAGTGGCATGAGTGGATGCTGGAACTGCGACATTGGCAAAGACTCGAGTCGGGCCTCTACAGCAATGACTCTTGAGGTTGGTACAAGCGTTGTGATCATGGTGATCTTCCGTTCACGGCATGGGTACTGTATCACCCGCGACGATCATTGCTCCCAGTGGCCCCGTCGCGGCGGACCCTGTTCATCGTTGCAACGAGGTGACGAGTAGTCAAATTAACGCTAGCAACGGCTCCAGACTCAAGAAAGTGGAGCGTGTCGACCCCTGCACCTTCCTCATCATGAACAGGACTCCACTGCTTGTGAAGCTTCTTCCAGTCAGGTTGGATCCTGATTTTCACTTGCATCTAATTCCTCGGACTCGTTTCTGTTTTTCTCCACACCCCTGCGCATCGATACCCTTTTCCATCCTCCGCAGCCCAGAATTAATTATCCCGACCATGCGCGCTGCTGCTCCGTAAACCCCTCCACCATACTTGTACTCAGCAGCCATCATGTCCACCCCATCACGACCGAAGCCCCCCACGGCAAATTCAGCCGCTGATAAAGAAAATCGCACTGCAAGTGCCCGGAAGTCCACTGGTCCCGATAGCATCAAGAAACCTTCGACTGCGACAACCACGCGCTCTACTCCGGCAAGGGCCACCCCTGCAAGACCTCCAACATCAGCTTCGTCTCGCCCGCCAACCTCCGCCTCAACCAGGCCAGCAACTGCCGCCTCCTCTCGACCATCGTCCGCCACGACTGCAAAGCCGAGAGTTAGCGATGCGAAGAGACCTACTACCACTTCTCGAGCATCGGCCGTCTTGACGCCTAAAGATGGGCGTAGCACGCCTGTAACACGACCTGGGACTTCTGCAGCCTCGAGGGCGACCTCGGGCACTCCGACTCCGGCCGCGAGGTCAGGCACTGCGCCTCGCATGAGCGCTGCCACACTGAAAAGACTTTCCGGAACGAGCGGGGCCGGTGCCACTACAAGTCCTACAACCACGTCGAGACCGAGCACTGCACAATCACGAGGAGACAGTCAATCCAAAGCTGCTACGCCAACGTCAGCGGCCACGCCAGCATCAACTTCACACTCGCCGTCCGAAACCGCTGGCGGAGACCCCAGCCCTGTTGCAAGCAAGCCAGAGTTAGAACCTCCAGCAGAGATTGAGGCCGAGATTGAAGCGCGCAAGAGCTTGGGAGATGAGGATAGACCTAGCACTTCCGACTCTCAGCTGCAGCCAGTCAGAAACGCTGAGAGCGTAGTGGAGCCACCGACCATGAACTATGGTAGCTCTTCTCTAGCGGATGGTCCTCATGCAGAGCGTGCCACTGCTGACGAAGCGTCATCAGAGGGGAAACCCGAGGCACCTCGCCCGGATCTCAAAAGCTCAGCCGCTACACGCCCGACGAGTAAAGGGAGTAGCAATGACTCCGCTTCGCCGTCCAGAGCAAACCCTTTGTATTCAAGACAGAAGTTACAGCGCGAGCATGCTCAGCATGTTGCGGACCTCGCCGTCTTGCAAGGGTCGAGCTTTGTCACTACAGAAGCAAGCCACGATCGTATTGGACGGTATCTGGATGACTACTTGTCATACCTCCGCGACATTCATTCGATCGAATCCTACGAGCTAAAAACCGTCGAAGGCGGCACACAGATTCTGGTCACGAGGCCCGTCTCCGAGACTGCCTCGGATAGCCATTCCCAAACCGGATCTGGTCGAGTCCAGGAGCTGGAAGCCCAGGTTGACGAGCTGACCGAGGAGCTGAGAAGACGAGCAGCCGAGGCTGAAGATGCAATAAAGCAGCGAAATGATCTGGAAGATCAGATGGCAGGTATGCGCGACGAACTCATTGAAGAAACCATGTTGAGTGAAGCGGCAGCAGATGACGCCAGAAAAGAGAGAACGGAACTCGAACAGCGCGTCAACCAACTCAGAGAAGACTACGAGCTCATGCGGACACAAACCAAAGTGCTTCAAGAAGAAAATCAAAAGCTCGAAGAAGTCGTCGATCAGGTCCACAGCCTTCCAGGCGGCTTAGAGGGACTTCAAGAGCAAGTCACATCTCTCCAGTCACAGCTTGAAGCCAAACAGGCAAAATTAGAAGCCGAAGCCGAAGACCAAAAGCAAACCGAGACACTGAAGAATGAGCTGGCATCTTTTAGAAGCCAGTCAGAAGCCGCAGAGGCTCTCAGAATAGTGTCAGAACAATCGCAGAAACAGGTTACAGAGCTACAGGAAGAAGTTCTTTCATTATTGGAGAAGCTGAACGAGCAAAAGATAGCCGCCAATGAGGCTGATGCTTCCAATGCGCAGAAGATTGCAGAACTCAACGACCACGTCACGAGATTGCAACTTGAGGTGGACCAAAGTGCAGCTCCGCAATCCGTCTCTGCCCTTGAGACAGAGATCAGTGCGCTGAGGGAGCGCTTGACCAACGCAGAGTCCGATCGAGACGCCATGCAGTTCGAGATCGAGAATCGGATGGATACCGACGACAACGTCGAGTCACTAGAATCCCGCCTAGCGGAAAGCGAAAGGCAAAAAAATAAGATATCAGAGCACGCTGATAAGCTACAGCACACCATTGACTGGCTTGGCCAGAAGGATAGCAGCTCATCCATTAATCTTTCTCTGCTACAAGATGAGCACGAGGCTCTGAAGCGTGAAGCCGCTCAGGTGCCACGTCTCAATGTCGAGATTGAAACACTGCGCGAGGCGGCAAGGCGTAGTGATGAAGCTGCGAAGAAGAGCGAGCAGAAGGCGCTCGACGCCACTCGCCTTCGTGAAGATATGCAGCAGCAACTCGAGCAACGCCTTCAGTTGGAGCATTCTGATAAAGGTGCGGCCGTCCAAGTCAAACGCCTTACACAAGAACTTGCCCAGGAAACGCAACGTACCGCCACACGTTACGCCGCTTCGCAGGAGATCAAACTTAACCTGGAAACGACCAAGGCAGAGAGGGACCGACATGCCAGTGAACTGGCTGCCACCAAGTCGCAGCTTGAAAATGAAAAGGAAAATCTTCGTCGGTATCAAATGCGTATTGGCGAGGAGTCTGAGGGCCGAGCTAGAGCAGAAACTGAACTTGCCGACGCCAGAACACGATTGCTCCAGACAGAGCGAGATCTTGTTGACACCGAGAAGACTTTGAAATCCGCCATGGAAAGTGCGGGCCGGGAGGCGAAGCAGCAAATTCAACAGTTGCGCGATGAGATTACCAGTCTCGACAAGCGATTTACTCGCACGCAAGAAGACTTGAAGCATGCGGTTGGCACTGCAAGCGCACAAGCCACGCTGCGCGTTGAGCTTGAGCAAGAAAAGGAGGATCTCATCAAGCAGCTTCAAGAATTGCAGGAAGCACTCTCGACAGCTCGTGTCAGTTTCGACAATGAACAGAAAGCACATGCTCAGCTTCGCGAAGATCGAAGCGCCCTTGAGGATGAGCTCAGAGGCGTAAAGGAGGCTTCCGAGAAAAAGACTGCAGACCTCATACAACAAAATCAGCAACAGAGGTCCAGCCTAGAGAATCAACTTCAGCAGCTTACTGAGCGTATGGAGCAGGAAAAACGCGACCGTTTCGAAGTAGAGAAGCGCGGAGACGAAGAGCTGGCAAAGCAGAAAAACCAACTTGCTGAAACGAATGAGAAACTTACGGAGGCCCTTAGACTCAAGGACGAAGCCCTCACTGTCGCCAACAACGATCTCAAAGCCAAGGAAAACACTCTCAGCGGTCTCAATGCAGCTCTCGAGCAACTTCGTAGCGAAGGTAGCCGTGCGTCGGATGAAGAGATTGTCAAATTAACCGAGTCCCAAGCTACGCTTGAAGCTGCGCTAAAGTCCAAGGAGGCCACGATTGATCAGCTCCACCTGTCGCTCGAGCAAGCCGAACAGAAAGGAGAGAGCGACGCCAATCACCAGCGCAAGATCTCCTCGTTGCAGAACAAACTCGAGCTTAGAAGCACAACGATCAAGCAGCTGCAAGGCAATGTCGATGCTCAGAGCGAGCAGATTGTGTCGCTTGAGAACCACATTGCGGAGCAACAGGAACAGCTCAACACGTATGCTCATCACATCGAAGAGCTTGAGATCACTGCGAAAGATGCACAGGAGGATATCGCCCTTCGCGACACTGTCGTGAGTGAGCTTGAAAACAACAACGCGCAGCTGGATGAACGCCTCAAATCTCGACTTGCTATTATTGAAGGTCTCAAGAGTGAGATTGCTTCGTACCAGAGCGACATCGATTCTTTAGAGGGTACAGTGGCGGACTTGCACCAAGAGATAGACCAGAGCAAAGATGCTCGCGCTCGGGTCAAGGCACTCGAGAAACAGATTGAGACCTTCAGGAGTGAGCCACAGAACACGGACACATCAAGTAGCAGCGGTCCAGAGCTGGCCAGCGGGCCCGACGAAGCGCAGTACAAGATCCTCGAGTCTAGGAACGAGTACCTTGAACAGGAACGTATTGCGCTACACGGAGAGCTTCGCAGTCTTCGTGAAGAGCTTCTGATGCTCGAAGCAGAGAACCAGCGCGAGGCCGAGAAGATTGGTGAACTGGAGAAGGCCATGGCCATCATTGCGGAGATGGACAATTCAATGGAAGCTCTTCGAGACCGTAACCGCGGCCTCAGGAAAGAGGTCGGTCCCCTCAGAGAAGAGGTCGACAAGCTTCAGAAACAAGTCAAGAGCCTGGACAGCGTCAATGAGCGTCTATTGCAAGACCGTAAGTCGGTTCTCAAAGAGCGCGATGCTTTCGAGGAAGACAGCAATCGCTTCGAGCGTCAGGTCGGAGACATCACTGCCGCAATGGCCCTTTCACACAGCAAAGTGGCGGAGAGCTTGCGCGTCAAGGGCATCGATGGAGACGATGTGCCAGTGAGCTCGCCGCAGCATGCCAGAAATCCGTCAGAGGACAGCCACAAGCTGCTCAGCCAACTCAACAGGGCAAGGGCGATTGTTGAAGCCTTTACTCGTTTCAGCCCTGCAGGAGACCGCGAAATCACCGAATCACAGCGACTGGCCTTGAGTGAGATGCCGATGCCTGAACTGCAAGACGCAGTCCTCTTGGGCGAAGCACCCACTCCCGCTACCGTCAAAGCCTATGTCTCTGAGTACCTTCAGACCCAATTGGAAGCCTTCCATGAAGAGTTATCCAAGGTGACACGCTACATGGAAATCGATCACGACCGCTTTCTTAACGAATGGACTGTCGCGGAAGGCTTCTCGCATCTCCAGGTGGAGCGGCTACAGCGTATCTCGGACAACTACATGTCGCTCATGGATGCCATGGTTGCTCGAGTCAACGAGAACCGCATAGCACCCGCTACGCCTAGGGTTGAAGAGCCAGAGACCAAGAAAGGGTTAATGGCCTCTCGGTGGTCGATGGATGAGGACTCGCCGACGGAGCAACAGCAACAACAAGACTTGCGTGGTAGCCGCTTCGGCCACAGTAGGCAGACGAGTAGAGCAGTTGCCAAGCAGCAGGAAGAAGCGGCATTTTGGGACGAAGCATTTGAGGCACAGCGTATAACAGACGCATCGGTAAGCCATCTTCGTCATATCACTTTAGCGGCTCACTGCTCATTACTGACACGATATGTAGTTAATGTTGCTGCAAAACAGTCTTCGCGGTCTTGTCGAGGAATGATGCGGGCTTTGCGCGTCAGATTCACAGCGACAGCATCGCAATTTCATTACAAAGATACCCCACTCAGCAGCTGGAACTCATTTTTAATTGGAGGTGTGCGTATTGGCTTGGACCGCTCGTCAATTTGTCTTTTCTTTTCAAGTTGTCGTCGCGACATTGGTAATGGTTATTAGTTCAAAGATACCCCTGGAGGATTCTGCAGTGAAATGCACAAGACAGATGTCGTATTGTTTCGAACCGAAGTAGCGGGCTCATTGGGCGTGATGGTGGCTCCGTGGGACACGCAGACGTTAATGCTCAGGATGACTTGATCACATATGAGACTGACTGCTGGCTGCATCCACAGCAGCCCTTCCGTTCACGGCTTTAATCCAAGTAAGCCGTAAGTGAGATGACCTGGTTCGCCCGAGAACGTCGAATCAGGCTCGTGTGCCCTACATAACGGAGCAGGGGATAATGCTATAGGTTTCAATTAGCCCCTTGGTACTGTACATTTGATCAGACAAGCAAGGCGCCAGCAACAAGCCCAAGTCGCCAAGGAAGCGAGGAGATGTAGAAGGTGAAGCGGTGGCAGAGACAGCAAAGGAGGACGAACCAGCATGAGCAGTCATCACCGCACCAGCATCCCTTGGGGCCAGGAGGCTTGATGCCAGCCGGCTTCGAGGTAGAGATTATGGAACTAGAGCTTGTCGAAGGGGGCATTATGAAGCTGTCTCAGTGGTCGGGGGTTTTCTTTGGCCGGGGCGGGACGGGCGTGCTGGATGCGTGGAAGCGTCTGTGACTGGCCGACTGTCTGGCTGTACGGGCTGCTAAGCTGAGAAGCGAGTCTGGTGCAGTCTGGGGAGTCTGGCAGAGTGTCAGGCGTGATCGACAGAGCGAAAGATATGAGGCAAGGCGGCGGGGCTAGATGACCAAGCAGCCAAGGCAGGCAAGGCTGGAGGTCGAGGCCAAGCGTTTGCTGTGACGTGGATCATTAATTCACGATAGGATCGTGGACGTGCGCGGGTGCAGATCGTGCCGCAGTGGTGGCAGTGGTGGCAGTGGTGGGGCCCAGCTGCCCACGCTGCCTCCCGGGGCTTGCGGCCTCGGACAGTACCGCGTCGGGGCTTTCGGGGGGGGCGCACCGCCGGCGTAATCATCCATCACCACCTGCAGACACCAAGTCCTGTCCTGTCCGTTCTGTCTGTACGCACCTGGTCGGCCACGCCCCATATTCGACGCTAGTCCCGGCTCTGTCTTCCTTAATTGTGATTCTCGCCCGCGCCCACCTCGTCTGTGAGCTTGTGCCAAATCTTTCCCCTTCTGACAATCCACCAGCTGCTCCTTCATCATAGCTGACACATACAGCTGCTAGTACACCAGCCCCAGTGGCTTTGATTCTGCCCACTCACGCCATGCCACGCTCGCTTGAGTATCCGACTCCGAATGCGGCTCCTTCCTGCAGTCTCCTGCACTGAGCTCCTGCATCGCAACATGACTTGGCAGCACACGCACTCGAATCTAGATGCTCCAACATCTCTCATCCGAACTCTGTCGCGTACATTTGTTGTCTAGACTTGTCTTATCACCCCGTCTATCAGCCCCGTGTTGGCTCTGCCTATCCCCAAAGTGACGTGATGGCCGTCTTTGAACTCCTCCATTAGTGCCCCAGGCCATACAAACCTGGCGTCCCGATTCTGACACATCAATTGCGCTGCAACGGGCGGCCGACCGAAATTATATTGACGCCATGTCAGGAGGATCTCCACTTGTGCACTTTTCTGCACGCGCGGCTACTGACAATTTCAGTCTTGCCGATTTCTTTCTTTGCTTGGAACGCTTTCCCACTTCACAAATCACTCATGATGGAAATTTTGGCGTGTCAATCCTCGCTGCTTATCTCTGCAACGAATAAGCCTCATGGAAGAAGAGTCCAACAGGCCAAGGCAGAATCGGCCATCTTCTGCTCGCGTCAGACGACCTGTTCTCAGATCCAGGACTGGCTGCGACCGTTGCCGTCAGAGACGAAAAGGCTGTGACCAGAGACGCCCTACATGCCATCAATGTGCACGATGGGGACTGAGTTGTTCCTGGGTCCAGGCCGACGCAAATCTCACACAAGCCCCGAGAAATCTCTGGCAAGAGGCCGAGGATACGAGTCAATCCGCAGAGCCGCAACCAAGACAAACTCCACTCCAGTGGGCGCCAGCAGCTATGCGGCCAAGTGTGCCTCTGTGGGACAGCCCGGCCTTGGTGCGCGGAAGCTTGTCGATGACACTGGGAGATGGAGCCCAACTCTCTGCCTTTCAGTACCTCCTCGATCAAGGCCACCATATCTCGCGGCACTGCTACCCTGATTTACCTGGTCTTCAAAACCTCAACATTTACAAGCTAGGCTTGCAGATTGCGACGCACGAATCAAGCCATCTCAACGCTATGTTTGCAATTGCACATGCACATCGGCTGTCACGAATCGTGTCAACAGAGTGCCCGCCCAATCCTCAGAGATTTTATTTCAGAGCCATCAGCCAGATGCAGCGAGAGATATCCGGAGCTACAGAGAGTGGGCCATCTGAGCTACTATGTTCTACGTCGATTGCTCTGGCTTGGTACGAAGTCAGTAGCGTTCAACAATCCCACATTCCTTCGCCTGAATAACTGACCTCGACAAGATGATTCATTTCACAAATTCTCAGGCCCGAAAAGCTCATATGCTAGGTTTCGCCAACTTATGGCAGCATCGACTTCGCACCTCTCCGGGGCCCGCTAGCACACAAGTCTTCCACGCCGAACTTTATACATATGTGTTGGCCACTAGCTCGCTTTTTCTACCCCAGATCGTTCCGGACCTTCATCAGCCAGATTTTGTGAATCAGATCCTCTTCCCGATCCTGCAAAACGCTCCCAAGCTTGTGCCGGGCATGATCTGTGGTGTACCCATGGATCTAATGTCTGACGTATTCAAATTGAACATCTACCGCCACCGCTTGAAGTCTGGGACATACACCAGACAGCAGACGCTGCAATGTGTTGAGGAGGTCGTGGCAAGACTTGGAACTTGGACAATTCCATCAATCTTGAGATCTCCGGCATATGCAGAGATGAAGCTCCTGACAAGTCTCTACCACGCAGCCAGTTTGACGTTTGGAAGGTTTTTGACAGGTGCAGAACTTGCCGAGGAAAATCGCGGCCGCGTGTATCGACGCGCCCTTCAAGCTCTCAGTGAACAAGTGTGGACCGGTGCGCCTCCATGCAGCCTTGGCTGGCCACTCTTCATCCTCGGATGTGCTGCCATGACACGAGAAGATCTCGATACTGTAAAGAGGCCGCTTATTTCCCTTTCAACGCAATGGGGTATTCGAGGATTCGGCTCCATACTTGACGGCCTCGAATTCGCCTGGGGTGGGGGACCAGACAAAACCAACTACTTTGGTCTCCGCGTCTTGATGGACGACGACTTACTGAGTACAGTGCATATCTGAAGCCGGAGTGAAAATCGTATTGCCTAGCGAATAGCGGTTCGAGTCGCTGTCCACCATTAATGGATTACTCGATGATGCGAAGAGTCACTAGCTCGTCGCCATGAATCGTCGCTGTGAAGTTTGAACGTGTCAATAAATTCCATTTGAGTCTTTCGACTCTTTGATGGAGTCATCGACGATCTCTTGCCGAAGCCGTACAGCAGACTAGTCCAACCACCTGACAGGTTACACCGTTGCGGCTGTCGGCAAACCAAAAAAATTGGAAGCAAAATCAAGTGCACGGGGATGTACCCTGATAGCAATCAGCCGCATATCTCATTGACCATCCAAACGATTACTATTCCCGGTGTGTAGGGCTTGCTCAGTGGGTACGTCCCGGTCTTTCGCAGGTCCGATATCATCTTAGGCTGCACAATAAGCTGCCGAGACTGGTTGCGGTTCTATACGAGGTGCATTGCTAGCGGACGAGAGCACATAAGTAGACTGCGACTACTGTCAGGATCGTTGGCTGCTCACGTTACTTGAAATTTCATCAGAGACTGGAGATCCAGCTAAGCTGATGGAGATACGACGATCGTACGGTCTTGGTAATCGGAAGCACGAGCCATGGCTCAACCATAAACGATTACAAACGCTCGGAAACCGCGATTGAGTAGATTTAGAATGGCCATACATCGTCTTGTAGACTCCTGCTTTCGACTTCATCGTTAACAAGCAAGCGTACTTCACCCTGCTCCTGAAAGTGGTTCAAGGGCTTTCAGAATCGCAAGGTCTGTGATGCAGCGATTCTGCGATTCAATACCTCTTGAGCCAACACGAGAGGCAGCTCAACGGCGAGTCGTTGGATCGACCCATCAGGTGTTTGTGCCTCAAGTATCATGATGCGCAAGGCATCTAGTAGCACGTTGTCCTCAACCGTCCTTGTCACACACCGGTGCGTCGACCTATGTGCTGTGGCGTATTAGAGCAATACGATGCGCAAGTCTCTTGCTGACCTGATCGTCCAACAACGCCAATTTACTGGGCTGATTGCAATTCGATCCATACATTCTTCTGCCTCTTCCAGTTCAGTATGCAACACAGCAGTAGGGCAGAGTGGGTAGAGTACAATTGAGGTCGAGGTCCTTGCCCGAGTAGGTAAGCATAAAAGGTTGCTCCTTTGAGGCTTGGCGGGGTGTTCGGACCCGAGCTCGCTCCAGGAGTAACTTTACTTCTCAGGCCTCTCTCCCAATTCTTGCTCAGCTCAGTGTGCACTCAATAGTGAGATTCATTACTTGAGAAACAAGCCTCGAGACTCCTCTCATCAGGCAGGACAATTACACACACACAGGACGAACATCCACTTGCGTAGTAATAGTCTCAGTGCTCGACATGGGCGACTCCGACGGCCCAGGTAACGCACCCGTTGTGCCGTAACAGGGGGTGATTTGGGCTGATGGCAGCATATTCCAGGCAAGCTCGAAGAAGTCAAGGCGCTCCTGGCCGATCTGCGCGACGGTCTTGCATCTGAAAAATTCTCGGAAGATGGTCAGTCCTCATTCGCATCTCACCTCTCATCACATGTGTTGACTGACAGACGTCCTAGATCTCTACTCGACCCTCGAGGAGCTCAAGATACACGGTCGGGACCCCACCGATGCAGACCCTCTATTCGAGCGTGATGTCAGTCCCAGTCCCAGTCTCATTTTGACCTGCTCGAGCTGACCGATTCTGGGCAGAATGTGGAACTTCTTACGAAATATGCCTTTAATGGTAAAAGCGTCAAAACATCTCGTGAGGCTCTGCGCGTGCTAGCAAACGCACTGCTGCTCAAGGCACCCACTCGCCAGATTTTTGTCGATCTCCAAGGGCCGTCCAAATTACTTCAGATGCCCCATGCTGTGGGTTTGACCATTGTTCCCAGACAAACTTGACGCTAAAAGTCTGTCAGTTCGACACCATCGATGACGAATTCCTGTGCTCTCGAATCCTCTTCCTGCTCACGTACACAGACAAGATCGATTACGAGGCATTGGTTAGCAAGTATCATCTTGATGAGAAAATTTCACAGGTCAGTCCTCGACAGTTGTTGCTTTGGATTGGCCTCGACTAAAACTCCCCCAGGCTCTTATCAAGCATGCCCAGCCTCGGGAGGGCAAGGTTCTTCCGCTTCTCCGCGAGATGGCCCTCGAGGATACTCTGAAACTCCTGTTTAACATAACCCATTTCTCACCAGCCACTGTACCATCTTTTACATCCAGCACCGCACCGATATTCCGTCTCTTCAAGAAATTGAAACCCTCGCCTCTTCAACCACTCCAAAAGCCCGCTACGCACATGCTCAATGCGCTTATGAATCTAGAGTACACTGTCACCAACCCTGGGCCATTTGTCCTGGGCGATGCGGAATCCGTTCAGGTCGCTGATGTCTTGATCAAGTTCCTGGACGAAGCAACAGCGAAGCAGCCTTCAAAAGAGCTCGATGTCATCGCCGTACCTCTGGTGACCGTCATGCGGAAATTGTACGAGACAGGCTCACCAGATGTCCAGCTCCGACTACAAACAGAGTGTCTGCCGCAAGAAGCGGATCGTTCAAAGCCCCTGGGCAAGACGGAATCTCTGCCCTCTCGCCTCCTGCGTCTCAGTGTGGCGCAGGAATGCCCGAATCTCGGCATTGCACTTTCATTCCTGCTCTTTACGCTCTCGGACTCGGACCCAGAGACATTTGTCCGCAATGTCGGGTTTGGGTTCGCCTCTGGATTTCTGATGAACAACCGGCTGCCTGTGCCGGCCGAGGGTGGCGAGGGCGCGAGGAGCGATGTTGATTTTGTCACAGGCCAGTTCTTGAAGGATGTGGAGACTGGACCCGAGATTGACATGACGGACGATGAAAAAGAGCGTGAGGCAGAGCGGCTGTTTGTGCTTTTCGAGCGCCTTAGGGCTACTGGTGTCGTTGACGTTGAGAATCCCATCCGGGTTGCTGCGCAGGAGGGCAGGTTGCAGGAAATTGAGAGTGATGAGGAGTGAATAGCTCATATGCTGTCATGTACAGAATCACATTTCTTTTGACTGCTTGTGATGCTGAGTGCCTCGAGAATCACAGTTATTGCTTCTGTGCTGTGATTCGTACTAAACACTGAAGTTGGCTAGGGGATGCAGTCTACCATTTATGCTGGTGTCAGTCATTCACAGATTGTGATTGCAAGACACAGTGGCGCTGAGACAAACTTGGATGCTGATGATGCTTTGATCATTGCTGTCACTGCTCACAACTACTTGGCTTTTCGTCATCCTTTTTGACGTGGACAGCTCATCGGTAGGTGCTCAATTTGCTGCATGTCAGCATCGCCGGTAGCACCACATGATGCGATACCATGATCGTCACTTCTTGTCTCACTTAATGCAATTGGTAGGACTAATCTCGCAAGACTGCTCACGAGTATAGTAGTATTGTCAGATCAGCTAACGCGAAGAGCGGTGTCAAGTTCTCTCCACTTTGAGACAGGTCAGTCACCTAGCACCTTCCTTGTTTCGAGTATTGATAGCACTCGACCACTAAATTCGGGAGGATGCTTCGCTGCAAGAAGCAGGAAAGAGCGACGGCCTCGATGCACTTCTAACATGAGTATTCTCGTCACAAAGCACTCACTCCCCACTGCGTCTCGCATATCGTCTCCACTAAGCAAACATTCGGGTAGCCGCATGACCTGTGAAATACACTGCGAGCTCACACTGCGCCGAGTACTGCCCAATGTCCACTTTGATTGATGGTGTATAGTCCATAAACGACGAAACTGAGCATGAGCAATGTGAGTGTCAAGATGAGAATCTGCCTCACCGTGGTCAACTAACTTGATAACACTTAACCCCATCTTCTCTTACGCAAAACCAAGGTAACACGAACACGACGTGAAGATGACGCTTCCATATCCGCGTCCTGTAGAGGTCTGCACAGCGTTGTTATCACTCCAGTCGATCGAGAGTGGCGAGGCTTGACACAGCGCTTTTACTCGGATAGAAATGGCGTTTGCTGCCACAACAAGTGTGACCAACAATCTCGATGACAGCAGTATCTTTCCATGCTCGCACAATTCTACGAGCGGCTGCAGGATCAACCACTGACGCTGAGCTTCAGCATCTCTCTCTTCAAACTTTCCTTCCTCTCCACCTGAAGTGTTTTGAACCAAGTCGTGTGAGCTCTGTGCTTTTCCTCCTTCTCGCCTTCTCGCCCAATTCGCTTCAGTCTGAACTCCCAAGTCGCATACAAAAAGCAAAAGAAAATCAGCATCATGCCTCGCAATAGTATATTCAAGTACACCAGCGCTATACTTTTCAACCTCTTACTCACCATCCCATCAACCGCAGCGCTCGACTCGATCTGCACGATATCCACCCCATACCCAACGACAAACGTCACAGCTTGCACCCTCGATTCAAACAGCAGCACGCAACCCACCTTCACCTCATCACCAGCGACAGATAGACCTCCTATCTCACCCCTAGTCCCAACAATCCTAAGTCCAGGACTAGGCAAGAATGAATCGAGCGCAGCCAGCGCTAGTCCAGCCCCTTTAATCACCACCATGCCAAGTTTGACCGCGACCACCCCGACCATGACTACATTGGATATCAGCGCAGACACGACGGGATCCGTTGCATCGCAGAGCAGTGGTGCTGCACCTACGCTGTCGGCGAGTATATCCGCCGTCTCGAATTCAGCTGCGAAGATTGGAATGGACTCTGGTGACGACACGGTACAAATGATGCTCAGATTTGTCGCTGGTGGGATTGCGCTCTTGGCTCTTATGCTGTAGAGCGCTCGGAGAATGCGAGGAGATGGAATCACTTGAGGTGAAGAATGGGGCGACATGCCAAGTGCATGATGAGGATAGGAGGGAAGTTGGTACCTATAGGCAGTCAGGTAGGCAGTTTGCTCGATCGAATGCAGATCAAGCCGGACAAGGCACAACAACCTCAGAGAAGAATCTGTTCTATAAGAAGCAGAGTGGTCGAAAATGCACCAAGTGACAGAGCATCTAGACATCAAATCCAATCTCACGACTTGATTAGTCTTCACATAGACTTTAGTTTGCAAAACATAGCACCATCTACACATTTCAAAGCTCATCTATCCACATCAATCATGACCGTGAGGTCTTTCGTCTCCTCTACACTCTAGCCTCCTCGACAATCCATACCGCAACCTCCGCGGAAGATAAGACGGCAGAATACAGCAGACAAAAGGCTCAAGGAACTAGTACACCTCAAGCACATAACGTCCCTCATCCTTGAGTTCCTCCAACCACCGCCTAGTATCAATCTTCTTCTTCTTCTCCAGCTTCTCATTCTCCGCAATGAGAATCTCCTTCATACCCTCCTCCAGCACCTCCGTCACATCAGGCACAGGCCACGTCGGCCCGCAAAGGTAGAAACTACCCTGTTTTTCAAGGTACGCCTTCTTAATCTCGGGCAGCGCCTGGCGCATGCGGTCCTGGATGTAAATCTTCTGCGGCTGGTCTCGCGAGAAGGCGCAGCCCATGTGCGAAAGAATGTCGGCAGCAAGGTAGGCTTCCCACTCTTCGCCATACAAGTACTCTTCGCGCTGGTGTCGGGAGCCCATGAACAGGTACAATTCGCCGATTTCTTGGCCGAGGACGTCACGTTGGTACGCACGTTCCTGGACAAAAGCGCGGAAGGGGGCTAGACCTGTACCCAGACCGGCCATGATCAGGGGTGCGGTGGTCAAGGGCGGAAGTTTCATGACGGATGGCTTGACGGAGACGGTGACGGTCGCACCCACGGGGAGGGCATTAAGGTAGCGCGTTGCCTGGCCGAAGCGATCCTTGCCGTTTGAGTTGACCCAGTTCACCGTGACGATAAGTAGGGAAACGGCGGTTGGTGTAACCTTTTGCGATGAGGCGATCGAGTATTCTCTACGCTTCATGGGCGCAACGATCTGGACGAGCTCGTGGAAGGAGGGTCGCGCCGAGTCAAATTCGCGGAGAATGTCGGCATAGGTCACGGTGTCTACTTCTGCGCGACGCTGGAATTGGACTGCGCCTTCGGGACCGCCTAGGATGCGTAGGTTCTTCTCTTGTTCGGAGTCCTTGGCGAAGGCGGCGAGCGATTCGTAGAAACGCTTCGGGGGACGACCAAAGATATCAAGGTTCTGCATCAGGGCTTGGAAAACGGTACGATTCTCCAGCAGGTTTTCAGAATCCTCGCGGGAAGGCACTTCGACAACGTCATCAGGACGCAGGCCATACCAGTTGATGAACTCCTCGACCTCGGCGCGGTCATTCTCGTGGTGGATGCCGAGAGCTTCACCAATCTCGTACTTGAGGCCGGTGTTACCAAGGTCGAACTCGATGTGGAAGACATTGCGATCATAGTCGAGAGGAGTCAGGCGTCGGTGCTCCTTGACACGAACTGTGGCGGTCTTGACGCCGGTGTCGGGACGAAGCTTAGTGGACGTAGACGTAGCCTCCTTGAAAGCAAGACCCTTGGCAGCAGTGTGCCATGACTTGAGGAATGTAGGCTGTTCGCTTTCAGACTTGACGAAAGGTCGGAAGGAGTTGACCTTGATGCGCGTGATTCTGGGGGCGTCCTTGGGCTCGGTCTCCAAGGTAGCCCACGACTCTGGTGCAGGGACCTCCCACAAAGCGTTCTCGAACTCGCGAGTTAGCTTGAGGACTGACTCAGTGTCGTTGTACATAGCAGCGAATTTCTCCAGCTTAGTCTGCAAGTCTTCGCGGGCGATGCGTAGAAAAGCCAGCTGAGACAGCAGACCCTCGAGTTCCTGATGTTCGGTGAAGGTAGGAGCGGCCTGAGGGTCGATCACGTAAAGTTTGACTCTCTTAGCAGCGAGGCCCTTGCGAAAAGCGGCTGGAAGGCGCTTCTCGAACTTTTCAGCGTCCTGCTCCTTGGCACCTGGAAGACGAAGCAGAATGATGCCCCCTTCATCAAGCGAGGCCAACACGTTGAAGTCCTTCAAAATGTTCTCGTCGCGCACATACGAGATGTTGGCAGCATTGATCGAGTAAGGCGCTTCAATCGACTTGGAAGAGCTACGGATATCGGAGCGAATGATACCACCTCGGACAAGGTTGTCGTAGTTGGTCCTCAGTGTGATATTCTCGGAGCTGTTGCGAGACAGAAGCTGAGCAATCGCAGTCGGAGCGTCTGCCGCCGCAGAGTCGTCAAGATCCCAGAAGATGTACTTTTTGACAGTAGGACCAAGAATGTCCAATGCCTTGTGTTCCTGCTTATGAATGGTCTTTGGTGAAGCTTCCTTGGGTTTTTGCAAGACTGAAAGCATTTTGCTTGGAGTCCACTCCTCAGCGCGAGCATACTTTAGGTCTGAGACTGCGGGAGGTTGAGCAAGCTCAGGGGCTAGCGCAATAGCAGCCAGCACGTCAGTGTACAGCTTGGAGTGCTCGGCGTCGTCAAGGACTGCGGCACGGTCTGCGACCTGACCGAGAACAGTAATGTGACGAACCGAGGGAGGAAGCATCTTGAGGAACTCTGCTTCAACAAATGGACGATAGACACGAACGTTGATGGTTCCGATCTTCTCGTTCTGGTTGCTAAGAGCATACGCCAGTTGGCATGCTAGAGATCCTTCAACGGTACCAAAGACAACGACGACTGATTCTGGCTCGCTGTGGCCATAATACTCGAACGGCTTGTAGTCTGTGCCTAGCTCGCTGTTGAAAGCTTCTACAATGCTGGTAACATCCCTGTCCGAGTCGCCCTGACGGGTGGACTTAATCTGGTTGGAGATGGACTCGTAAGCTTTGAAGAGGCCATTCTTGTCTTGAACATCAACAATCCTGGTAGTTTCGCGACCGACATTGATGCCATCATAGACATGGAGGGTTGGCGACTTCTTGGAGAGGAGAGTGGCGAGAAGTGCCATGTGCTGGACTTCGTAGCTGGAAGTACTGGCGACCAAAGCGAAGCCAAGCTCGTCAGCAACAGTCATTGGGGTGACATAATCGGTGACGAAACCTGATGCTGCATAGTCAATGGCAGCGATATGAGCGACGGTGGGGCTAGCTTTCGAATAAAGCAGTGACAGCTGATCGAGGGCGTGCCTCATGTGCTGAAGACTGGCGGACGAGGCGACAATAGCCTGGGGAATGTTCTTCTTCGTCTGGTCTACATCAGGCGAAAAGATGTAGCCGAGAGCGGCATTGCCAGCACCTGCGCGGATGTCACTGACGGAGATTGCAGTGCTGTCGCCGTATGCATTCTTTTCGCCATGTTCTGCCCAGCTCTTCAGTGAAATGTCGAGATCGAAGGTCTCTGGGGAGTAAGAGAAGACGCGTTGAGACAAGACGTAGGAAACCTGCTGGATCAAGGTCTGGGCAGTGAGGTAGGTCGGGCCGTGAATGTCGTTCAGACCGATGTGCTGACCGAATGGCAAAGCGGCAGGACCATACTGTTTTTGTTGCAGCAAGGTCTTCTTCGACAGGACCGACTCGGGCTCAGCAGCTGGACCGGCGGACTCGGGCTTGTGAAGATGCATGGTGGGTTGAACCGGCGAGGGTGAGGGAAGGACTTGAAGGTGATCCTCGACTTCACCGAGTGAAGACGAAGGACGGGAAGTGTAGGAGGGACGGCGGAGAGGCGAGGGGGATGTTAGTCTGCGGTTGCCGGAAAAATCGTTTGCATGCGCTTCCTGGGGCGGCGGCGACTGATGCAGATGGCGTGCCTGGATGGAAGGCCGCTTGTGAGGGAGGCGCGGCGACGTGACTCTTTGAAAGTACTGAATTTTGAAGAGTTCGAAGAGCACGACCCGTGGCTCGAGTGTGCAATGGCTCGAGCGCAATCGAGCAGCTTACAATGTCTTTGTCATGGCAGGGCGACAGTTTGAGAAATTCTAGAGCCGTTCGACGATGGCGTGCTGCGGTACCAGCCTGCCAGCCTAGGCAGAGAGCCGTGTCAAAATTGCGGGGAGCTGCTGGGCGGAGCACTGCACGAGCAGGCCCCCTCCTTCTGCAACGTGACCCATTCGCAAGCAAGTAAGCGATAATGCCGAGATACGCCGTGTTCGGTCCCCGTCGACTCCAGATCCAGGCACGCGGCTGCGCTCTGCGCTTCGCGCTCTATGTTTCCATTGTATTGCTTGACACAATTGTGTAAGGACGGCGCGCAGCCTGACATATCGCTTGTAGCACACCCGAGCTTCTCAGGAATCGTCATTCAGAAAAATGAACATACCGCAGCCGCCATGCAAGGCACAATGGCATGTAGCAAACGGACTGTGTTGTTGCGTGCTCGGCGATTTGCTACACTGGATTGAACCCACTGAAGAATCGAAAGACGTAATTGACGCGCGCGGACAAGTGCCAGCCATGACGTTCCTCTGCCCACCCAGTGCCCTGGTGGGTCCTTGTAGGGTTTGATATATTCGGCGGATGCAACCTGAGCCTGTGTCTGCATGCACATGGGCTCTGTGTACATTGGGGTCATTCCACACTGGTCTCCGGATGCATGAATGCAACGAGGAATCCTAGACGTTGCTGTCATGCTCCTCCATAATTCTTCCGTGATCCGCTCAGGTGCAGAGCACAACCCTTTTCGCGTTAGACTCTCTCGAGCGTCGTGTGACTCGGCGGCGTCATCGCGCAAGCTTTCCAAGGTGGCTTGACATGCAGTGCCTCTTGTCCTGAATGACGCATCGTGCTCTCTCACTGCTTCCGTCTTCTACTGCGCCAGCTTGAATCTTTCGTCAATCTTAGAAGAAACGGTCAAACCCTCTATCAGACCTGCTTGGGGGCCATACGTGTCGCATCTGAGACAATCGCTGTCATCACAATGGCATCAGCTGCTCTGGTTGGTAGCACAGGTCTTGTTGTAGGTGCAAATCTGCCCTTGTACAATCGGGTCCGGACACTTTCTAATGCAGCCTAATAGGGCTCACAGATCCTGAGCACCCTCCTCAATCCCTCTGTATCCATCTCCCCTGTCACCACTTTCACGCGTCGACCCCTCGATAACGTATCAGACCCTGCATCGCGATTGCGGACGCTTACATCCTCCAACGTCGAATCATGGCCCAAGGACTACCCCAGCCCTGGTCCCTCGATTCTGTACTCGGCTCTGGGCACTACGCGTGCGAATGCTGGTTCCTTCGCCAAGCAGAGAGAAATTGATGTAGATCTTAATGTTGCGCTTGCAAAAGCCGCAAAGGAAGCAGGCACAAAAGTATACGTCTTAATCAGCTCTGCCGGTGTCAACAAGAATAGTTGGGCGCCCTACAGCAAGATGAAGGGCGAGCTCGATGAGGCTGTGAGCCAGATTGGCTTTGACAAGACGGTGCTCGTGAAACCGGGCCTACTTGTGGGATCACGAAAGGAGACGAGAACGGCAGAGGCCGTTCTGAGAGTAATTGCGAGCTTTGGCGGAAAAATCAGCGAGCGATGGCTCAAAGATTGGTGGGCCCAAGACGCAGATGTCGTCGCCAGAGCAGCTGTCATAGCCGGTCAGCTGGCTTTGGAAGGCAAAGCGCCCGAAGGGAAAGTGTGGACTGTAACTATGGCCGACATCGTCAGGCTAGGGAGAGACGAGTGGAAAGTATAGGAGCATGTGTTTGTGAGTGACTTCTGCCGTGGACTCGGCATGCGGTGGAATGAAGCCTGGAGGTGCTAATATTGACAGCAGCATGGCGTTGAAGCTGGGTACCCCTACACAGCCAGGCGTTGGATCTGTACATTACCGTCATGAACTAAATAATCCTCTCTTGACTCCGGACTCGTCATCACGAGGATGCGCGCAACGATGCACTCCGCTAGTACGCACGCCACTATGGGCAAACCAAGCGCCCATGGTGACATCCTGCGAAAGTCCCATAAGCTTACTAATACCGGCTTGACCCAACCTCTAACGTCCCTGGGATGCTTACAACAAGACGCGGAATCTAGCTTGCGTTGCAGCTTTCTGATATTGACAGATCTTTGTTCTACTGCCATTGCAATCCTCGTCAAGATATAGGTCATGACCTTGTTCTCTGACGCCGCCTATTGACGCCTTCGCACCTCCACCATCTTGATCACATCAGGCGCAGTCCCTTGGCGCTGGCCCCTCTCCTTCTGAGACGACCAGGACAGCCTTGGAGGCCTTCGTATATTCTGACGCTACCGAAAGTAATTCATACTCAAGTCTGAGGTCAACCTTCGACCGCATCTTGCAGAGCTCGGAGCCCCAAATCAGCACAAGCACAACTAATTGGGCCTCGTGCCTCGGCACTCAGCACTAGTAGCTCATCATGGCCTTCATGTTGGGCATGGACTTCCATGAAGGGGAAGAGAAGATGAGCAAGCTTCTCAAGAATCCGCCCGGCCGCGACAATCCCACTGTACCTATGCTCACTCCCCAGGCAGCGCGAATGTTGCAAGTTGGACCTCTACTGGCCTTGGGAACCCTGGACAAAGATGACCAGCCATGGTCCACACTCCTAGGTGGCGATGCCCCCCTCGCAAGCATCATCAGCAGAAGCATGATTGGCGTACGTGCTGCAGTTGATCACGCCAACGACCCAGTCATCGAAGCAATCTTCTCAGACCTGACATCCGAAGCAGATGAAGATAAGCTAGCGGCTCATCTACAAAATAAGATGCTCAGTGGCCTCACCTTGAACCTAGACACTCGGAAACGTGTCAAACTGTTTGGCCGCATTGCTACAGGTGCACTGGAGACCACATCAGCTGATTCTGATCTGGCTGCCCAGGCTACAGCCACCCTGACCTGGCGCATCGACCAGTCACTCGGGAACTGTCCAAAGTACCTCAACTGCCGGCGCATTATTCCTAAACCTTTGACTGCTCCGTCCACGCTAGTCTCCACTGGTCCCACGCTATCCCGTGAAGCCCTGGACGTGATCGCAAAATCGGACCTCTTCTTCGTCTCGTCCAGCAATAGTTCGCACGACATGGACACGAATCATCGAGGCGGATCCCAAGGTTTCACTCGCACCACTACCGCCGCCACCGGCGCGACGCAAATCATCTGGCCCGAGTACAGTGGCAACCGCCTCTATCAGACTCTTGGTAACTTACTGCAGACTCCCAAAGCAGGTCTTGTTTTCCCCGACTTTGACTCGGGCGACGCGGTCTTCGTGACGGGCAGCACAGAGGTCCTCGTCGGAGCTGATGCCGAGGAGATTATCCCTCGCTCGAATCTCGCTGTGCGCCTCACTGTCGCAGACAGTCGCTTCGTCAAGGGCACTCTTGCGTTTCGCGGCGAAAGGGGCGAAACGTCCCCGTACAACCCGCGTGTGCGGCCGCTCAGGGCCGAGGCGGGCGTGCTCGTCCCGGGCAAGACGAAGCGAACGGCAACGCTCGTGGGCAAAGACGAGCTGACGCCAACGGTCAGCCGATATCGCTTCTCGCTCGACGATGCCGGGCGTGAGGCAGAGTGGAAGCCAGGGCAGTGGGTTGCACTCGACTTTAGCGAGGAGATGGATCTAGGGTACAGTCACATGCGTGACGACGATCCGGGGAGTATCAATGACGACTTCATTCGTACATTTACCGTCAGCAGTCCGCCTGGGAAAAGCACAATGGGTGAATTTGAGATTACGGTGCGCAAGGTAGGCAGTGTGACGGAGTATCTCGCTAGGATGAACGCGCGAGGGGGCATGGAGGTTGGCCTGAGGGGTTTCGGTGGAGATTTGGAGATGCACACTGGTGCGCTTGCCGACGGGGAGAAAGTCTGCTTTGTAGCGGGCGGTGTGGGCATCACTCCTGTACTCGGTGCTTTTGGAGAGCATGTTGACTTGGAGAAGTGCGTTATTTTGTGGGGTGTTCGGGGGGCAGATCTGGGGCTTGTGGCGGATATCATGAAGCGAAACAAGGGCGTTGAGAAGGCTCTGCGGGTGTTTGTGACGGGCGATGTTGATGAGGGCAAATTAGGCGAATTACAGAGTAGAGGTGTACAGATTGAGAGGCGAAGACTAGAAGAGCGCGACGTACGAGAGATTGAAGATCATGTCAAGAGATGGTACATTTGCACGCAAGTTGCGATGAGGGAGAAGATATCCAGCTGGCTGGAAGGAAAAGAGCTATTGTTCGAAGATTTCAATTTCTAGTCTACCTAGACGCGTCCATCTCTAATGCAATCTACATGACCCTGTGTTCCAATCACAAAAGGCCAACATCCTTCAACCGATCCATGCGCAGTAAAACAAATCGAAAACGCCATGCCGATGATCCAGTTCCCATGTCCCAATGCGCAGCGCCGCAACAGACGCACACATGCGTCTACTGCAGAAGAGGATCGCGGAAATGCCTCTTGTTGTTCATAGCACGGCTGATCTGGAACCGCAGTCTCCGTTCCATGCGCTCGGCTTTGGCGCGTGCTCTGCGCTCCATGGCCTTGACCTCTTCCCTCTTCTGCTCAGACAGGCCCGCCAAGCTCAGATCACTTTTGTCGCGGGCCGCGCGCACAGCGAATTCCTTGCCGCGCGCGCCGATGATGCGTCCATCTCTGCCGCGTCGCCATCCGTGAGGCGTTTCAAGGTCTTGCTCTTCGTCGGAGTCGTGGCGGCCGTCTGTAAGTCTGTGGCGCGAGGCTCGCTCCTCTGGCGTTGGGTAATTGCGCAGATTCTGACGAAAGATGCGGGCGAATTGTCTGTGGCCTACGATGCGGCCTGAGGCGAGATGCAGGCCGTCCTCGTCGTAGTATGCTGGCTGGGAGAAGGTGTTCGTCTTCCTCGCCTTGGCCGGCTTCTCCTTTGTGGCTGCTTCGTCAGAGTCACCATCTTCATCTTCAGATTCCCAGTCCTCGTCCTCTTCGTCCGAGTCGGATGTTTCAGTTACAGGCTTCCGTGCGTTGCCGAGACGGACGCCGCCGCTTGGTTTGGCGTCTTCCTCGTCGTCATCCTCGTCTTCGTCAGAATATGTGGAGCTAAAGTCGTAGAACTGGCCGATTTCGATCATGTCACCTTCGTCCTCAAATGCAATCATGCAGTGGCCCTTGTCACGCATGTGCGTCTGAATGCCCTGGCTTGTGTACTTCTTGGTCGGACAGAAGAGACACTCGTGCAGGTCGTGAATTTGCTCGTGCAGGTGTCCAATCAGACCCTCGAGATCAGTCAGATATTTCTGCTCCGGGATGAACATGCCGTGCGCAATGTGCATGTGCTTGACGTTGTCGTTCATGTTGCCACTGAGCGCGTTGCAGAATAAGCACTTCAGTGGGATCATAGCGGTGTCATCTCCTGCGGTAGTCGAAGCGTCATCTTGGTCGTCTTCGTCGTCATCCTCGCTCACTGCACCGTCTTCTGCGCGCTCGGCGAGTTTTGCGCGTCGCATGGCAGCAACAGCATCCTCAACAGTGTCGTCGCCAGCCTCGCTGCCCCGGGTGGTAGTGCTCTCGCCCAAACTAAAGGCAGAGCTCATCATACTCTCGGTTTCAGTGCCATCGTGACGTGTGGCGAGTTTCTCCCGATGCTTCTTGCTGCTCAGGTGATTTGTGTACGAGTTTTCAGAGTAGTAAGTACGTTCGCAGACGCCGCAGACTTTTTCAAAGGAGGCGCGCGCGGCGCTCGCGGCGGCCGTGGCTTGGGTTGCGAGAACCTTCTCGTTGAAGACTTCAGAGGTCAAGGGCGGGAGAAGGGCGATGCGGCGCTTGAGATTGTAGCGGTGCCAGTCTGACTGCATGTGCGTGCGCTGGTGAGGTGATGTGCGGAAGGCAACTTGGCATGTGCCGCAGGTGTAGGGATGTGACTGAGGTTGGTCTGCCATTTCTTCTGTGCTGGGCTGTGTAAAGATCTGAGTATATGGTGTGGGTAGATGGTGGAAAAGTAAGGTGAAGTGCTGGAATCGAGTACTGTTGGAGAGTGGTGTGAAGTTGGAAGCGGAAGACGATAGCCAAAGCGCAAAGGTGGGGATGGAGGGGACTAATATATGTGGGGGGAGGGAGAGGATCCGAGCGCAGGTCAACCAAATGAAATGAGGTCGTCAAGACGTAAGGCGTGTACAGGTGAAGGTGAGCGGTGCTTTGTAATTTTGCCTCTGGAAACTTTCCTGGAGCGAAGAAATGCAGGTGGTGACTCTTCCTTTAGCGGGGCTAGACTTTGCGTCATCCTCCCACCTCCCTCCATTACTACTCTCAGCCTCCACTTGTCTCTACAACTTGAGCAATGGGATCTACTATACAAATCCTCATATCTCTCTTGACGCCCTGTAGAATCCACGAGCTTCGAATACGACTGCTGTAGCCGCATGATACATAATGTCGGCAACAAAGATGGAAGCGCAACTCGACCATGAATCCCCGGGTTCCGTGTGTTGTGTCCGTCGACAACATCATGGACCCCTTTTGCCATGGCATCAGCCATAAGACGCAACAATGACAGCTGCGGGTTTTCGTGTGCCTGATTTCAGTATCGTTTGCAAGCTGCATGGTGGCCATGGGCTGCCAAGCGGCAATAGAGGCCCGCATTGGAACATATACATCGACCCTGTGACTTGCCGTACACGAATGCACGACCCGCCTGTGCATTCTTCCAGCACAGTCGAGCCATGTTGTATTTCAGTCATCCATCAGCCTATAGGACTGCTATGATTGTCGCTGTGCGGTTTGGCGATCTCGCCTGTTCGATCATCATGTCCAAAGACGACCGATGGCTCATGTCATGGCCGGCTGTACGTGCTCTTGAGCGGTGCTCCTTCGTACCTTAGTCCTAAATCGAGCGGGCCGATGCCATCCTGTGTCGAGCGATCAGGCTGTAGTCCCGGTAGCAAAATGATCTTGCTACGATGGCCTGCCTCAGATACGTGCAGGTGGACGCAAAACATTGCTCCCAGCCCGCACGTGATAGGAGCTCAGTGTAGCTTGCAAAAAAATTGTCGACCTTTCCTTCATGGAATTGAAGACCGTTTACAGTCGCGCTTGACAGAGCTCAATTGAGGGAACATACTAAAAGATTCCGGCGAAGCGAGATAACATGGTGCGAGATGCGCCCCACCGCTTCGTTCCGCCTCGCGCCATCTACTTCCGGTCATCTCGACTGAGGTGAGTTCTGCTCGTACGCACTTCACTGTAGCGCATCAATGTCGTCGCCGATGAAATTGACAGTGCCTACCCCAGAGATGAGATCCGTCTGGTCATTGAAATGGCTGTCGAGACCAGCAAACGATGTCTGATCCTAGTCTCGCGCGGCTGTACCAAGGCAGAGATCGCCGGAGAAGTCGACCTTTCTGAAGAGGGCGTGGAGGAAATCGTACAGAGAGCTATGCAGAGAGGCTGGAGGCCTGGCCAGACTGTCGAAGCCAGACATGTCCTCAATACCTCCAACACCGACACGGTGTGATGGCAACGGGACACGCCATCACAAACAACATCGTACAAGGGGATGCTGCTCCCCACGCCCCTTACGTCTTGGCGAGGCGCCCTCAGTCCATCAGCATTCGCACTGTGTCGGTCTTCTTCCTTGCTGCATACACTTTGCCGCCATTCACAAAACCTCGAAGAAGTTCAATCAAATCATTACAGATGCCCAAGGTGAAGCTTGGATGTCGATTCGAGAACGCAGTACCCGCTCCCAATGTAGCTACTGAAACGATTTGATACGTCTTAAGCTCGTAAATTCCTGCCTCGCGTTTCCGAAGCTTAAAACATCCGCCTTGACATCTACGAGACAACAAGCACCTTTCGCCGAGATTCATTACATGACACTGCGTCTTAGTGAGGATCTCGATGATTCAATGCCAAAGTCGTGGCATATGCTCAAGGCCAAGTCCCATCTGACCCGTAAGAATGATACATTGTGCCAAGTCTGTCGCTTGCACAAGAAGGGGAAGCCCACAATTTGCTTCTGCATGAACGCATGCCTCGTCCGGTCTCCGGGGAGTCATCGTGCAAAGTCCGACAAAGGCTCCGACTGTGTCCACGGATCCACTCTACGGGTCGCTCTTGCTGAGCTTCAAGCCGAGGGCCACTTCCAATATCACGATGAAGCCGTCCGAAGGATTACTCGGGCGCTGGGCTCAGACCGGGGGCCTTAGCTCTGTGCCCCACGTATGCGATTCAGTGACTCCCTGTTCGAAAGCCGATGATCTGCATGTTCGTTGACTGACCGATGTCATCAGATTGCCCCAGTCAGCCCTATCTGAAAAGACAGGCATCTCGCTGTGGAATATCCTTGAGCGAGCCACTGTGATCGTATAGCCTGCGTCTAAAGCACTGTGTGATAGGGGACTTTCCCACTCAAGGATGATCTGCCGAAGCAGTCCGGATTCAAGCCAGGGCGCAGGGCTGTGAAAGTCCTATAAATACGCCACGCCCACGCATAGACAACTTCGAAGTGCCTGACAGACATCAACCAAGCCAGACTCACACAGTTCCATCGACAGAGAAGCATTTTAAATCCGCGACCATGCAGTTCAAGAATCTCGTCCTTGCTACTCTTGTAGCCGCTGCTCAGGCTAATCCGGTCTTCACCGTGACTAACGTTGAGGATGCTACTCCTGCCGAGCTAGAGGCAAGAGATAAGCATACCTACCCCATTACTTGCTACGACCACAGCGACAACGGTCAATGCGTCAGCCATGACGATATGTGGAAGTTCCGCGATGTAAGACTTTGTTGCTCGACTTGTGTGAAAATTTATCTCTGACATGCGCCCCTCCAGGACTACTGCAGTGGGTTTTGGTGGATCACCGGGAAGCCTCATGTAAGTCTTCATGTGCTCTCCCAGGCCTGGCTTGCGACTCGATTGTGGGCTGACATGACTCTCTGCAGCAATATACCGGCATTTACAATCGCAAGGCGACTTTCACCCCTCACATGCTCCCAGGTGTAAGCTTGACCTACGGCATTACAAGTTGATTCCAAGCAGATCAGGCACTGACGAAACTCGCGTGCAGGTTACTGAATGTTGGGACACCACGAAGCAGGTAAGACCCCTGGAAATCCGTAGCTTCGTTCGATTCGAAACGGCTGACCCAAGGCGCCATTTTAGATCATCGATACTTGCTACAACAAGAAGAATGGCGGCAAGACCAGCGGCACTTTTATCCAGAACATCAGTGAGTCCAACTGTGCTCCACTATAGTGGCGGAGGGCCGGACATGGAGATTTCTAACTTTGATTTGTAGCCAAGAAGAAGATCACGTTCACCATAGACGTCAACTTCTGCGGTTAGGTCTAATAAAGTGCGAATGCAGTGGGATTTCTGAGGGGGCATACTTACTTTCCAAGTGAGTAGTGTGAGAGGAGACATTCTGGTTTCGGAGGTGGAGAGTATTGCGGCAAAGAATCGCCAGGGATCGACGATGCTACCTTTCCCGGTCTCAACCAGGCAATCGTCACTGTGGATCTAAGGCGCCGACGGCCTGGTGCATTTGAGGGGAAAGGGTGAGTCAGTTAGCCAAGGAATGTAGGCATGATTTCTGATGAGACGTGAACAGTCATCTGTGCCAACTTTGCCCGAATTATATTCGCACTTGTTTCTTTATTTAATCTGGAACGTTCCCGTCCCCATTTACTTGCAGCAAGAGTGTAGTCTATGCATCTTTGTTCGTTGATCGAGTTCCAACGGTCGAGAAAGCTGTTGTTCAAGGATACCTGGAATGTCGTAGTTTTTACTTGCATCAGAGGACTGTTATGGTAGAATCTATATCAATCGGATGTTGAATGCTTCCCATGTACCTGCCTGGGACGGCTCAGCACAGTGCCCCAATGACCCAATGCCAGACCGAAGAAAAGGCCAAATACTGTGGAAAGAAGCAAGACGCAGCGACATATCTGTATCGATATCTCTACATCTCTTCCTGATGAATGTACAGTCTCTCGCTCGTCTTCGATTTGCATCAAGTCTGCAATCCCGTCACGCATACCTCTTCGAGCCCAGCACACGATTCAAATGCGACCTTTTCTCCGTGCCGAGCTCTATTTGTCCCACCAGTGAGGAATTTAACATAGGCATTCAATCTAGCAATAAAGTATGATATCTGAGCAAAGTAAGTCCTAGATGAACAGAGCAGATCGGTCCGTAAGCTTCGACTTTCGAAGGTAAAGAAACTGCAAAACCACCCAAATCTCGCGTCACGGAAGTGCAGCGCTCTTGTATCTCTCCCCGCTCGCCATCCATCTGCAATCATGATCCCCCAAAATAAGTACCTGCCATACCTTACGCAATGCTAATCTGCCGACAAAACACTCAATCGACAATCGTACCCCCAACCTGCTTAATCTTCCGTACATCAACCCCCTGGAACAGCAGAATACATACGGCCCCCACAGGCAATATACATATCCCAGCAATACACATGTACCGCATCGTATCATCCCACGCCATATTAATCGCCATCCGCGCCGCGCTCCCCACAGGATACACCTTCTGCGCCGGCGGGCCCCCAACCCACAGCGCACTCGCCTGATCCAGCAACTCAACCGGCAAGTACCGCTGCAGCGCAGGCACAAACGAATTCGTGTAAATCGCCCCCGTAACGCTAATACCAATCGCCCCGCCGATGCTCACGAACAAACCCTGCAGCGCGAGCACAATGGCGATTTCGCCGTGTTTCGCGCGCGACAAGATGGCGATTTGCTCAGAGATGACGAGCGCGCCGCCGGAGAGCGCGATGAAAATCTGGCACATGATCATGTATCCGACTGTTCCGGCGCCGCCGCGGAAGTAGATCATGAGTCCGACGCCGAGCATCTGGAAGGGTATCGCTGCGAGGGCGACGTACTTGAAGTTTCCCGTCTGGCGGATGAGGATGCCGATGAGGATGCCGAAGAAGCAGGAGCCGATGTTGTAGATGCCGTAGACGTAGCCGGCGTTTGTGAGGGACAAGTCGTAGACGACTTGGAGGTAGAAGGAAAAGTACCAGTCCCAGCAGTAGAAGGAGATGAAGAGGACCATGGCCAGGATACAGGAGGACATCACCGTGCGGTCCTTGAGGAGGTGAAAGGGGACGAAGGATTTCGGAGCGAGGAAGCGTTCGTAGGCGGCGAAGACGAAGAAGAGGACGAAGCCTACTACTAGCATGGCGATGACCTGGGGGCTCCGCCATGATTCCTGAAGGGTATTCGCGAAGTTGAATGGGAGGAGAAAGAGGGTAAAGGCGGCTATGCAGAGGAGCATGCCAATTACTACATGACGCGTTAGTTCCAATTCAGAGTCGTAGAATGAGGATGGGAAGGCTTGCCATCAAACTCAATAGCGTAGTGATGGAATGACTGGCCCATGGTGCGGTTGCTCTTGGACTTGGCAATGACACCCTGCTTCCTGGCTTTGTTGGAGTTGATAAAGTACAGCATGGCCAGGGGCGCCGTGATGGCGGGCGTGATAATGCAGAATGCTCCAAATCCCCAGCGCCAGCCGGAAGTGTTGTAGAAGGACTCCGCCGCTGGGGGACCAGCAAATGTAGTGAAGATGAAAGGCGATGTTGCGAAAGCGAAGAGCAACCCTCTGTTCTTCAGTGAAGACGTATCAGAGATGAAGACGTCTAGAACGTAGTCGACACCTCCGAAACCGACCCAGTAGAAGACTTGGGCAGCTGCGTAGAGTTCAACACCGTTGGTACAGGCCATCATGATCAGACCAATGATCTGGATCGCCAACATAACGATCAGACCTTCAGCACGACCCCAGATGTCTATCAGCTTAGCGATGGGCAGCTTGACAACGGCCCCAATGACACTGGATAGGATATTCGAGGTGCTGAAGAGATTTGCAGCCGAAAAGTCGCTGTAGATGTAGATTCCAAGATTGCCTTGGATTTGTTGCTGGAGACTGTTGGTGATGAAGATCAAGTAAATACTGAACACTTTTAGTAAATGTACAAGTCATACAGTTATATGGACACTGACAAGACGTATGCGAATATGAGAGCCCTCTTCGTCCAGACCGCAGTGACCGCCTCTGCATTGCGGATGCCCTTCTGCATCTCCTCCTCCTCCGAGTTGGTATCGGACAAAGGATAGCCATTGTCCACAGTGGTCTGCTTTTCCCCTGCAGGGATTTTTGGGCTGCCGCCGATGGTGTCGGGATCAGTCTCGAGTCCGTTTTCGCCTTCGGTGGGTTTTCTGTGGAAGAGGCGGCCAATGCCAGCTTGATAGGGAACTTTTGCACGATCAGCCATGCTGACTGAGCAGACACGACGGCAGCTCGAGCTAAGGGCCAATTATCAAGATGATCAGAGATCATAGAGATAGAGATCAATCAGATAAGGGAAACGCAGCCCGAAATATATACCTAGGTAGCATGGTGCCAGACCCAAGCATAGCCTTCCACACATTGGCGACAACCAAGTTCTAAGTGGCTTGCGCATGGCACAGCTTCTCGGCCAGTCTACATGGCTTGACAATTATACATTGCCACCGCATTGAGGAATGGTATTGGTCGCTCAACAGCAGAATCCGACGTCGGCTCCCACATGGCACGGCACAGATTCCATTCAGGGCAAAGACCTGCTATCGAGCCACTCAACCTCCCAGAATGGGCCTGAAGGGTTTGCAAATGCCAAGTGACGATCAGCCTGTTTTCCACCAGGTGACCTATCTAGGGGAGAGTGTGCTGGGCATTCGTCTTGGCGCGCGTGGCATCGGCGCCGTGCGCAGTCGTGGCAGTCTCCACAACTTGTGCAGGCAGCATGCGTCACTACGTAAGTTCATAGGCACCTGATGTCGTCCATCAAAATTTCATGCGTCCATTGATTGCTCCAGAAAGACACGATGCCAAGTCAGGAGATGCAGAAGGTTTGCACCTTGATGCTGACATCCATCAGTGTCTTGACAAAGTCGACGAGATGAGTTTGGCGAGACCGGGCGCATCCTATTGCACCTTGTCTGATCGGATTCCTAGACTTTCAGCATGACTGCTGGTTTGTCCGTGTATCTGTGTTGCTCTGAACATAGGCGCAGCCCTGCAGAATTAGACCACTTTGGGAGGGCCTCCCTGAAACGGGTCGAAAGTCGCTGAGTCTTCTGCATAAGATCGTCAGATGTCTTTGAGGCAGAGGCCAGACATAATGATTTGGCTGGAACATGTAGTCTCCTTTTGGATCCGTCCTGGCCGGACTCTCTCACACAGTGTTCCCGTGAGCTCAGCAAGTAATATGTTTGCTGACAGATCGGTCGTCCAGCGATTAGTGAAGTTGCACATGAAAGGGCAATGCGATTCAGGACTTCTGGAAGACTGGAAGCACCGAAGAAGCAATCTGACTACTTCTCGTAGTTCCCGTCATGGATCGTTGAAGGCATCAGGCCAAACTCTTCAGGCCACACGTGATAAGTCATGCTTGGCGAACAGCAACCCCGACTCATCCTCACTCACGGTTTCAAATCCTGATGTTGCACAGGGGTCGCCGTCGACATGTGCTACAGTGGAATCATTTCCCCTCAGCAATTCTCGAACGATGACTTTGGACCTGCTGTCTCTTTTCATGCGAGTTATATCGGAAGCAGGTCTCGTCAGGGTTTCTCTGAGCGTTTCTGAAAGCCACTGTAATGTCGACTGCCAGGCTGGACCATATGATTCTCTTTGCCGAGACGTCATGGCTACCTGAACCTCTGTGTTGACAAAGACGCCAAAGTTGAGAGCTCGGGGCCACCTTTGTTGGTACCTTTGAGCCAGGTCCTCTTGAAGAAGACAGGCAGGATGGGCATCCGAGGTGGAGCTTGTTGATGCACGGAATCGTAACGGATTCTCGCCCTGGAAGGTTTTGGCTTCGATCACGTTCATGCCGCCCCAGCAGACTTTTACGGGCATTGAGCTTGGCTCTATTGAAGACTCAGCGGGGTCGGCAGGACCGTTTGAGCAAGCCACTTCATAGACGGCAGAGTGATATTCGTCCATGTAATTCGTTTTGAAGATCAGTCGCAGGGCATCCAAGAGTCGGAATTCTACGTCGTCATCGACAAAGAGAATCTTGTCGAACTTGGTCAAGGCCGGGAGAGGCCCCGATGTCGAATCGACACTTGCTAGAGAGACTCGATCAAGGGGACGCAAGGCCTGGTTGCGCAGTGCAGCATGATAGACACTCTTCTTGACCCGTTTGCTCCCGTCAGGAAACATGACATGCGGGAGATCTGCCAAGGAGATTGCGTGTCCTGAGGAGAAAGACTTTGGACCTAGGGGTAAGTGAGTCAGCGCCGATACCCTTGCAGGAGCTGGGTGCATAGCATACAAGGGAGGGTGCGTTGTAGCTGATCCAAAGCCTGCTGGGTCTCAAGGCTTCGATCTCCTGCGGTAGCACTGAAGAAGACGTTCTCGGACCCCAATGCTTCGATCAGTTCCTTCATTGCGCGGCCCCATGATCCCTCAACACCACGTTTCCCGCTTACAACGCTTGCAATGAATATTCTTTGCTGTGGTAAGTCAGATATCAATGACCCGTTAGAGACGGCAAGTGCTGGAGTCGTGTTCGAAAATGGCTTTGTGGTGGCTTCTGCGGGTGTTCTCATGTGTGCGAGGATCTGGGACCACAGACTGATCGACATCAGCGCAAACAGTGCGACCTTGATACATACTGCCGTCGCGTCGAATGCGGTTGAAAGCGATCTCTTTGGTCTCGAGTCCTCTCTTTCGTTGGTCAACGACGCCCAGCAATCACGCGTTGAAATGTTCGTGGGGAGTCGAGACAAGGCAGCGCCTTCGAGATCAACCCAGTGCGATCTGTGTTTCTCGAGATGCGAGCCCAGAGGCGTACTTTGAGGAAGTGGGTAATGTGGCATGTCTCTGCTAAGCTTTTGGTCCAAATTCTGCAAGCTAAAGCTGTAATGTCAAGCAAAATTCAAGGACAGTAAAAGGTCAGGACAAGGGAAAGATCTTCTTGGAAACTGAATCCAAAGGAAGGTCATACGGAACCTGCAAATGGAGAAGGGTGAAGCATTGTATTATACAGAGCTGCCAATGCCTATTCGACGTTGTGGTGCATAATTCTATTGAATCAGGCTGAAAGGTCCCCACGCGCCCAACCTTGTGGGCCAGGAGAGAACGAATTGCAATAGTGATTAGCATGACTTGTCGTACCAGATGGCGTAGTGGGGTAGGAACGGTAGGCAGACCCAATGCATGGCGCGGGAGGCTATCGATCTGCCTACGTTTGCCAAGTCAGTGAACCCTGAATTGCGGGGAGACTACAGCCCGCGTGCCGGCCGGTGTATGTCACTGGGCGAGCGACAGAGGCATGAGGCTCAAGACGAAGGGTAAAGTGCTTTGTATAAGGACCGATTCCCAGTCACAGCGAGCAGTCTTCTCACACTTCTGTTGCCCCGGTCTGTTGAGGTACGGAGTCCCAGAAAGCAGCAACCTGCGTCCGAGATAGAAGCTGGTCGCCTTGCTGCAGAAGGGAATTTACGGTGCCTCGGGTCGTAGACGGGTACTGTAGCCCTGAAGGATGTGAAGACGACGATGAGCATGAAGCCTTGCGCGTCTGTCGTAGGCTGCAGGCGAAAGCCCGTCAAAGCGGCCACGTCCGCCCTACATACCGTAGCAATGTAAGCATGCATTACCACATTGGTCAGCGGTGATGGCGTTTCTAAATTTGCACGGAGATGTGCGCACACTAGCAGATCTGCGGGGCCGGTGCCCGAGCCTCAATCTCGAATGGTCCGTTGTCGGCATACGCAGAATTGGACATGCAGCTGGGCGGCCGAGGCGAGGGAAGATTGATGGCTCGTCATGCTGCGCTCAGCGACATGGGAAATCAGGACGTCAGGATGAGCGGTCGAAGCGAGCTGACGGAAGCATCGCGAAGCCCGGCGGTGAGATCCGTGAAACGGGAAGGAGCGATGGCTCGCGGTTGCCAGATTGCGAGAGTATTAGTGAAGGCAAGAACCCCCCCTGTGCCAGCTGTGATTTCCAAGCAGCGACAGGAGAACCGTCCCATCATCTTCCATCTCCATTGTCTTACTTCATCCCATCCTCGCAGAATATTGTCCGGTCTGCGTCTCAACGCGATAAGAGCCCTCTGCATCCACTGGTGCTCCTTCGCTCCTCGACTGGCCCGTGACCGCCCACATTGATCGCGTGCTGCTCGCACCTCTTCGGTACAAACAGCAGCCCTGACCACCGCCCTCGACTCGACACCGCTCGCCGTCTCTGCGAGCTCGTCTGCCTCAAGAAGAGGTTGCGGCCCACCCACTGCGCCCTCCAGCTGCAATTCCTGCTTTCCACCCGACCCTGCGCTGCAAGCACCGACCTCCATCATGCTCGAGCTCATTGGCCAATACCCCACGCTTGACGCATCCGGCTCGCTCAAGGCGGCCAAGGGGTCTCAGCAGTCCACTGCGGCCAACAACGCCGCGCCTCGGGCATCCGCCATCGTCCAAGCGCAACCAAATGACGCCGATCCTAGAACTGGTCTTCGCGTGCCCGCCGCGCTACAAAACCTCAAGCCGCTGACTCATCGCGAGTGGATGATGGCCGCCGTCAATCAATGACCCGCATGCCCTCCCAGTACGAGCTTTATTAATCTGCATTTTGCAATCCGAGCGTTACAAGCGACTTTACTTCCAGCACACCTTTTTGATTCGCATGGTAGTCGTTGGAGGATGGCGCGCACCTGGTCGTCTGACCCTAGATCCTCTGCAATACCTAGATTCGTCTGTCTCGGGGCGGCTTGCGATCATGCTATCTGGAGCGGCAACTCATCCGATTGACTGTCATTTGCATTCGGTATCATGGCCACATGTTCAGACGCAAGGTCGAAGGGCTGCACCTTAAAAAGCCTGGACTTGTTGGCCGATGGTGGGAGGATTGCTCCATCATGACTTATATGGAGGAATTCAAGCATGCGCCCTGTATAAGGGCCAGAAATGCTTCATCGAAAACATTCGACATGGTCGCTATACGCATGGGTTTGCCCAGACTCCACTTCATAGTTGTACTTGATCACGAATATACATTGCGCCCGTGCGTTCTCACCGAGGCGCCGCCGTCGGTCCTTTGCCCATCTCTTGTTGGCCCTTTGTGCCTTCCACTTGCTCTCCTTTTAGCCATACGCTTTCCATTGCTCTTCCCAGAATGTCCATGCCTTCCTGAATCTCGCTTTCGGTGATGGTCAAGGGCGGCACGAACCGCAATGTGTTTGTGCCACAAGTGATGACCAGTAGTCCCCTCTCCCGCGCAGCGGTGACAATAGGCGTAGGATCAACGCTCAGTTGCAGTCCCAGTATCAAACCGCGGCCCCTGACTTCCGTGACCTGCTCCGGGAACGCCTGCTGCAACTTTCCAAACTCGCGCCTAAAGACAGCCTCCTTGGCCCTCACGCCCTCCCTCAGCTCCGGCTCAGCCAGTCTACCCAGAATATAATGCGCCACCCTCGCAGCCAGCGGATTACCGCCAAACGTCGTGCCGTGATCACCCGTAACAATCGCATCGCTAACCTCTTGCGTGACCATTGTCGCCGCGACGGGAAACCCATTCCCCAGCGCCTTGGCCGTCGTCACGATATCCGGATGCGCATCCCGCGGCAGCGCCGCATGAGCCCAAAACTCCCCCGTGCGCGACAGCCCACATTGAATCTCATCGTATATCAGCACCGCCCCGACTTCATCACACCTGGCGCGCAACGCGGCGAGGAACTCCGCACCGCCGACATTCACACCGCCCTCGCCCTGGATCGGCTCGACGATGACACCGCAGGTTTCGCTCGTGATGAGCTGCGTCGCGGCGTGCACGTCGTTGTACGGCGCATACTCGAACCCAGGCAGCATTGGCCCAAACGGCTTCTGATACTTTGGATTGGGCGTCGCGGACAGCGAGCCCATTGTGCGCCCGTGAAAACTCGAGTGGAACGAGAGGATTTTATGTTTGGCGCCAGAAGGGTCGCGGGTGCGGCCTACCTTGCGCGCGAACTTGATTGCAGCTTCGTTGGCTTCACTGCCGGAGTTGGCGATGAATGCGCGTGCGGCATTGTGCATGCCGCCGAGGCTGCGCGTGAGTTCGACTAGGCGCTGCGAGAGGAGGCCGGTCCATGCGTTGTGGTATAGGTTCGATGCGTGGACTAGGGTGGCTGCTTGCGAGGCGATTACAGCTGTCACGCCTGGGTCGCAGTGGCCGAGGGAGTTTACCGCTATGCCTGCTGTGAAGTCTAGATAGCGACGGTTCTCGAGATCGTAGAGGTATGTTCCCTGGCCCTTTTCGAACATGGGTGGGGGGCGGACGTAGGTTGGGACCATGTAGGGTAGTTGGGAGTTTACTAGGTTTGCTGTTTGCGAGGATGGGTGTGGGTCTGCGTTTGGGAGGGAGGCTTCATGCTGTGTGGCTCAGATTAGATACTGTAGTGAGCAGAGCAGAAATGGAATGTTGGAGAGGAGCGTACGTGGATGTCGGACAGTACGTGCGGTGGGAGGTTTGAGCCCGAGATCTTATCTGCAACGGTCGCCTGGGTGCGACGAACGACCGCGGGCGCCACCCGGCGCGACAGCAGGGTGCTGACCCTTGCTGTGCTCATTCGCAAAGCCATAACGCACAGGGAGAAAGGTGAAAGAGAAGAGGAGAAAGGGAAGCGAAAAGTGGAGAGGAATTGCAGCTCCGCGGGATTTTCAATGGGCGGGAGAGCGGACTGAGTCTCGGGCTTGTGAATTAAAGTCAGAAAGCGTCATCGCAAAGGGTCCAGAGTCGACGGGCGGCTAGCTGCTTTTCAACAGGATCAGCAACCTCACAGGTGATGGTCTGTCACTGAGCTGTGTCATTCTCACTCATCTTGGATCGCAGGCATTCCTCCTCGTGTGGCACAAATCGCAAAAGGTGAGCGGCACCACGACTGGATCGGTACACATTGCATTCGTGGGACTTGAGCGACACTAATAGAAACAGCAGTCACGCGACCAGTGTCCTTGTATTGAAGCATGTGGGTATCATCGCTGGCAAATATCGACAAAGTACAGTGCACGAGGCTCGAATGCCAAACATCGCCCTCCTACATAGATCAAGACACAACTACGCTCTCCACTGCGTCCTGGAAGCGAGGCTTTCGAAGCCCCTGCACCTTCAGGCCCAACTCCTCCGCTGCATCGCCAATGAAGCCATCCCTCATTGCGTGCCAGCTGGCCCACCTCTCCTTCTGCCGCGCAAGCAGCCATGTGGACTTTTCCTTCGCCGGACGCCACGCCAGCTTATTCTCGGGTAGTTTGGCGAGGTCCACCGCTTGTGAGTGAACGACCGCATCGATCAGTGCCGCACAAACATCTCGTCCCTCTCGCCGTAGCTTATCTTGACGCTTCTGCTTCTCGCTCGGCTTGCGAGCCAGCGGCGTTGCGAGCCAGGCCATGTGTGGGTCGTGGGGACTTGCCAGACGAATTCGAAGATTATCTTCTCTCAGCAGTCGCACTGCTCCTTTCAAGCCTGTGATTTCTTGTTGGAGAGCCTCCATCTCTCTTGCGCTAGCAACTGCCTTCTCCCGACCAATCTTGTCGTCTTCGCCTTCTACACTTGGCTTGCGCTCATGAGCTGCACGTTGCCAGTGATCTCGATCGCTAGTCAATTGGCTGATTTCCCTAAACTTCTGCTCGATAGCTTCCTCGAGCTCCTTCTCTCGGGCCTTGCCAGCCTCCAGGAGCCGTTGGAGCTCAGTGATACGGTTGGTCTTTGCGTTGGCGTCTTTTGTACGTGACTCAAGTAGCTCAATCTTGACATTTTGCTCCTCAATCGACTGATCACGCTGACGAAGCTGCATTGCTCGTTCGTGTATGTCATCTTTGAGGCGCTTCAGCTCCGCTTCAGCCGTGGCCGAAATGCTCGATGAGCTCTTTAGCTCTTGCGACCTCTGGATCCATGGCGGTGACAGACGCTCAAATTCTTCTGCCACTGCCAAGTCCTGTGACAAGCTGATTATGCCTTGCAGTTGAGTCGTCGCAGTCTGCAATCGCGTAGTAAAAGCACCGAGAGGCTTCGACGAATCGCCGCTTTCTGACTGCTTGGAGAATGTTGAGATCGCTGATCGTATTGCGCTTCGAATCGAATCTGACTCCTCTTCGGGCGCATCGTGCGTCTTGCGGAGACTCTCTCCGAGCTGTCGCGCCAAAGCAGCAATGCCCTTGGTCGTGTGTTGGCACTGCTCGAATGCTTCTTCAGACGCAGCTTTGTTTAGGGTCATGGAGCGATCCTTGAGCTCGACAAGCGCGTTGAGCGTCTTCCCAGCAATTACCTTGGCAGATCGTGTTTGGCCAATGAGGCTGTCTATGTCTTCCCTAAAAGCATCGAGTGTGTCGCCCTCATTTTCATCGCCCTCGACAGTTGGGATCAGAGATTTTGATATGGTCAAGGCGGTAATCGTGCTTTCCAGATATGACTGAACCAGAGCTGTCCGCATCAGAATGTCGTCAGCATAGGCCTCGAGATCATCTTCAGATATGTGAACCTCGGACAAGTGGCCGAGAAGAGCAATAGTCCGCTGCAACTCCTCAGCGATTCTATCTTCCTTCATATCGGCTCTTTTGAGTTGGTCGATGTAGACGTTGAGCCCCTTTTCAACAGGATCGAGCTCGTACAAGGCACCTTCATACCTAGCAAATCGGTCCAAAGTGCTCGCACTGATATTGTTCGAAAAGCGATCGCAAATCGATGAAATCCACACGAGCTTATCGAGAATGTCGCAAAGACTGAAGACGTTCTCAACCGGCTGTCCGTAAGAACCACTGCTCGCACGTTCCCGCAGCTGGCTGTGGAGCAGTCGAGCTTTCGCCGCGACTCGCTTGAAACGCAGGTACGCCAACACTGAGTCCCTTTCTGATTTGAAGCTCTCAGGCAGAAACATCTGCACGATGGCGAGATGCTCCACAGCTTCTTGTGCCTCGAGGCGTCTAAGCTCCATGTCGACGGAATTAATGACCGTCCGGGCAGCAGATGTCTGCAGCTTGAGATTCAAGTCATTCATGGCTCGCGATCGCGAATTGAGCTCCTCCGCTTCTGCTTCAGATATTTGTTGCGAAGAGCGCATCTCCTGGATGTCGCCCTGCAGAGACTGAACAAGTTCCCGGAATTTGTTGATCGTGTACTCATAGTCGGATATCTTCTCATCTTTTTGAAGCATTCTCTGCCGTTGTTCTTGGAGCACAGAGTCCTTGAAGTCGATCTCTTCCATCATCTGCTTCTCGGTCTCAACGTGATTGTACTCAAGCTCATCATTGACTTCCTGCAGGTCTTCAAGATCTTGGATGGCCAGCTTTAAGCTTTCCATCTGCTCCGACAAGGTCATATTTTTTGCTGACAATTCCTCAATCATGTCCTCTGCACCGAGAGCCGTCTCGAGTTGAGCCTTGAGATCTTCGACGATCGAATCGGTCTGCTTCAACTTCTCCTGCGACTCTTCGTATTTGTCTTTGACGCTTCGCAACTCTTCAATGTCCTTCTCCAGCCCTTCAATCTGGCTCTTGAGATCGGCTTCCGTATCTTGCGTGATGTCTCTCAGTCTGACGAGCGCATCTTGTGTACGCTGAAGACGGAGCTGCAACTGATAGTGGTTGGCTGTGGTACGCTCCTCGGGGCTCAAGTCCTTGCTCAATTCCTCGTTCTCGTCTCTTAAGACTTCCACTTCCAACATGACTTCTTCGTGCTTAGCCTTGAGCGCGGCAAGCTCGCTCTGGATGTTCTTCGTCGTCTCTTCTGCAAGATCTTTGTCCAGGAAAGCCATCTCCAGATCAGTCTCATAGTCCGCAGCGGCATTTTCCAGCTCTGCCATCTTCTCTTCTGTTGCCTTTTGTTGCTTCCTGAGCTCGGCGAGCTCTTCCGCCTGAGGGCCATATTTCTTTTGCAATTTTGAGATGATGGCTTCGAAACGATCTCGCTCGGTCTGAACCTGCTCCAATTGCTTCAGCCTCTCTTTATCCTCATCCCTGCGTCTGTTCAGTGCGGCAAGCTTGGTCTCCAGCTCCTGGATTTGCCGTGAGGGGGCACCACTAGATCCCATCGAGGGACGACCAGCTGGCCTTGTAGTCGTTGTTGTCCGTGTCGGCGCTTGTGTCCTTGTCAATGCAGCAGGCGTCCGGGCTTTCTCCAAAGGCTTCGACTTGGGTTCGGGCGCTGGCGTTTGAGTGTCCTCCTCGGATTCTTCCTCGCCTGTTTCGTTGGCCTCTGGTTCTTCATGACCATGGGGCTCATCTTCTTCTGGGCTGTCCTCGCCAGGATTCTCGTCAAGCTCGGAACTACCGTCATCGAGATCCTTTTGCGCAGCTTGGACAGACTGTTGAGGTCTGCGAAAACCATTTGCTGCAGCTGTCGAAGGCTTGCTGCCGGCACTGGTTCTGGAGCTCACAGACGCGACGCTAGTCCGGGACCCGGGCGCGGCGCCGGCAAGTCCTGTCCGCGAGCTTATGCTCTGTCGTGTAGCAGCAGTCCTGGAGGGAACGCTTGGGGTCTTGGCTCCAGCTGCAGGGACTCGACCAACAGGTCCAGCTATGCTTGGACGGCCTGCAGCTGTCCCTGATCTCGACGAGGACGAGGTGGTTGTGGACGCCGCTGGACGTCGAGCAGCAGAAGTCGGCGCCCCTCGAGCCCCTGCAACAGAACCAACAACGCTATTTCTACTACTTGCTCCCGCACTCAACTTTGAGGGTGTCTGCTCGCGACTAGAATTAGTCACGTTCAGCAAGACCAGGGGCAGTGAACTTACCCTTGCGTGCGAACCAGCCGCACTGGTCGTTGCACGAGGAGCAGGTGATGGGCTGGTATTGTTCAAAGTCTCTCGTCGCTTTGCCGCTGGGTCAGCGGCTGTGGTTCTCCCGCCGATACTTGGGCGTGCGACGCTTGGTCTTGTACCTGTAGTCGAGACGCCTGGTTTAGCGACGGCTTTGTTGACAGCTGCGCTAGGTTGTCTGGCATGTGCGGCTGGCTTCGGGGTTGGCTGAGAGATGACGGTGTCAACGACATCTGGGCGGAGAAACATGCCATGACTCGGCTCGCATTCGAAGTAGCGCTGACCCTGGACAGAACCATCATTCTTGCCGACAGGGTCTGCGAACTCAACGCCTAGCCAGTCCCCAGCCTGGAAAGAGGTTCCACCTATGAAGCGAATTGTAGCCTGGCGACCGTCCCGCAGTGCTATGACCTGCCCGACCTTGTATTGAGAGAAAAGCGGCATCTTCTTGTGTGTTCTTCTGCTTGGTCATGGGTCATGAGGAGGCAGAGTGCATTGTACGGATATGTTATGGCTAGCGATCAGGAGCGGAGGGAGCCAAGGGTGAGGGCAACGCTGATAATGTTGATCGGAAGTATTATCGGGGTAGGGAAGCCGTGGCTGAGGTCCGTGCAAATGCGCAAAGCGCCCGTACGTAGAAGCAAGACTCGAGACCGTCAAAGACAAATTCAAAGGACAGACAATGACTTGCAGGAAAGTGACGGCGACGCGGTTGATCAGGTCCGCGTTATTGTCAGCCCTACTCCGTGGCCCGTGCGCTACCAACCACATTTCTGAGGTTGTTCCCTTCCAATGCACTTGGAACCCCTTGGCCATCGTCGACCTGTCCGACCTCAGGTCTCAATCTCTTCTACTCACCATACCATCAGCTACGACACTTGTCATGAGCGATTTGGGTTTTTCGGATCCACGCCCAGACGCATCCAGTCAGGCGACTATGGTCTGGTCCCTGTCAATGAGGCTGAGGAGTTGTATGAGACCAGATGAGGTACTGGGTGACCAGAAGCAGACTGCTTATAATGGTATATCTATCTTTACATTTATGCATATCTGGAAGACGCCCTCACAATGCCAGCTTCTACGCTATTGCGCCGATAATTCTTCTAATCTCTTTTCGATATCAGGTACGGCCCTCAGCTGCAGATCCAGCTCATCCTTCTCGCTACGAGAATCGTTAGTACGGTGAGAGACGTAATCTCAAGGTAATGACTTACTCTTCCAGCTGCAACCGTCGATCAGCATCCAACTCGGTGAAAATGTAGCCTCCTTGACCATCGAACTGAAGGATGTTCTTGTGGTATTTCCACAGACTCCTCCGGTGGCTCACCGTCATCAGGGTGATGCCCAACCTCTTCGCCTCATCATACATAACTCGTTCAATATCAAGCGTAACGCTGCTGGTGCATTCGTCCAAGATGGCGTACTTAGGCGCGTGGTAAAATAGACGGGCCATGGCAATGCGTTGCTGCAGACCGCCAGAAAGCACATCCGTCCACTCCTGTCGTGAATCCCAGCCGCCCTGCTTTTCAACGACGTTCTCGATCTCAACGATGGACAGAATCTTAAATAGATCGGCGTCTGTGACGCCTTTGCTGCGCATATCTCTGACACCGTCAGGGTAGAGAATCTGGTCGCGCAAGGTGCCTCGAGAGAGGTATGGCCGTTGTGGGATATAGAAAATATCCTCAAATGGGGGTTTGCGCACGGAGCCGCCGTAGACTGGCCACAAGCCGCCAAGGATGCGGAACAGTGACGACTTTCCGCAACCATTAGGGCCGACGATGAGTAGATGATCGCCGGGCCTGACGGAGAATGAAAGCTTCTTGACCAAAATATCGCCATTAGGAGACACGATTGGTACGTCGACGAAGTCGATATCTTCGCCTTCCGTCAGCTCTCCTCGGCCTTGGAGGACAGCAGCATTGTCTGCAATATCTGCAGATGACACCAGGTTCTTCTTGAAGTTGCCCGCCTTTATATCGTCAATGACATTCAAGAGGTCCGCGACACGGGCTGTGTAGCCTGCGAGCTCGGTGATCTCCTTGTAGGAGAACATCAGACGTCCGAAAGCATCGGATGAGGACAGGAGCATGCGTCTGTTCGTGACAAAGTTCTCCGTCCGGTCGCCCATGCTGGTCTCGCCGGACCCAGGAAGCTTGACGAAAACAGGAACACTGCAGAGCGCCAAACCGAGAGCTCCCCAGAAGTATTTGATGACAAAATCTTCCATAAAGCCGTGCCAGAAGCGTCGCCTGAGGATGCGGTTCACATGCTTGATCAGCGTAAAATAGCCCTTATCCAGGGTGTCCTTTTCGGCCTCGTGGCCGGCGTAAAGCGCTACCTCCTCACCGTAGTCGATGAGACGAGAGTGCTGGAATCTGAACTCGCCTTCCAGCTTCGCTTCCTCGGCAACGTATTTTCCGAACGGCGGAGTCAGGGCGCGCATAACATTCGCGGAGAGCTGAACAATGAGGGTCATCATGAACAGTCCCTCACCTCCAACATTTCTTGACAGCGACCAATTGTAAACGATTAAATCCAGTACAGGCTTCGCAAGATTAGAGTACAGCTCCGCCAGACTATTGGAGAACTTGGAGACATCAACTACGATCAGCTGATCAGCATTCTTTATCCGGTCATCCAAGGCTGAGAGGGCATAGAATGTCATGTCGTTCAAATATGACTTGTGGATGTGTTGCGTAAGTCGGGTTCGATATTGGAGGGCAAGCTGGCATTGATGGTACGAAAGCTATACACGGTTAGTGCTTCGCCTTCCTCAGCCATAGAGTAAGAGTGACTGACCATGGAGTTGGTGAAGGTAGCGGGGATTGAGACAGCCATCCACCAGACAAGACCGCGTAGAAATTCCGTTCCTTTGCCACGCACCAAGCTGCTGACAAGCTTACCGTCCAGATCAGCAACATACAAACTGATCAAAGTTCGTAGTACCAAGAAGACGGTGTGACTGATGATCAGTCGAAGCTCTTTGCTCTTCCATCCTGGCACGACGATTTTCAGCAGCTTGAAGAGGTTTCTGAAGAACTCCCTGTTGATTTCAACTTTCTTCTTCTTGCCTTTGTCGCTCTGGATACCGCGCTTTCGTTGCTCGGCAGCGCGTGCTGCTGCTGCCTTCTGTTCGTTTATGGCGCTTCTTATTCGGGCTACCAGCGCGACGAAGAGAGTAATGTAGATGCCTCTCGAGATGCGCGTCCGATTCTTGGCGTATGTATTGACAAGTTGCGAGACTAATCGTTTGATCGCGGACTCGGATGCGATGGAAGGTGGGAGGATTTTAGACTGGACGGCCATGTTGAGACGCAGGACCGCTGGGCGTCATGTGTTATACGGAATCAGCGATCAGGGCCGAAGGCATGGCCTGTTCTCGATCTGCAAGGGGCGTCGTGCGTCGAACTCGAGATGCGGAGGCTCGTGGTGACTTGAGACGAACAGGCGATGAAGTCGAGCCCGGGCTGCGTTTCTCCACGTCTTCTCCACGCCCTAGTTGGGTAGGCCTGAGCTAGCCGAATTTGCATGTGATTGTCACGAGGCCCATCAGCATGTGCAATGCCGTGTTAAGCATTGGCGCGTTACAGCCATTCAACTTCTGATCAAGACAAGACTGCATGCTGTGACTGGGAGCTGAGACTGGTCAGCTGCTAGTTGCGTCAGGACAGGGATGCTGTATCAAGCGTCTGCCAGTGCGGTATGGGAGTGCTGGTCCACCCTCGACGACCTCATCTTGGCCGGACATGCTTATCTTCACTTCACTGTTCCACGCCTGCCATCATGGATACGATACAGGTCCTGGACAGCCCCATGGAAGTCACTTTTCTGTAGGGTCATGGAAGATGAAAAGTCATCTGCTCTTATTACCCAATTTAGGTTACGTGCTTTACATTATCTCTTAATCTTACTAGGGTTAAGCCCTATGACCGCGTGATACCAACCCTTGATCAGAAAGTTTAACAAATTGGTAGCTTTAATTAGTTTAAGAAGGGCTAGAAATCTCTATTCGGAAAGCGTAAGGTTACTTTGCTATATCACGTGATCAAATCTATCCGCTTTGGCCGACAAACACCTGCTATTTGTTCGAATCCTGGCACCCTATCGGTACGAAATTTCCATGGGCGCTGGCCAGGACCTGTACTGCCTGCTTCTGCAGGATCCATGTTGGCCGTGTACATGGCCACTATCATGTCGAGCCTATGCCGTTTTCGCCATCCTCGCTCGGTACGCCTTGTCGGCACCGCACGCTCTCCATGCGCTCAAGATTAGATCGACAATAGCCGGCACTGCCTTTCCATGCTTGACCTCTGCAAAGATCGTTGGGCCTCCTTCTCTCATCTTGCCTGCATCGCGCTCCATGACTCCTAGATCCGCTCCTACTGCCTCGCTCAGGTCGCACTTGTTCACAATCAGTAGATCGCTCTGGGTGATGCCTGGGCCCCCCTTCCTTGGGATTTTATCACCACCTGAGACGTCGATCACGTAGATGATGAAGTCGGCCAGCTCGCGACTGTAATTTGCAGCGAGGTTGTCGCCCCCAGACTCAATCAAGAGAATGTCGCAATCAAACTTGATGTGGAGGCCTTCAAGCATGGCCAAGTTCGCAGAAATGTCTTCGCGCACAGCAGCGTGCGGGCACCCACCGGTCTCCAAAGCCGCAATGCGCTCAGCAGGAAGCGCAGAATGGCGGACCAGGAACTCGCAATCTTCGCGTGTGAAGATGTCGTTGGTGAGTGCGGCGATGGAATAGTGGTCGCGGAGCGCTCGGCACAGTGCAAGCATGAGCGCCGTTTTGCCAGACCCGACTGGACTACGCGCTTGTATGTTAGTTAACTTGCAGCAGGATGAAGTTAGAGAATGGACAAGGGAAGGCGAACAAGCCTCCGAACCAAAGGCCAACCTACCCTCCAATGCCGACGGTAAAGGCTCGGTCGTCCCAGTTTCGACCTTCAACTATGGGCATCTCTCGACCCAAGTAGGAGCCGGGACCGTCCAGGATTTCATGGCTGTGCCCATGCTCTGCGACGCTATCGTGTGAGTGCGAGACGCCCTCATGAGAATGCGAATGCGACATGTTGGCTGACGTGCCTCGAGGAGCTGTTACGAGCGCAGCGCAGAGTAGAGTCTGAACACAAATGCAGAGTCTGCAAAAACTCGACACACAAATTGAAAGTATCAACCCGGAAGCAACAGTCACCTGCAGCTATCAATCTGGCGTTGCACCCTGCCGTCTGCGCCCAGCTCCGACGCCTTGCATGTCCCCTTCCAATGCCGTGGGGCAGCTTTGGTACCTCCCATGTGCGGGGCCTTGTGAGAACCCATACGCACAACAACGCCATCTAGAGTGCCCAGAGGCCGTGAAGCAACCCCAGTAACTCTGGCCAATACCTTCTTGCTCTGAGGGCATAGCTAGTATATGTGTATACATTTACCGCTGAAGCATGCGTTGCACAAGCCCCGACAGATCATCATGGCGTTGGAGAGGGAACTCCGGTCTCAAGACTGTATGGGCCATCCACTTCCACGCTACTGGTATCCGGACTGAGCATATGCGTTGCGCTTCATACATTCGACCAGCTGAGAAGCGAGGGACGAAGATGGATGTATACCTGTCTTGAATCGCCACAAGCACGCAAGACTTTGTGAACCCATCCGTTTAGCGTTCACATCGCAGTACCCTGCCGTGCCTGCAGTGCCTGCATTGAACTCTTTCGACGCGGTTGTGTGTGCGCACTGTACACGCTCGCGCAAGCCTGATCAATCTCATTACTAGAAACCCCCTGAATTCGTGTTCAAACTTGGACCCTGGCACAGCTCTGACGACTGTGGATACGTTGATTCTAGACAAGAAGCTATGGGACGAAGTTGAGAATGCTGATGAGATCTCCGAAGCCCCTGAGATCTATCATTATCTCACCCGTCACCAAGTCATTGAATAATAGTACATGGAAGGAGTTCCTGGAAGCCCACATTTTCCAACACTCCTCAAATACGCCAATAACCCAATCTATGGCAGTGGTCTGGCCTGATCACGAGGAGGCAACTGCAAGCATGACAGGCCTTTGCACAGAACGGCGATGCTGTTGACAAAGGTGTCCTCTAATCGGTACAAGTTGTCGTCGATGAGTCTTGCTCATAGCTTAGGCTCTCTGAGCCGGCTGAGTACATCGCTCGCATAGTCGTCGTTACTGACGTTGCAGTGTCAGTCGGAGTAGATTGATCTATCTCTGTCGAAGGACCGAGTGTTGCAGTGTCTTGCGAGATCACGCTCATGGCTGCAGATGCGAGTATTGTAGACGTGGCTGGTGTCTCAGACGAGAGCTGCCCCGTTGTCGTCGACGATATATCTTTCGAGGTCAACGATGCTGCAGTAGTCTCCGAGGTGGATGTAAAAGCAAGAGTCGATGACGGTGTCACTGTGTCCGAGGTGAGCTGTTCCTTTGTGACCGATGATGCGTCAACTGAGCTCGCCAGCGATGGGGCAGTATTTGGGGCTATTGTGGATGCAGATGTTACAGACGTTCTGGGTGGCTTTGACGCTTTAGTCAAGTCTGACATTTTCTTCTGGTCAGATGAGTCGTCGCCGGCCTTTGATGGCTTTGGAGCGTTTTCCGTTGGACTATCATTGGCTTTGGGTGGCTTTGGGGGCGCCGGATCTTGATTCGGACGGCCTGGTTCTGCCTTCAGCGGTGGCTGCTTGCCGACCTTGGGAACACCGGCTCCCTTTGGGAGTCGAGCAGCATCCACACCATTGAGAATGCTGAATACTGTAGTCAAGGTCGTGTCATTCTTGAGGATATCCTGCACATCACCGCATGGATTCAGCCAGTCTGCAAGTGCTGTCGCCCCCTGCAGGCCGTCGTCAAAGGCTTGAGCAGCAACTTTGGCTCCAACAACACCACTGACTGGAGCGAAGAACAAAGTCAGTCAGCCATTGCGAGACTGGAATCTTGGGATCGGATATCGCAATACGCACCCATGCCTGCGTCCATTATTACGTCTAAGCCAGGTATTGCTTGGATTCCAATTGAGGCCACCGCGTTGAACGCTGAGAACAAGAGCTCGCATCCCACAGCTGCGATACTGGGTAAGGCCTCTACAAAGTCCGTTGCAAGTTCGTTAATGAAAGAGTTGTTACAAAGGCAGTTTCCATCTTGGTATTGTTTGAAAGTACCTGCGAAAGGTCAGTTCACCAAATTTCGACGAGGATATGGTAGCCCCATTCATTATTTAAGATGTTCGACACGTGTGTGAAGTTCTCGATATTACTCACTGGCTGGTGGTGCGGGCAATAATGGCGCTTTAGGACTACTCGCATTAGTCGAAAGGAGACTTGGAATGGAAGAGAACCGACTCACTCGCCCAAGCATGTCACTGAGTACATTGACCCCTGCTTGGCTTTTTCGATACCGCTGGGATAGCAGTAGTTATAACAGACGTCCAAAGAGTCTGGTTTGTCGGGAATATAGTAGAAGCAGTGTCCAGCACGCTCCTCGACAACTTGACCCCGACATGCTGTTCCACATTCATTGCTGATGTCAGCAGTAGCGAGCGCAGAGAAAGAAAGTATTAGCGTTGAGATGCGAACCATATTGTAAGATGGGGAAAACGAGGGAAAGAAAGAAATACAATGGGGCAGAAAAAGAACGGATGGGTCGCATGTTCATCCACAAGACAATCCGATGATTGAGTCTTATATGTCCCACTATAAAACCCAGATAATAGGTGGACACTCATGGGGCATAGCGAAGGATTTCGGGTACACTTCATGAATCCTTATGGGCAGATGCGGCGAGAGACACTTCCCTATGGACAGGCTGCAAAGTCTATCCTTCTTCGAGCCAGCTCCCTAGTCGAAGCGCTGTTGCAGTAGATACTTCTGCATTGACTCGCACCGCTGATCATTCATCCAGGCTCGCAAAATAGAAGTCAATCGGAGCCTGTGGGTCATGAGCCGTGAAGGGGCCAAAACTCGCTGCGCCGCAAGAGCAGATGTTTCGTGTGGGGCGGGTGGGCAGGTGATACGACCAGGCAAGTTCACAAACCGACTCAGCTTAGCACATGCCGAGCGTGTTTCGAACCAGATGTTGGAGGCCCTGGAATCGCTGTGAAAACCTTCCTCCTCAAGATGTTCCATGTTTCGTTCGCGCTTAAGGATCGTGCCAGTGATGTCCTGCCTCGGAACATGGATCAGTCGATGACACTTGGACTTCAAACAGAGCAAAGAAGCTCGCGGCTTTTTCACAGCTGTATGACAATGTAATTATTCCCTAACAAGACTCTGCAGCCCAAGCTTGGATCAGCGCAATGTTCATGGTCGAACAATTGATGTGCGTGAGATGTAGACAGAGATGCCCGACGTGAGAATTCTACTTCTCAGGCATTTGAATGAAGCAGGTAACTTCAATCTGACACGTGTAGGTCGCTGAGAGAACAAATCAAACGAATGAGCTGCCTGGTGTTAGGATTGCATGTGATGATACCTACTGCTCATGGCGAAGAACACGGCACGTGCTCTTGCCGCACTTTGGTATTGTGTCACGTTAGGTAGGTAACCCTCTAACGCTGTATCAGCACGCCCGGGCTCCAGTTCGTCACCCCCATCTCCTGGTGCACCTAACGAGATGAACAAGAAAGCTAGGTCGACGACCGCGATCTGCTGCTGATACCTTACGATATACTTGTAACGTCGCGGCATGCAGTTGCGAGCGCCATGACATATCCGGAGCCAGCAGTTACGACCGTAAGATTTCACCAGTCGTACCTAGATCACTTCAAAACATACAAGATTCTTGCGGCAAAGGTCTCGTTCGGCTACGCTTTGGAGTACTGACGCTCGTGATACTTGAGCGTGACCCATGTCAGCTTCACCAAACATGCGTGGAGCACAGCTGGCAGCATCCAGGAAGAATGAATTCCGATGAAGATGAACAAGGTCAAAACTTCTCAGAGGCATCAGCGTGACTGACATGCAGACATGGATGTCTGAAAAGACGGGAGGATGTGACGGCTTTCAAGCTTCTGCCTCACTCGTACCGGGCGTACTGATGCCTTCCTTTAGGTCCTGCACCCATTTCAACTTCCCTTCAGCGAAGATCTCTCCAGTTGCCGGCATGGCATTCCCATCCTCTAGCAGTAAGGTCCTGACAATGACCTTGCCAGGCAAGACATCCTGTTCATGATACACATGACTTGTACACGTCGCGCAAAAATAGCATCGCACATCTCTTCCCGATGCGCCCTTGTAGGTGTAAACTTTAGGCTCGCCCTTTGTGATCGCAAGCCTGCTACTTAGTATGATCTGGTTGAGTGAGTATGGCCCGCCACCAAGCTTTTGACATGTCGAACAGTGGCAGAGTATATGAGAAGCATCGTCCAATCGCGCAAGCCACGTCAGCGACCCACAGTGACAGCTTCCCCTGCGAGTGTTAAGCGATGAAGATAGGGGATGCGGGGATGGAGTGCTAGATAGAATTCCATCTCGTATGTCTGCAACATTAGCTCGATGATTCGCTCACGTATGGCAGCCAGAGCCCTGGCACCAAGGTGTATGCTTACCAACCACAACGCTATCTTCCACCAAGCTCTTCTCCCTGACTGTCCTCGAGAAATCAAGGTGCACGGTATCCTCAGTCAGATAGTAGTCCAGATCGCTTTGATTCGCAAACTCCAGCACAAATCCGTGCGTCATTCCCTTGGAGAAGGGTTCCCAGGAAGTGTTCGCGCCCATGCGCATGCTCAGCATATACGGTTTTCCATTGCGGAGACACTTGCTGCGTAAAGCGGTAAAGGCCGCGAAATGCTCATTAAGCTCTGGCCAGGTAATGGTAGGAGAGTAGCGAAAGAGCACAATGTGCGTTACTGCGGATGACATAGCTGCGACTGTGTCCTGTGCAGAAGGAGAGATTTCTCGACGAGGCTGTGTCCATTGCGCGTTCCACGCTCTCCTTTAGAGGAGCTTGCCCTCATCGCAATGCCATCCGCGGAGGCTCTTGAAAGAGCAAGCTCTTCCGGCTGCAGCGGGTCAAATTGCCTATTGAGGATGGTGCAGCTGTGAAGCGGAGATCGAGGAGCCGTTTGATTGTGAGCACTGGCACTGCGAGTCCAGCGACAAGAAAATCCTCGAGTTGTAATCCACAAGCCAGAGAGATCCTGCAAGACAGAACCTCGGGCGTCAAAAGCGGATGGAGGACCTGGGTGGTTGGTAAGGTAGTCAATGACGGAACGGCGTCATGTTCGACCGCTGACCTCTGACTCCTTGCGACATCTCATGCCACCAATCCTCTCGAACCCGTGCACTTGACCACCTGCAGGTGCCTAACTTCTCTACACACTGTAGATTTGTTCGTCTTCAAATAGATTATTTAAGCTTGTGCCAGACTCGTGAGAAGTACTATTAAGCTCGATATCGCTCTCGACGATAGACTACCAATACGCTGAACATAACGAGAAGGCACCAAGGAGTGGAAGCCTCTAGCAAGGCTAGTAAGGCGAAAGCTGTTCAATATTACTCTGAAATTGGAAGGCAGAAGTTGAAGTACCTAGACTCAGACTGACTGAGATCGGATTGGTCTAAGTATCTTGTCATGCTTTGATGAGTTTGACCCTGTTATAAGCTGCTAGAAGACCTACATTTCTACTACCAGATCAGAGTCACTATTACACAATAAGCCAGCTCTCACGCTCACGATAAAATCACAGACCTCGTCGCAACACGAGGAAGCACGTGCTGTGATAGCTTACAAAAAGTCGAAAAGAGAGAGAAGATACAGGGTTCTGACAATTTCATAGTCGATATAACTTACAGAGCGATCTAATTTTGCGGGTACAAATACTGCCTAAGCATATTTACTTCGGTGTCAAACAAAATCAAACCTCCTCATCTTCTTCAGACAGTCTCAACCAGACATCGTCATCAAGACTATCATCCACAGCTTTGCCCTCGCCAACAAGCTTTGCCTGACACATCACCGCTGGTTCTGCAACTTCAACAGTGACTGTCTCATCTTCTTCATAACTCATCAGACTGAAGCGGCGTGTTCCAGTGGGAGCGCTCATGGCCTCGAATTGGCTTGACATACCGTTGATGCCGACTGGACGACGACGCAGCTGAGGCTTCGACTTTTCGCGGGGAGACGACCCATACGCAATCGGCTTGAGAGGTTCGCTTACTGGAGCATGCTCCCACGAGCGATGATCCAAAAGCGAGGGTTCGCTTGCCATGCCCTCAGCAGAGAGTTCAGCCAGGTGAGACAGATCAGCACTGGGGATGCGCTCGGGCAAGGCGCTCCATCGTGTCGGGCCCGACCAGGTTCGGTGATGGATAGTGCTCTTGCGCGCCTTTGAACGCTTGAGCGGCTTATCGCCACCGAATGGATCATAGTTGAGGGGGTCACCGGCAGACTTACTAGAGGTTTGATCTGGTATTGAGACGCCTAGCTGGTTGAGCAACCCTTCCTCCTCGTCTGTCAACTCAGGGTGTGAGTCCATTGTCCTCCACTTGATCGGGGGACGACCAGAACGTTCAGAACGGGCAGGCACGGTAAGAGTGCAGGTGTGAGCATTGTTGGACTTGAGCCAGGTCTCGGCCTCGCTAGGATTAGTGAACTTGTTCGATTGAACTTGGAGCGGCTTGGATATGGTGAGTTTGGGGACGGGTTGTGCAGGAGCCTCACCCTTGCTTTCCTTCTTTTCGGAGGTTCTGGCGAAAGATAGCTTCTTCCGGATCGAGCTCTTCAGCCCGCCAATGGCAGATGGAGCGAGATAATGCGCACTCGAGGTCTTGCGGAAAGGCATGTTGTGACTCTAACGGTGAAAACTATCGAGATGAAAGCTGTGAGTTTGGTTCCTGGACCGATACGTACGAATCTACCTGAGATGGGACGCCGGTAAGGAGCAGCCAGAATACTACACGGAAAATTTGACACTTATGTAGAAGACGCTGTTGCAGGCTCCGCGCACAGTGTGCCGCCGGTGTCCGTGAACATAACGCTTTGTCCTCTGTAACCCGTGAACAAAGCCATTCGCATGTGGTATCAAGAGCGTGATAAGTCTGGTGTGCCAAGCAAATGGTGACAAAGAATTCGCTGAATGCTTGTACCAGATTAAATTTACTTTCTGGGTTATCGTGTGTGGCATAATCTGTGTGGCATGATGAGTATTATTCAACAAATGCTAACGATGATGCACACCAAGGAGCAATAGCAGTCAACCACATTACGAAGCATTTTGTGACTCAATGGTCTCAGTCTTGATGTGGGCCGTGAGTTTTGACATCCAAGCCTTGACTGCAGCTCTTCGATTTCGAAGCACCCACCTCTTGTGTGACTTTTTCGTCATACCTGCTACTTTCCGATGATTTTGTGTCACAGCATAGGACTGGATCTGAGGCTTTTAAGAGTATCGATAATGGATAAATTGAGCAAAATTGGAGAGGGATCGAACTTACAATCACAATCATTGTCCAGCTCTGCAAACTGTCTTCAATGTGGCAAGTTATGCAAGACAGAGTAGTGTGTATCAGACTATGCGCTGTTCTCTCTCGCGCTCACTTTCACTCCCCTGATATACACCAGCAATGTCCGGCGTGAAAGATCTGGATCCTGGTTCTTCACCCCTGAAGGGCTGGTGGTTGCCATCACCAATTGTTGGCCTGCCATGCCCAGAAAGGAGACAAGACAGTTCCTCGCTCTACGTCCGGCACCCTCCGCTCCAGCGGAGCGTAGCCCATCGAACTCTGCAAAATTCTCTTCTAGGTCCAAGTCCCGGCGAGTCTCACGAAATGAGACCCGGACCAAGAAGCCTGGGCGACCTCTCCATGCCAAATTCAAGAAGACCCTCAAGACTTTGGTACTATCATGCCGCAACATACTTCGTTCTCATGCAGATGCAACTAAGCTTCTGTCTGGATCGAGTATTCGGAGTTCAGTGAATGGGGTCGCTGCGTCTTCTATTGATCATTCTCTGAGAAGACCCAATGGTCATGTGCCTAGACATCTGCAAAGCCGGCGCTCATCACGGACGCCATCCAATTCCGCAGAAGGCCTCATCCCACTTAGTCCGGAGAAAGCCCCAAGACTCAGCATCCCTCGCCGAAAACCTCTCACGGCGACTCAATTAGCTTCTTTGAGTCTTGCTCGCCAGCTCAGTGAGGAGCACAGCGACTCGTGCTTGCCCAAACCTGTGGTCCCCGTGCCACATGCTCCACCAACACCGTTGCGAATTTTGTCAGTGCCAAAGTCACCAGTGAAGCCTTTGACGCCTGCTGCACCATCACCTACACCCCGTCGATTGCCCGTCCGCGAACGGGGTACGGCCCGCTACTCCACAGCAATCTCGCGTCCTGAACCACATCCCGATCGCTTGAAGCTTCGGCCACGATCACTGTACATTGTGAATGCGACTGAAGGACCGGAGTCGCCCGCTCCTCCACCAAAATCACCTCGCCATCTTCGTCTGGCTGAGCAGCTTCGTCAGGAACGTGAGCGATCGAGAAAGAAGCAGCGCCAGAGTGAGCAAGAGCCGGCTCTAGCTTGCGAAGAACAATCCAGCAATGAAGGAGGGCGACAACGCGTTGTTAGTTGCGACTATATCCCGACTATACAATTTCAAGAAGACCTTTCACTAGGCCAATGGGGTCTCGATGTCAACACCATGCTAGACACCGCTTTCCGCACGTCGAGTCAGGCTGTGTCAGCTCCGCGTCATGCTGTAGAGCTCCCTGCTCTCGCGACGCCAAAGAAAGATCGGACTCGTACTAACGCGGATCCCGCGAAGCGCGCAGCGCGCAACACTGTCACGTTCTCTGATCATGTCGCTACATTTGAGACCACCGCCGACTTTGGGCCACACGAGCTTGGCGCAACTAGATCACCTCGCACGCCGCTGTTTCACACTCAAGCGGTAGCTGAAGACAAGCGGCGTAGGACTATGATTGAGCGAGACATGAGCGACTGGACCGAAATACAGGCCAAGTCTAGCAACGATAGACCTCAGAATGGCAGATGGGAGGCTCGGGGTGGTGGGTGATGTGAGCTTTTGCTTCACTAATCTCTTTTTTTTTTTGGATCGGACTGGGCGTTCGTTGACTTGCAATGACTTTGCATTCTTGTTATTCGATCTATTCTCCTGGAGTCAATATTGGGGACATCCAGTATATTTTCGGCCATGTTCTGCACAGATACCTTTATGTCTTATCGTCAATTTATTCGTTTTTTTGCGAGGATTCCCGAAAGTTATGAATCGTGCTACGGACACTGTGATGTGAATAGATGCAAGGCAGACGATTGGCGCGCTAATAAGGCGCCCACGAGCCGCTTGGTTCTGAAGCTGTTGTGATCTGGGGAGATGTCCCGACGCACATACCAACTTGACGCACACCTATGAAGATGCATATACGCACGCACGTTGGACTAGGACTAGATCTCTCTTGTTTCTGCCTCTTTCGTCCAGCTCGATACGGTAAAGAGGAGTTTTGGATACGGCAGGAACAGCCGGCGCATTGCCGTGACAAGTCGGAGAATCCAAGGGGCACGGATGAGAGATTGTAGATCTCATCTGCTAGCAAGTATTGAGACACGACCACATATAGCTCGCTTAGCCACGGTGTCACGAGTCATGAGCAGACTGAGCCGCCAGACGCCGAATGACAGGCGAGGACCGCCCAGCATGTCGACTAGCGAGCGGGCCAGCAAGTCCCCTCGGCCCTACCCCAACCCCGGTACACCGCCCGCGCTAGAGTGACGAAATTGAACAGTAACATCGAGGTCGTCTATTCATCCGTCGCACAGCGACAACGATGATGACTGAGGCTAAAGGCACAAAGCTTGGCCTGTGGTACGCAAGTACTTCCCGATATCAACCGGACGCTCGACTCACACATGGGCAGATCAATCTGACATTATCGTCGTAGATCATCCGAAGCTGATCAGCTTTCCGACGACCGCCGTTGTGACTCTGGGGGAGATCTAGTCTAAGGCGTGCGCAAGCACATGACACGAGAGCATGCGAGACGAAGCAAGCGAGGAAAGCGAAGGCGAGCAGGCGAGTCGAGCAACAAGCGCCGTGAGATCATAGCCAGAATGCACGATCTAGCGCACGGCATAAGATAGGCTCTCGGCACTTGCCAACTAGCAACGGGCGTCGCAATCAGTGGTCCAGCCAATCCGCAGACAAGAGGGAAAACTTCACGTTGCTGGCTTGCACCTAGACGCAACAAGACCCAAGTCGCACGACAGGTGGCCGATACCACCAGATCAAGCCATAAACACGCATCTGTCGCGAAGCTCCGGCAGCCACACGACCTCGAGCTTCAACCCAAAAGCCCGGTCTAGATGCTCGCGACCAACACAGCGCTCGGCCCGCATGGCAGCATGGCACACGAGGAGTATCCATGCAGAGTAAGCAGCCGAAGCGCAGCCGGCGCATAGACAGGCCACAAATAGCCCTTCGCCCGCGCAAACAACAGACAGCAGCGCCAAGTGGGCTTCCAGTCGGTCGGATCAGCCTCCAGCATGTCTCCCCGTCCCAGTCTCAGGTGACTGCAAGGCAGCGGCACGGCACGGACACGGCGGCACAGAACCCTCAGCCGTCAGCCTAGGAGGCAGTGCAGCAGTCTGACCCACCACGACACAGGGCGGACGGGTCTCTGAAGGAATGGGATATCCACAGTCAGATTCGATCAGCGCATGCAAGACTTTGCAGCTGCACAGCCATCCAACAAACGCAACGTCGCGTCGCCTGGGCACAAGTGGGCGCAAAAAGGGAGAGTCGCATTCTGAGAAGTCGGTGGAGTCGCGCAGACTTTGATCGCTCGCCCCCCTCACCATTGCCCTAAAAATAGAGTGAAAGCTAGCTGGTGGCTTGCATCATCGCTCGCTGATCTGCCGCGGCGTTGATGGGTTGTCTGGTCGGGCTAGCGGCGGGTCTGTGCGCGAGAGATGCCAGTGGGTACAGACAGTAGACCGCACTCTATTGTCTTGCTACATGCCCTATGCAGGGCAATCGAGAGAGAGAAGCTAGCGCAGAGGCAAAAAGGCGGAGAGAACCAAGCGATGCGAGATCTGAACTTTGGCTTTGGTGCTGTCTGTCGTCTTTGCTGCTGCCAACGTCGTGCGTTGTGCGCTGGCCGTGGTCGCTGGAATGGCTGGCGCGCTTGTTGGACGGCGGTGGTCTGACCTACCTACCAGATGTGATGTGAGGTGGCTACCCTGAATAAGCTGAACCACGAACTAAAGAGGCACTCAGGAGAAAGTGTCACACCCACCGCCTATGCACGGACCCTCTTCCCAGTTTGCCCTGCCACGCCTGTCACGCCTGTCTGCCTGTCCCATTGGCAGCTGCACACCATCGCAGCCCAGAAATGTGCCATCTAGCACCAAGCATCTAGCGCAAAGCACATACAGTAGTCGCCCATCTCATGCGCGTCTCTGCCTGCCATCTCACCCTGCGTCTGCTCTTGGAGCCGAACAGCGGACAGCCCCATCTGAGGTGAGATCAGACGATGTCTGGCTTGCAGATTCAATACTTGCTTCTACCGTGCCGTGCGTGCCCATCCACGAATAGCAGTGTTCATGGCTTCTTGCAACCCCGATGCTCAGATCCGAGACGATCTCCTATTGTCTTTGATTCCCACGGTTCTGCAGTAGATCCTCAAACGGCCAGCAGCCAGCAGAATGCTACCCTAACAACCTGCCTGTAAGTACCAAAGTCACGCCGCCACCATCTTTGCTCCAGAACTCAGTCCCTCTTCAAGCACTATCCAGCATTCAAAAGGCCGACGAGACCAAAACAAAAAATAGCGTACATTCAGCAGGAAGATAGAAAAAAAAAAAAAATCACGGCATTGATAGATTAGGTTGTCCATTTGCCAAGGTTTTTGAGTTGTGGAGTAGATTATGGTTCAAACGTGCGTGGAGTACCTACGCACTCCGAACGCACACGTCAAGTGTGGATCATCGCGGCCGTTGCACAAGCGCGTGGAGCTCCAGCTGCCAGACCCTCCCGCTGCCTTCCCACCCGTTCCCAGTGCCCTTCGTCCTTCCTTGCACCTTCATTTGTGACCCTCCTCTACCTACCCTTTCTTGCCGTATTCACACCCAGTAGAAGAGGGTGGGAGCAAAAAATTTAGAAAAAGCCAAGAGGCTCAGTAAACGAAGAGGTCAGGACCCGAAAAAGAGACAACAGCATTAATGAGCATTTCGTTCAACTACCTGCATGCATGCTCCACCCATCACCTGACGTATCAAACCATTATTATTATGTACAGTGCCAAAATGGCCAAATCAAGCACCTCAAAAAAGTCAATCAAGCGAGCTTTGTATCGTCCATTCCATGCAATTCGTCAGAGAGAGAGAGACAAACTCCCAGGCCTTGTTCTAATCCAGAGAGCAAAGCCCTGTTCGTTTTTCCCTTTTGTTCGTAGAGCCAAGATATCCGTCAATGCCGTGCAGCAAAACAATAAACCAAAGAGGTCAGGACGGATCCAACAAGTTCCCATCTTCAGGAGCTCCTTTCGTCCCAGCCTGAAAGGGGACTAGTCCATCCGTCCTACCAAAAAAAGACAAACTCCGTCGCTATGCAGTGCCATGCAGCAAGAATAGTAGCAGCAATCAGAGTTGCGGATGCCGAGCGAGCGAGCGAAGCGGAGTTGAGAGAACCGTGGATGTGGCTGGCCCATTGCCGCCAGACTTGACTCGATGCACCCGCGCCAGGCCAGGCGAAGCGGTCCGAGTGACAAGTCCAGTGGCACCAAGACATCGTTCAGCCAATTTTTTTTCTTGTTTCTCCACAGGATCCCTCATCCTAATTTTCGAGTAAGCGAGTGTGTAGTAGTGTTCCTTGTGGTGCGTGTGCGAGGTGTGCAGCGCGATGCCAAGCAGACATGCAAGGTCTTCCTGCCGTTGCAAAGCCAATTGAGACGCTTGCTATCTAGCATGTGCCAAAAAGCTCCCAGTATAGCGCATCGAGGTGTGAAGAGTGCATCACATCGATCCACAATGCACTACGCATGCTCTCTTTCCATGCTGCAATGTCTTGGACGTTTCCGGCAAAGACGCGCAGCTGGTTCAAGAGCCAATCGCGGATTGTGGAGTCTAGTCCCCGCGACGAGAGCAGCGCAATACCCAAAGCCCAAATTCTGAGCTGGAGCGGTAGACTGGAGCTAGCGTGCTGTAGGGCATTGGTGAAGCGGTGGAGTAGCACCTCGGTGGAGAAGTCGGTGGCGAGCGGCAGGCCGTGCGAGACACCTTCGAGGTAGATCAACGCACTGATGCGGACGAGATCATCGTCATAGTCGGCGGGCTGATACGTGAGGAGGTCGTGGAGCAGGAGAATGAGGTCCTCTTCGAAGGCGTAGGGGCTAAGACGGATGCCGGTGCGGTTGGCCTCGGAAATCGCATGAGAGAAGCGACGGATAGATGCGATCAAAGTGATCAGATCGTCCGAAATGTCGGCTTCGCGAAGGATGTTGATGAAACGTGGGTCGGAAGAGGGAGAGGTACTTCTGTTCTCGTTGTCAGCACTCTGATCAACGGATTGCGGGATTGCAGGCAACGAAACATTGAGGAAGATGCTAGCGGCGCAGACTTTGAGGATCGCTGTGGGATGCCCACCGGGTGCTTTCGCTTGGGAGGAGCGATCGAGATGACAGCAGATCTGGCCACCCTCGCATCTTCCACAATTCTGACGAAGAGATAAAAAGAAAGTTTGGACTCACCCTGCAGCTGCGTACACAGGCGTATGCGCTCTAGTCATACGTTCGAAATTGGGCGGGACATTAAAGCATGCGGCTCCTTCAACATCGTTTCTTGGGCAATGTCAGCAGAGTGCGCAGTAGTGAGATTGGAATGGGGCCGCCGTAGCGAGAGAGGCTGACCTGCATATGAGGATGCGCAGCCAGTCCTCAAGTTGATCAAGACCACCCCTGTGGTAAACCATGGACTTGAGGCCGTGCATATGAATCTGCCAGTTGTCTACCTGTTTGAGCATGATCTGCCCGAATTAGGAAAAGTCATGAAAGTGGGATGGAGCCAATGGCCGATCGCTTACCTCTTGAGATGCCAGAAACGCAGACGACGCTAATGTTCCGTGCGAAAGAGAAGTGCTATTTCCAAGATTCTGGCGAATTTGTTCAAAAGCTGGCTGCAACAAAGTTACGGCCTGGTCCGCCCCTGAGAATCCGCTCGAAATGGAGCCCCATGATGCCGTCATGTACATGAGCGAGTAGAACATGGTCTCATCTTGCAAGGCGGTGGGAAACCAGATTTCGCGGACAGGATTGAAATCTAGCCATTGCTCTTGGGGGTAGTAAGCAGAAGCAATGCGGCTGAAAACTGCATATGGTGAATGATTAGCGGCTATGCAGCTCAGTTGTGCACCATTGTCACTCACGGTAGTCGACCACGGGCTGTAATTGCTCGTTTACCTGGATGGAGTTCCGGCGAGATGGGGGAGACTGCGAGCCAGCGGGTGATTGAGCAAAGGTTGGCTTCGGCGATGGCATCTGCGAGTGGGGGGAGACGGTGCGGGAGAGGCGTTGTCGGTAGGATTCGCCCTGAGGGCCTCTGCTGGCGGTCTTTGCGACATGGCTGCGGGCAAGTGTGCGTTCCGCGAGGCCGACTGTGCGCGAAGTGCTGGAGGTGTTGACGAATTGGAAGGTGGGGGTGGTGGGAGAGACACCCCGTTCATTAGGCGGACCAGTATACTGGACGAAGGTTGGTTCGAGCGAGCGACGTTTCTCTTGAGCAAAGTTGACAAACTGCAATTCGCGCGGACGACTGCGACTCCTGGAGGGCTCCGGAGAGGGCTTTCTTGCAGTTGAGGCAGAGGCAGTCTTGGGCGAAAGCAATCTTGGCGACATGATCATGTGGATGAGCGATTGTGATGGTGGTGTAGATTTGCGAGCGAATGTATGGGGGAGTTGCTGCTTCAGGACAGGTGAAGCATTATATTAGTAACGGGTAACGAAAGTAATGAGAAGCGAGCTTCTCGAAGGCGCAGATGCAATGGGCCAGAACCAATGAGGGTCAGGCTTCGGAACTAGCCAAAGAGGGGTGCGTTGTAGGAGGGGGGATCTTGAGATGGCTTTAAGGATCCATGGTTGTCGATCCGGGAGCATGAGTCCTGACCAGCCTGAATTAGCTCCGTCAGTCGAATGAGGTCACTGTATCGTATCGGCGTGGCCGTGGAAGACTGGCATAAAGTCTCGCGGCAGCAGCAGTTGTGAGCTGCTGAGTAAAAATAGGCCCTCGCTCGGTAGATGGTAGCCGCTCCGGCCTAAGGTTGGCTGTGTATGCTATTCCGGTTTAAGGCCAATCCTAGCTGCGCTGCTGATAGGCTGCCGCTATTTTGGGGCTGCCGCGATGCATATTTCTAGCGCCGCGGTGAAGAATACCACCCCGAGCACCCTCTCTGGACGGCTTCAGGTAAGGGAGCGTCCAATACTTGCCAAATCGTCCCAGCGCCAGCACGCCAGCGCCAGCGCGGTTGGTGCCGACGATGCGCCCGCCGGCATGATCTCACAAGGGTCTGGTAGCTCCTTCCTTGCCCCCCTCCCCCCGAGTGCCCCCAGCGTGTGCCCCCAGTGCCCCCCCCCCCCCCCCCCCCAGCGCCCAGAACAATACCCACTGACCTCCCACGCCTCCACTGCTCCGCGCCCGCCGCGACCTGCCCTGCGCTTGTTGGCGACCGACACCAGTCGATCTCTCTCGACTCAGCCTTCTCTCCGGCACTACCTTTTTTGCATTCGCCCAAACCTGCCATCCTCATGCTTGATGTAACCTCCGCCGCTTGCTGATGCTGCTGCTGCTGCCTCCGTTCACCCATCCATTGGCCCTCGATACCTGCATGCTTGGCGCACGTTGGTCAGCGTCTCAATATCAGGTGGTGCTCCAGCAAACCGCTCCTCTACCTCGAACAAATGTTTCACTCGCTGTGCTGCGAGCCAAAGTGCACGGTCGTCGACCATGACTCTGCCCGCCCTCTCTGCCCGCCCTCTGCGCCTCGCCGAGCGAAGCGCCGGTGAAGCTAGCACCGAGCAGCCTGAGGCATTTCGCCTATTCAAGCAGGTCAGAAGATGCTGCTGCTGCGAAAGCTTCGACGATAGCCCCTGACACGCTCGACTCGCGTACCCGTTAGGCGTGGAGCGGGCACTAGCCTTGCTAGAGCTGCAATGCACGTCAGGATTCAGCACGCTGCCAGCAGAGCACATGGCTGTCGAGCCGCGAGGATACATCGTCTGAAACGCTTGTCAAGTTCGCGCATGTGTTGCAGCCGCTTTCGGCGGGGCTGTGGGCTATCCGAGCGATCATCAAGCTTTGCGAAAGAGGAAACACCATCTGCATCCAGTCTAGCCTCATCGATGTTTGTCAGGGCCGCGCTAGCCCTGGAGCCCTCGCTGCACCTCCACTCGATGCCCTTCCACCTCTGGAGCCGCAAACCCACCCCAGATCCGTTGCTGCACCGACGACAGCCTGTCGGTTTACGCGGTGTCAGACAGCTGACCACAGCAACGCGCCCAACCGAGCGACTCCGTCAGATAGAGCACTGCGCATGCAATCCCTCGTCTGACATCTGCTTGTGAGAGCCACCTGTCACCAACCTCCTGTCACGTCGTCGCCGCGGATTTAGACCCCATTCAGAGCGCTCTGTCTGCTCCGGGCTTCGAGACGACTGTCCAGCGTAGTCGTGTGACAACCTAACTTAAAAATTTGGCGCACCCCAGATTGAGCTTAAAGCCGGAATCCTCCTCGCCAGTCAACGTCCTCAGAGCCCAAATCCATGAGCCGCCTACATCTGGCCGTTCAGCGGTATCACGGCCGGCACGGCCTCTGCCGCGCCTGTTCTAATCATACCTGGACAAATGCCTTTTTCGGGCAAAGACGTAGGTGAGAAAGTTTGTGAGTTGCAATTCACTCGAGATTCTGTTCCTTGAATCCGAATCTACGCTACAGGTGACAAGTACATCTAAGTTGCGCACGAGCTTTGCTGAGTCGTGCGCATGAGCGCGGCCACCCCGGAGCGTTACAGCAAAGAACAACTTTTGGTCTGATGTGAGCCAGTCCGTCTACTCGCCCACGACAGGAGAATGCTCAAACTAGGGGTATCGTTAGCAGCGCGCTATAGGGCAAGCAGGTAGCGGAGCTGAGCACTTACATCGCAGGTCCCATCCGATCTCTGGGCCTAGTCTCGGTAATTCGTCTGCTACGCTCTGTACGTCTTTGTCGCCTCGTCCACTCACGCAAATGACAACGTCCTGGTCTTTGGTCATGGTCTTTGCCAATTCAAGCGCACCCCAAATGGCGTGGGCCGTTTCCAGGGCGGGAATGATTCCCTCGAGTTGACTTAGCAGTCTGAACCCCTTGAAGGCTTCTGCGTCAGTCGCGGAGATGAATTTAGCACGCTCACTATCTTTCCAGTTGGCAAGCTCGGGCCCGACCCCAGGATAATCGAGGCCCGCAGACACGCTGTGCGTCTCCGCAATCTGGCCGTTTTGATCTTGCAGCACGTAGGTGCGGACGCCATGCAAGACACCCTTGGTGCCTCCTGAAAGGGTTGCCGAATGCTTTCCCGAATTGACTCCGCTGCCGCCGGCTTCCACGCCTAGGAGCTTGACGCTAGGGTCCTTGGAAAAGGGGTAGAACATGCCTGTAGCATTCGATCCGCCGCCAACACACGCCACCACCGCGTCTGGCAACTTCCCGCGCTTGGCCAGCATTTGCTCCTTTGTCTCGTTGCCGATTACTGACTGGAAAGTTCGGACCATAGTTGGGAAAGGATGAGGGCCAATGGCAGAACCAATAATGTAGTGCGTCGACGAGAGGTTTACAACCCAAGCGCGCATTGCCTCGTTGACAGCGTCGCGGAGCGTCCGAGAGCCAGCTTCCACCGCCACGACTTGGGCGCCCAGTAATTTGATACGAAAGACGTTGAGAGCCTGTCGTCTCACGTCTTCTGCGCCCATGTAGATCGTACACTTCATGTTAAATTTGGCACAAACCGTTGCGGTAGCTACGCCATGTTGACCAGCGCCCGTCTCGGCGATGATCTCAGTCTTACCCAGCCGGCGAGCCAAAAGGATTTGTCCTAGGGCGTTGTTGATCTTGTGACTCCCTGTGTGATTCAGATCCTCACGCTTAAGCCAGATGTTTGCGCCTCCAGCATGTTCCGTCAGACGCTCAGCAAGATGCAGTTGACCTGGGCGTCCCATGTAAGGATAATATGAGCGAAATTCCTCCCAGAAGGAGGGATCATCTTTGATCCTGTTGAAACCCTCCTCGAGCTCAGTCATGCACTGCATCAGGGACTCTGGAATGTACTGGCCGCCGAACTCGCCAAATCTTGAGGGAGCGTTTTTCGAATCACCATTGGTGTTTAGGGCTTCGATTTGATCCGCAAGACCAGGGCCGTCAGGTGTATCGTCGTCTGTTACAACTTTATCAACAGTGACGTCTGTAGGCTCCTTTGCTTCAGCCATTGTCTCAACTATCCCGACCTCACGAGTAGTGCTGTCCTGCCCGGGCTGGTTGCCAACAATTTCTGCGCAATACTTCTGAACAGCCTCGCCGCCCTTGCCGGCAGGGGCTTGAGTGATAACGTTGATGATTTGACTCCCAATAACGACGCCTTCAGCTACCTTTGCGACACTCAAATAGTGTTCACGAGTGCTCACACCGAACCCTACTGCTGCCGGGACGTTTCCGGAGTACTTGTGAATTTTGTCCAGCATGTCTGGTAACTGGGTATTGAGTGTTCCAGATGCGCCGGTGACTCCCATCCTTGAGACGACGTAGATGAACGAGTTTGCAATCTTGCATAATAGCTTCATACGCGCGTCTGTGGTAGAAGGAGCGATAAGTGGCACGAATGAGAGTCCGTACTTTAGGCAATGATTGCGGAAGTCGACGGATTCCTCAGGAGGCAGATCGCAGATAATGAAGCCATTGACGCCAGCAGCTTGGCAATCTTTGAGCATCCGTTCCTCGCCGTAGCTGAGCACAGGGTTGTAGTACCCCATGAGCAGCACGGGCACCTTGAGACCTCTGTCACGAGCATCCTTGACATTCTGTATGCATGAAGCAACGCTCACGCCGTTCTTGAGAGCAACAACATTCGCCTTCTGAATGGTAGGGCCGTCCGCGATAGGGTCTGTAAAGGGCATGCCCAGTTCAATGACATCCGCGCCTCCCTTTTCCAGATTGAGCAGAATATCAGGTGTTTCCTCGGCCGTGGGGTATCCCGCCGTGACGTACGTAACGAGCGCGGGCTTGCCTTGGGCTTTGCATCGCGCAAAAGCCTTCTTTATGCTGTCCATGACGAAGGGAATGCAGCGGGGCGAGGAATACGCGCTTCAATGCGGATGGCCGGGAAGATGCAAAAGTGCGCCGTGGTGCTTTACACTTTAGGAGCAGTGATACAATGAGCGAGGTGAAGCGTAAAGGCAATTGTGTTCAATACTTGTGCCCGTCGTGGCAAGATAAAGGACTGGAGTTGAAGGTGAGTCAGTGAGTCAGTGTGCATCAATGGAAACTTTTTGGGGTGTGTGAGATCACAACTGCATCTAGAGCCCCACCAGCACAGACGCAGGGTCGGTCGGCTACTGCTTCCCGCCACCGGCAACTGCACTCTTGATGTAATACGCTCGTGTCACGCCTCCAATGCTTGTTACTTTGACCACGCAAAACATTGATACATCCCACATCCGCTTCTCGTCTTAGCTTGAAACAGTCGCATTGTGTTCAATCCGAGTCACAGTCGAAATGCAAAGAGTCACCCGATGCGCAAAGCCGCTCTCGCGACGAATCGCACAAGCACAGGGACACCGCGCATTGTCCAGCACAACAAGAACCGCAGGCCCCTTTTCGTCGGGCCCGGCTCCACCGCGCCTGCCCAAGGAAGAACAGGAGATTTTTGAGAAATTGCAGAAACAATCCACGGGGGCCTTCAGTACGCCGCGGCCGGCAGAGGGATCGCCCGAGGCCGCTGCACAGCAAAAGGCCGATACGCAGACGGACAGCGAGACGGCTGGTCGCGAGGATGTCCTGGCGCAGATGAGGGCTAGGATTCGTGCGCAGGGCGATGGAGAAGAGTTACATCCTAATGTGCGACGGGGTGCTGCGCCTGAGTTTGAGGGCGAGACGAATCCCAAGACTGGGGAGGTCGGGGGACCGAAGAATGACCCGCTGCGTTGGGGCAGTGGGGAGAACAAGGGCGATTGGAGCTTCAATGGACGGGTCACGGATTTTTGAGTAGGTTGGTTTCAAGGGTGGTGGTGTATGATTGAGAAGCTTTGATGGGTGTATGTACATTTCTATGGGCGTTTCGAGCGTTGGGCTGCTGTCCCGGACGACTGCTCACGTCTTGGTGCAGAAATCTATCCCATTCGCGACTTGCTGTCGGCATAGCCATGTTTCCAGGCCCATGCTGATGAATGCTGCTAAAAGGATGCCGGCCGAGTCGCTGACGGTCGTTGCTGACAGACTGAATTCGCGCTCGTCTGCTGGCACTTGTTCGGTGATGTCGGCGAAAGTGTTAACATAGACGAGCCCTCCGAGCAATCCTTCCCAAAAGACGACTGCGAAAATAAAGTAGACGTTTGGTATAAAGCCAAATAGCGCATGCAATGTGAGTACTAAAAGGTTCACAACCTGCAGCATCGACGGGACATACAGACTCCCTCTAATGCGAACAACTGCAATCGATGATCGGGAGATGAACACTCCAACCTGATAGATTGCATTATAGGCTGGGTAGAAGTCTCTGAAGTTTGTAAAGGGCGTCTCCGACGGCGGGAAGAGCAGTGTTGGTGAGACACCCTGGTTGATTGTGTACTCCGCCACATATACCAGCAAGAGCGGCAGCATGCTGTACCACGTCAGTAGACTGTTTTCTTTGCGCAACTGGTGAATATGAAGCACTCACTATGGCATGAAGAGCTTTTCGGCTCGCTTCAGCCGTATTTGGAGTTGCTCGAGCAATGAAGTGGAATTTGGAACATTGGTCGTTGACAGTAAGCCTTCTCGCTCTTCATGTGAGTCTCCCTCATGAGTCTGCACATCCTCATTTTTGGGCGGTAGAATCCCAAAGTAGCCCACCATAAGAAATGCCGGGAGCAGCGAAAAGGCAAACAGCGTTGTGCGAGAACTGAGACCCAGAGTGGAAGTTGCTATCGCGTATGCGCCTGCGCCTACCAACCCGGCAGCGCCTGTACCGGAACCCCAAGCAGGAAGACTGAAAGTTGGGTAGTAATGACTCAAGCCCAGGAAAGTCAACTCTCCGCCGCCGCTTGCAGCGCTGGCAAGCATGATGCCTACGATCTTGACAGACAGAGCAAACGCGCCCGTACCGGCTGGTGAAGTCGCGATGAGGAACATGCCGGAGGCGGAGAGTGCGGCGAGGGCACATATGCGCGAGCCATACGGGATGAGATGGACAAAGTAGGGCCCTATGAGCTTGACAGTAAAGCCCGGCAGGACGTCTGCAAGCAGCACGACTCCTTTTGGGATCGAAGGGCCGACCAGGTCTGCGGCCGCACTGAGAATGATTACATAGAGGAGATTGTTGATAAGGCCCAGGAGGAAAAAGGCTACTGCTGTACGGAGGCCAGGTTGCCTAATTGCAGAGAGGATGCGCTCACGAGACATGGCCCATGATGCTCCGGGCGAGCCTGGGAAGGGGAGCATTTGCATTCATGTAGTTGGGTGGATGAAGCGTGCAGGTGTGGGTAGTGAATTGAACACGCGACACCTGGACCTGTCACGCCGGGGCGGCAGCATCCGCCGCACGTGACGGGGATGGTGAGGCTCCAGAGACTCGCGTCTCAGCTCCGCCAATGATTTCAGACCAACCCAAATTCACGGTCGTGCGGAACGCCACTCCAGATTGAAGGTGGCGGAGGAAACGGGTTGCTACGTGCGGGCCTGGCTCGCAGCCTGAGCTCCAGAGCGCAGGGACGAGCTCCACTGTTCAAGCTTACCTTTGACAAAGCTCAAGTCTGAGTACAGGCCCGCAGTGCCAGAGACTGACCAGGAATGCTACAGCAGATGCATGCCAAAGTGACACATGTAAATCGGATACACCTGCTCTAACACAGATCTAGTTAGATGCCGAGTAGGGACCTGCAGATCTGAGGCCTCCACCTTTCCTTCCCTCATCCGACGCAACATGCTCCTCGTCCCTCGATCCCTTGGCTGCTCTAACACTCCCTCTTGCGCGCAACCCCATCTCGTCGCAACCATCATCAATATCATCCCGTCACTATCCTCCGCGCCACATGTTCAGCTGCGCGTCCTGTCTTCTCCCATCCAAGCTGTCCTTGCAGACGCGCTCCTAGCATTATGGATCCTCCTCGCAGACACAACCCCAACTATCCCCCTCCTGCCTATGGCTCCTACGGGCCCCCACCTGCCCAACATCCCACTGCGCAACAGCCCCCTTTTGATCCCTTCAAGACACGCGACCCCTTCATGCCTGCGAGAGAACAGCCGCAGCCGCAGCCGCCTCCACCGCCTGCTGCTCCCTACTGGCATGGCGAATCACAAGCTCGTGAGTGCATCTCTAATGCAAACAAAAATCCCTGGCAAAGTGCCTGCTCTGACAGAAGTCCTAGCGCGTCCCGTAGATCCCAGACGAGACGTACTGCAGCCTGCGCCAGGCCCTCCTCCCTCTCCCTTCTCTGCTGGGCCGACTTTGTTCGAAGCAGATCATATGCGCCGTCGTTCCTTGGGTGGATCTATGCATCAGAGTAAAATCTTCTATGACAAGCTCGGCAGTCCCGCGACTAACAAAGACCCAGCTTCCCCTCTGGAGGCAACGCACCCTCAACAAAGCTTTCCGAAGCGACACATGCCCCCTCCATCTGCAGCCTCTCCACAGCCAATGTCTGCTCCTGCACATTCTCATCAGTCGATACCACGTAATCATCTCCCGACACCACCTCCCGGAAGTGTGCCAACACTAGGTCCCCCCAATGTCCCGCAGCGTCACGGCAACATGTCTATATCTTCGATAATGGGCTCAGAGAACGCGTCCGCGCATCGACCTGATTCAAGCTGGGCGGCATCTGGCCCACGTGGCCCCGCCTCTGCGGGCTCTACATACCATGCTCCTGCTTCGCCGACAAGGTCGGCTCATCCTTTTGCAAGACAGGCTGACTTGGATTCGCACCCTCGCCCATATACCCCCGCAGGAAGAACAATTGATACGCAACTCGCAGGAAGTCAATTTGGGCATCACCCGCACTCAAACGGCTCCCCACATCAGGCGCATCGCGGTCATCTACCCCCTCGACCGTTCAGTCAGCCCGTCGTCACAGAGCCGCGTGACATTCGAGAGCCACCAAGACACGCTTTTGGAATCCCAGATGCACGAGGCCACGAGGCAATTGCCGCAGCCAGATCCCGCGCTGGTAGTGACCATGCGCGGAGCGATGTCTCGATCACCGGACGTGGAGGGCCTTCGGCGCCCTCTTTTGGTCCACCTCATGATCGAACAGGCCCCTTTAGCAGACCAGCCTGGGGCTCGCCAGTCAAACAGGAAGAGCCTCGTTATGGGCCAGTTGAGTACGGACCGCCTCCTCGAGCTATCGCGGAACATCCTCCGCACTTCATGCAGCCTCCTCCAGCAGGTCCCACATACGGTCCACCACCCCGACCCGATAATCACACAAACGGGCATCCCAGAGACTACCATCGATTCGGTCCCGATGCAAGACCTCCCGAAGCCATACCAATGCAAAGCTCCCTGTCCAATGACAGCTACTCCGGCAGGCCGATCGCATTAGACGCCCATCTGCGAAGATCCCTAGAAGATTCGCAAATGGCGCACAAGTCTATTGTCGGAGGGCTTTATCAAGACCATCGTAAGGTCGACCGCGGCTCGCCTTTGCCGCAAGCTGTACATGGAGTATCTGCTCAGCCGCACGGCATCGCACGAGATCCGCATGTCAAGAGCGAGTTTGGCAGGATGTTCTCGGGGCTCGGCAGCGGCGTCGGAAGCACTCCGCAGCCGGTCCAACAACCTCTACCACGGCCGCAAAGTCCCCTCGAAGAGGGCGAGGAACGTCGTCGGTCCTCGCTGTATGACTATGATGGATTCCGACGCCGTGGACGCGCCAAGCGGCCCTATGACGACGACAAGATGGACAGCGGTGACAGCGCAGATGGACGAGCCTCGCCCATCCCACTACCCAGAGGAGCGAAGAAGCCGCGGCATGTGCACCATCACCACCACCATCTGCCACACCATCATCATTTCTCTCATCGTCGAGACGATGAAGGGACTCATGACGCGCTGCATCGGGCCAGCAACAGCCCAGCTATGCAGCGCAATCCATCCACCAGCAGCCTCCCTCCTGCGGCTCATCATCACCATCACCACCATCATCATCTGGGCCATCATCATCACCATGCCTTGCGTCAGCAAACTTCGGGCCCGAGTGTTCCAGTACGTCGTCCCACAATCGAGATCCGCACGTCGCCTCTGGTTCAAAGCGTTGCCAACAAGCCTCGCAAACACCTGGGATCCCAACTCTACGCACCTCGCATTGAGTTCCCATCTTCCATCAGCACTCCTATAGAGTCAAAGCACACATTCGCACTAGCCAATGATCCCATTCCCCGCTTCGACGAGAAAGAGAATTGCACGTACACTATCCGCGTCCCTCGAGCGTACTTGACCTCTGCGGCGCGAGAACACATTATATCTCAGCGCCGTATTTGGGGTACAGATGTCTACACTGACGACTCGGATCCCGTCTGCGCAGCAATTCACGGTGGCTGGGTCCGCGGGTCTTGGGCAGCAGATGTAGACGAGCAACTTCTCGAACTCGACTTGGGCTCGACGACATCTGAATCTGCAAAGCCAGACGAATCTGTGCCCTCGAATATTATCAAGACACCCCCGCCCGCAGGCCCGCAATCTCCCCCCGAAGACAAGGACATGCACATTACCATCTTAATCTTGCCGGCGCTGGAGAAGTACGCGTCAAGTACATGGCACGGCGTACGTTCTCGCGGCTGGGGCGGCGACCACGACGGAATGAGCTACAAGATCCTACAGATTGAGTTTGTCGACGAGGGGCTGGGTCCCTTTGGCGATATGTCCGGTGTTGAAGTTGGGCGCGTCGGAGAGAAGATCCGGCAGAAGAGGCGGGTCGGCGGGAGTGCGATCAAGTGCGGTGTTGGACTGCCGCTTGTTGGTGGTATCAGGAGGAGACGGCTGGGTGGTGTTGGAGCTTGATGCACCGCACGCAGGCATCTCTGGCGCAGCGGAAGCTGGACTCGAACTCAACTTTGCGCGGAAATCGGGAAGAAGCAAGGACCGGAACCAGGGCTATTTCAGAGGAGGACACGTGGAATTTCTGACGGACAACTGGCATGACGTGCCCTGGTGGTCTCAAGGCCGACGAGAATCAAAATGTAGACCTAGCCACGACATGTCTGTTCCAAACAGACTGCGAAAGCAAATGCAAGATGCCCAACATGTTCAACTACCTACCTACCTACCTATGCCAAATTACCCCAACACCGACTTATCGTAAAGTCTATCTAAGCATATCAATGTGCAATTCTTTGCGACTTGACAATCAAAAATTGAGATCTACACGCTGCATTGCACGACTCAAGATGATGTCGATGTCGCTGTCAATGTCGATGCCGAGAGCGCACGAGTGTCTACGCACTGGGACTGGTGTGGGCTGTTGTCTAGGATAGTCTGCGCTTATACAAGGATAAGGTACTGTACAGTATATACTTCTTACGAAGAACCTAGTTGCGACGATTGCCCGGTGTGCTGGATAACCCGCTCGATGCGGCGATGCGGCTGTGCGGAGGTGCTTGATGAATGCATGCTGACGTTGAGGCCAGACTTGATGGGTAGATGGATAGATGGAATGGTCGCATAGTTAGCCTACCTACCTACCTTGGGTACCTAGGTAGGTATCTACTGTTGACGACGAAAAGCTAATGGGCTTGTCTGCCAACGTGCAATGGATCGTGCTTTGTAATCAACCGCGGTTACATGCTGTCGAGATGGAGGTAGGTACTATAGGTATGTTAGGTAGGTATGTAGGTAGGCAGTTACCTGGTTGGAAAACTGGAAGATGGTGAACATGCATCGACTACAGAGGGTGTATTGGTACGGTATGTGCACGGTCACAAAGAATATGAAAGCAAACCCTGTATACAATTGAAGTCGATGTGCATTCATCAGGTCAATGAGGCAGTAGATTGGTCCAGACCGCGCATGTCCATGACAAGTCAAGTACCCTCACCCCTGCAAATCGCAAGATAAGGAGCAATGTCCTCGTCATTGGACAGGCCCAGGAACGGTACGATACGTCCACCCCAGTCTACCGTACATAAGATAGGCATCGTAGCTCAGCTTAGCCCGTCGTCGATCGCAAGTAGGTAGGTGATTATCGACCCGACAACATGCAAGCTGTAAATCCCCCCAAAGATGGCCTTCCTAGGTATCTAGCAAAGCAGCTCGAAAAGGTACCTAAGTGACCAACTTCAAGCTCGTCTGCTCGCATCCTCCAGGAACGCCCTTGTCCCCAAGCACATGCAGACGCCAAACCCCACTTTCATCCCCCGAGACCTCGCACAAAGCCCAGCCCTGCACCCAGCCCGGCTGAGAAACCTGCGGGCCCGCTCCAAGAAAGGTACTCGTGGCCGGGCCTTCATCAGCGCAGTCGTCCACATCAGCCAGATTCAAGTCTCCCTCGACGGTAGGCGTGGTGGTCGGGGTGAACGACAGGGGCTCACCGGCGGACCAGGGTAAGGAGCTGACATCGCCAGAGAGGAGGGCGGTCTTGCCTGCGTTGTACGTAAAGGTTTGGGGGATGTTGGCGTTGGAGACAAAGATTAGCTCTCCCTTGTTCACGCCGGGAAGGGAGGAGTTGGTGTAGACTTGCGCCCAGAGACCATTTGAGGATTGGAGCTTGAAGGGGGTTGGGAAGAGGAGGCGGAGCTGAGGGGCGACTTCGCAATCTGCGGCGCTTGCGCTGGCATGGGGGAGTGCGAGGGTTGGGGAGAGCATGATGCTGGTTAGGAGCAGCATCATGGTGGTGGTGAGGTGCTTGAGGATAGACATGATGACTCTACTTGTCCGTTAATGATGAGAACCTCGCCGGGCGGAGGTTGGAAAAGAGGTATAGCTTGATTGACCTTTGCAGTGAGGACGGAGAGGAGAGGAGAAAGAGAGGGCTGGTCAAGAATGCTGGACCGAGATGGAGGAGCAAAGACGTAGGAAGCGATCAGCATAATAAGCCACGCGCTTGAAGGGTTCCATCGGACCAAGCGCAGCAGGATCGGGCGGATTCAAGTAACCTCAGTCCTTTCCCCTCCTCAAACCGCAGATTCATGAGCTTCAGCGCACAAAGATGCTCGAAACAAGCCACCCGACTCAAGCAGTCTCCGCGTGCTCCTCACAATCACCGCTCTGAGGCCTACGGAACCTCTTCCGCGCTGACAAAGAAGCCACATGGCAGGCCCCACAAGACAACACTTGGTCAATCACTGGATCCCAGAGGCTTGTCGTGCTTGAGCTTTCCCCATACGTGAGCAGCCGCACGAGAATGTAGTCCTGAGGGCGAGTCGGTTGTCACACAAACGGTCGCGCATGATCTGCGTGGCTGGTACTGTCATCCAACCGCTCGCACGCGGTAACCAGCCACCATGCATGCAGGCATTGGGCCGTGGTTGGTCGATCTCCACTCAGCCTTGCCTTATGATCCCGCATCGTACCATTGTCATCTTCGCGTTGCGTTTGATAGACTTGCTAGTAATGGATCCTGTTGTGCTAATTGCTCATCAGAGCCAGCCAGGGCGTTCTTGCAGCGGTGCCGTAAGCAGCGTACCGAGTGTGACCGGCCGCTCAAAGCCTTTGTTTCAGCCATCAGAGCAGGTAATACCCGTACAGCGAGTCTTGCCCTGGGAGCAAAAACTCTAGCGTGATCCCGGCATTAGCTTACATGCTCCCACCCTGAGAGTCAAAGCGAGCCGTTGCGCGAGGTGAGGTTCATTTGCTCTCGCCGAGCATTTGACTAATCGGGCTAGAACGCTTTCACCCACGAGGTCACGGATTCCATTGCGCGGAGACTGGGTTGCCAGCCCTCTGCGCTCCTCGGGACTTTCTGCATCGACTCGTGGCTGTGACCATCCCGAGAATTCCGTCAGCTTCTGCATGAAAACCTTACTCTGTCGCTGACAAGGCATCCCATTTGCTGCCCGGCTTTTGTGTAGCCTTGATGAGTCGTGCAGTTGATCTGAGGTTCGAACTAATTCGTTCGTGGAACCGAAAGCCGCCAACTTCCCGGGTGCTGCAGAGCTACAGAGTGCTGTTGTGAGAGCACCGTACAATGCTTGCAGATTATGCCGGCGGTGGAATCATCGTGTGCAAGGCACAGCAGCAGTCTGTCTGCTCTTATTGCCGTGACCTCGGATCCCCCCCTGCCGCGAGGTAGGTAGGTAAGTCAAGCACTAGTCCGGCCTCAACCTGCTCGTTGAGCAATAACAGGTTTTCCAGCCAAGTTCGCCGCGTGACTAGCGGCTTTCTAAGCCTTAGACCGCAGCCCGTGGCAGTCATCCTCGCCTAGTGTTGCGTGGAGGTCGTGGGGTGGACATCATCGCAACACGTTCCTAGTCTCGCACGTGCTCGGCACTTTAGATCTTGTGAGCTCGATCGCGTAACACAAGCTGAATAATTCGCTTCTGACGACCCCGGGCAACTTTAATTGCTAGTCACTTCTCTTCCTTTGCATTTCGAAGCCTTGGGTGCGAGGATCTTGTACAAGGCAGACTTTTCCAGGAGCCGGGGTATCCATTGTCCAATTCCGTGCTAGGCGAGATAGCAGGATTCACCATGGACATCATCTGATATGTCAGAGGTCTAATGGGCTCCAAAGCCCTAGTTGGCCGATCGATACAGCCTGCCCGAATCGCAATCGGTAAATTGGCTTCTGATGCCTCTTCGTTCAGAGAGAGACGGCATCTGCCATATCGGTAGTCTCCAAGGCACGTTGTACCTTTCCTCCCTTTTATACAACGGCCGTGACTTCCTTACGCTGCTGCAAGCATCTTAGTCGCCTTCAGATGAGGAAATACTTGATCAAGCTCCGAAGCCTGAGTAAAAGACTGTCTTTGCCTGGATACAGAGGGAAAGAAGCAGGTAGGGAAGCTGAAATCCACAGCCAAATCCACCTCTTTCCTTCCTGATTCAGGTTTCCACGCTCGTAAAACGAGGCAGCTCTATAAGCGATGGATGGAAATGCGCTTCAATTGTCACGCAGGGTGAGTGCTTGCCTTGTCATAAAGACCACCTCAGAGCCATGCAGCAGGTACACAATTGGGTTCAAGAATTAATAAAGTCGCAATGTTTAAATCAAAGTATCATTTGCTTTTCAAGTAGTAGCCGCTGACCATGAGCCAGGAGACCTTTGCAAGATTGGCTTTGCCGCGACGCTGAGTTTTCTGTTTCCTATGCATTGCTCGTCATTATCTTTAACTTCTGCGGACCTTTACGAATGAGCATGCTCTGGACCATTCCAGCTGCCATGACCCATGTCGACGATTGAAATTCTGTTCCAGTTGCAGCAAAGTTCCTTGAGCTCCTCTTTCGAGCATTGACGTTGATTCCATGCTGGACATACTTCCCGGACTCGGTTGCCGCAACTTTCCAATCTTAGTCGTCTTGAACTTTTTCATCACTCTCCTCGGGATAGCGTCCCAAGGTTTGGTGGATGTTCGCACAAATGTCTTCGAGTGCTGTTATATGGTCTCTAGCGGCCTCAGCGAGAATGTATTTCGCATCGTCAAAGGGTCCGGAAGGGTCAGGAAGTGCTTGGAAACATCTGATATGGTGCATAATCGAGGCTTCACGACCTCGTAAATCCTCTGACTTCAAAATCAGCTCCTCCCCAAGTCTCTGTACATCTTCAAGGGACTGTTGCTGTTTCAAGATTCTTAGGAACGTTTCGGCATCGGAATTGAACGTCAGGTGCCCCTCGTAGAAGGCTTGGATGTCGATCAAAATCTGATCTTTGCTTCTCGCTATCTCCTTTTTGATGAGCTCTGCGACGTTCTGCATGGCATCGTGCACGGATTGCTTGCTGTTCGCTTGAAAGCGCTGGTAAAGCCTCTTATGGTACTTCGTATACGAAACATCTCCTTCCTTTTCCGATATGTTGAGAGAGACAGTATCCCGATCCTTGGAAAGCCATGCCCAGATCGCGTCCTTTTCTTCCGTTTCCCCAACTTTCAGTCCCAGTCCGTGTTTTTTGGCATAGTCGCCAAACTTCTTGGTCGCTACTGCTCTGATTCGTTTCGGATGTCATTTCGGCAGCTCTGGTAAAGATGGCGAATCCGGTATTGCGTCTCTCAGACTGCCCAGCACGAGAAGAATGATGTAAAAGTCAAGATCAGAGCAGAGGCAGCGCGCAAACGTGAGGAGTTATACAGTGAAGCCCAACAACGCCAAGCACCTCAAACCCTCACCTGAAGTAAAGACTTCAGTTCAAGTCCCACTCTAGGTCCCTCAGATCGTTCAAGTGAGGTGCTCAAAACCTCAGTCCTTTGGAAGACAGGTCGGGGCGTTCAGATGGCGTAAGTGAGAGGTTTTCTTCACGATGAGTTTATAGTGCTGAGTCCTTGCGACCGCCGACGAGGGCATCCGTGAGTTTGGAAATTATACGTGCAAGGCATTGGTCACACTCATCACAAATGTTAAGCGAAGCAAGTCACACAGCGAATTCTCAGGCCTACTGCGGTGTCTTCCTAACCAGCCCTCGTCCACTTGCCCTCAAGCGTGAGTCCAAAGCAGAGAAGATCGTTGATGTTTACACCACCACAGACCCGCTCATTACATCCATGAAAATTCCAGTCACAGCAGAAAGAAAACCACAGAGAAAGGGGAAACGTTCGATTACGTTTAGTATTGATTGATCATTACCGTTAGAAAAAATGACAGACATGTCGGGTATCTAGCATCTGCATTGTCACAGAGTGAGGTTTACGAATGACGTGCAAAGGAATGATAGAGAGCGAGCGCTGTGCAGCACAACTCATATCTCCGTCTCAGAGAAGACGTGACGTCCCTCCAATGCCATTTCCTCCTTGCGCCTCTGAAATACCTGGCGCCGTGCGGCATCCTTCTTCTTGAACGAGCGTCGGATCCGACCAATGGGCGGCGGAGCATTCATCGATTCTACGCTACCCTGACTGGGTTTACCACTGCGATGACCGAATGGCGTGCCGCTTTCCCTCAAGTCTTTACTGCTTGAATTCGAATTCGATGCAGTAATCGTTACGCCGGGGCTGACGAAAGCTGTCATCCGTACGAGGCCGCCCGCGTCAAAGAAATTCGAGTTGCTGCCAAAGTCTGCGGAGACATTCGAGGGTCGGGGGGACGGCTCGCGGAAGTGCCCTTCGGAGGCATAGAAGTCATCTTGGTCGATTTGTATTGGGATTCGTCCATGATTTCCGAGCGACGGTGCTCGGGAGTGTCGTGCGGAGGGTTGACTACTTACAGCAGTCGAGATATTGGATGATGGCACAGCGCCTGTCGCTGCGCCGAGCGTTGGGCGTCCCCGAATAATAGGATTTGTCGCAGATCGTTTGCGCATGTGCTTTGGAATTCGCGGAACGGATGGAGGGAGTGCGGCGTCGGAAATCTCTCTAGACTCGTGACGATGATGGTCAAAGATATTTGGATCAAAAGCTTGCGAGACGGGCGATATGAGACCACTGCTTCTTGAAGATCGGCTCTTTCCCATGCTGCTTCGTACAGACGCAAGCGCGCCGCGGCTGGACATTGCAGTCGCCTGCATTGGTTCGGGAGAGTTGGGTGGGGCGAAGCCAGATGATTGCTTCAGGTCAGATACAGCATCTGCCTGTGGTGCAACTAAATAGGACAGAGCCGTCATCCAGAGATGATGACGCTCACAGGATGTGGCGGTGAACTTCAGCGCACGAACAGGTGTGAGAATCGAAATCGACTTTGAATACGTCTCGTCGTGGCCAGCAGATTTGGGTGGGGGGGTGTCGTCTGGAACGTCGTGTACCGACTGAATTTGGACTGTGCGAATGTCAGGGCGCGCCATGAGCAAGCAGATAGCGGCTAACAACTTACGTTTCCGACCAGCTTTGCCCATGAGAGCCGCGTTCGATGTTGGCTGTTTGCTGCTCCACATGATCGTCTTGTCATATGGCGACAGCCATACCCATCGGCGGTGTCTCGCTTCAGCACGCTTGTCATTGTCCTTTGCGGTCTCGATGACTCCGAAGCTCTTTCTCTTGCGCACATATTTCCACATCCACTCGCCGATCATACAAGATGTTATGGCATCAACAAAGCCAACTGGCATGGTGGCACCCACTGATGCGCCACCAGTGGGAGCCATCATGTCGTAAATCTCAATATATGGTTTTGCACGGCCAGCTCGCGCGTGTTGGCGGTAGGCCGCGCTATCTGTCGGAACTGGGGGGAATTTGCCAGGCGCGTACGACTGGATAGGTGACGCAGACTTTGCTGAGGACAAGCCACGTTGTGAGGGAGCGTTTTCCAATCGTATCAACGCTGCCGAGCGGGCTTTTCGCAGTCCAGTTGAGCGATCCTCGAATTTCATGGCTGCGTCGTTGGAGACAAGGTCGAGACTACGCTCATTGTGTCCATTCTTGGCATGATATCTGCTGGGGCGCGATTGCGAGCTAGCTCTGGGTGGGATAGGTGGCCTGCCGTAGCTCTTGCGACTGAAGTTGCTGGATGATGCTGCACTGCCATAGCTGGGCGATTTTGAATGTGCGGCCGATCTTCGTCTCGTCATTCTCGCAAGGCGTTGCTCCTCCGTCGACGCACGACCACTCGCAGAACCACGGGAGTACGTTCGCGTGAGGTCGATGCGATCGTCTTCAGGTACAGGAGTGGGAGGATCAAATGCAGGACGGCCATGCTTCGACGCGCGAAATGACGAACGAATAGGCTGCGTTGTGTAATCTTCCTCCAAGTCTTCTTCAACGTCCCCTTCGTTAATATCGTAGGGAAGCATATGAGGCGAGTCCAGCATCTGTTGAGAGGATCTGAAAGCTTTCTTCAAACGTGCCCAGGCTCCTTCATCAGATGTCACATTTCCGGTCGCTGTTCTTGTCTCATCGATCTGCGCGGTAACACCCGTACTTTCGTTCCAGCTTTCGCTGGACGGCTTATTTCGTAAAGCCATAGTCTCGATACTGGTATTGGGCGTGTCCGCAATAGATCGGAGCCGGTCGCTGGCATTCGAGTCAAAGACTGATCCTACGGAGTCAGAAATCGCAGATGGTAGTAGATGGGCTGGCAGCTTGACCGGGCGCGTATCGACACGAATGCCTTCTGTTTGCGTGGAGACGGACTGACAAGGTCTACGCGTCTCGGCGAACTCGGTCTGGCAACCCAGTGACTTTGTGTTAGGCGGTAGCTTCTGCGTGCCAGTGCCCGATTCTGAAGCGTGCTCGGGAGCATGGATTGCGATGGTGGGGATTATGGCAGGTACAGGAGGAGGAGCGCGTGTTGGTGGTGGTGGAGACACCGGCAGGACGGGCTCAGGCCATTCTGTTTGAGTGGATGCAGAGACATGCAACGTCGGCGACGGTAGTAGCAGCTGAGCAGTTGCAGAAATACCCGTCGCGGCGGTTGCAAGAAACGCATCCTGTGGGTAGATATCTGAGAGTGGCCTGGCTGGGACATCTGTTGGTGGAGCCCTCCTACGAGACTGATTGGCTCCATTGATGTCGTCCACGGGAGGTGAAACGAGCGGTTGCTTACTGCTTGCCGAGGATGAGTTGGCGTCTTGCAGGGGCTCCTCCCTCCGACTGTCTATGCTCATCCGCAAGCGCGTGCTGTCAACACTGGTACGACCAGCGCGGTTCTCAAAGTCTGAGACAATTTGCGGAACTTTGCCATCTTTCTCTGATGAGACGCGCTTAATAGATGCCACTGGGGAATCCACGTCTTCCACTTGATCTTCATCATCCTCATCGAATCCGAGCTCGTCTGCCAGACTGAGTCCAGTTATGTTGCGACCGCCTTTGCGTGGACTACCTGCGAAGGAGCTGCTTGTGCTTTGCTCGCGCTGATGCTGCCTGAGCTTGACATTACGAAGCCTGCTATGATCGTCATCGACGCTATCGCGGGACAGTTCAGGCGAGCTATTCTCCGGAGTCTGAGGACGTTGATCATTGGACTGAGGTGTTGCTGGAATTTCTCCGATGGTTTGGTTAGCAGTGGCTACATCCACAATGAGTGACTTCAGGCGACTCTCTGCAACGAGTGCGCGATGACTGATTGCTCGACGCTCGTTCTCCCATTTTGCTTGATCCAGTGCGTGCTGATTTGCAGCACGTTTTGCGTCATCCTCAAGGGTCTTACATCGCTTCTGCGACTCGTCGAGCCGCTTTCGCAGCTCCTCCTTAGCTTGATTTGCATCGTCGCGCTCCTTTGCTAGGCTTTCTATCGCCTCTAACGTGCTCGTTTCGATTTGCTGCAATTGTTTCTTGATTATGCGGGACTCGCGTGCGTTTCTCGAAACTGCATCAACAAGACCCTCGTTCTCTGTGCGAGTTTCGGCTAGCTCTGTTTCGATGCCTTCGATGAAAAGAGTCTTGGACTCGAGTTCCCGGCGCAAGGTATGGATTTCTGACACGAGCGATGAGCCCAGCGTCTGTGATAAATGGCGCGGGTCTGTGCTTATTTGGTCGAGCGAGATAGGAGTGTCTTGCGACGAGCGTTTGGTGCCATCTGACATGTCTGTATTATTGAAGGAGGGTGGTGTGGTGAAGATCTTCGAAGAGGTGCGCGAGGCACGGTCTGAAACGCGTGGGAATTCTGGCTCTCTACGGTATGACGCCTGAAGGACAGAAGGGTCCTCGGACCTGTAGCCGGAGTGTTCATCGTCAGAATTCATGGTGGTTCCTGGCGGGGCAGACTATTGGGGGGCGCAGGAGTCGCATAAGGCAAACTCGCAGCCAAGGAGCGGAAGTTCCATAAGGACGTGACGGCGGCTGTGGAGAGAGGTCAGTGTTTGAGAGAGCGAGGGGGGGAGGTGACAGATGAGGGTGATGATGCATACAAATCACGCAGCGGTGCCCATTGGTATGACGAATGAGACAGGGCTGTTGGAAACGGTAAAGGAGCTCAGGCGCGCTGTTACGCGGTGTTACAATGTGTATTGCGTATGGGTGGAGTCGAGGTGGAGGACACAGATCCCGGTCGAGATGGAGGACAACAGGAGCGACATGGTTCCTCTCCTTACAACGCAGACGTTGCTGCTAACAGCGCGTAGTGGCGGATGAGTGCACGCCCTCATTTCCATACATATCGCTTTCGCTCGTGGGTGAAGATTAGGCGGGGTGGAATGGGCGTGATTGAGTGGACGGGAGGTCCGGTAGGGCGACTACTGCACCTCATCTGTCGCGCTGACGGCTGAACGATACCTGACAGAGACAAGATGCGCGTGTGTTGGCGAATCATTCTGTCCATCACAGCGGCACCTCAAGAGATTCAGGGGCGCGGTGGAGGAGGTGGTGCCGTCGCGTCGTCGGTCCGCTCCAAACTCTTTTTGAGCCTTTCCCACCGGACTCGCCAACCAGGTACGAGATTGCTGGCCGCCACGGGACACAAGTGGCTGATCGCTCCAGAATTTTGCGACCGCATAAGTGAAATAAGGGCGCACGGCGTCACACTTGACACTGAGTCGTGGAAGGTGATGATAAGATGAGGAGGAGGAAAGAAGTTGTTGGCCTCCGAGGTCTCGACTTGCAACGAAGCTGAAGGCGTCGACTCTGGGTGCCGCCCATTTAGAGTTGTACAGCGCCCGGCAAGGTCTGCAACGCTGCTCTGCACATGTACGCCATCGCATGCGAAGGGGCTTTCGCAATCGAACGGCGATGCATAAGGTTAGCAGTGCTCTGCTCTGCTGTGCTTGCCTGAATGGGTATGTGCGTAGACGAGGCACGAAAGGGGGGAAGGGGGCAGCCTGGCCGCGGCTCTCGTGGAGACGGGAAGTCTGGGGGAGAAGAATGCGGCACACTCGACCTATCTCGCCTGGTCAAACAGGGCGCGCGTGGACGCTGGCAGGGCACGGCAGGGCAAAGGGCCAGCAGCCACGCCGGCTAATAGCCCCTTCTCGTCCGCAGAGCAGTAAGTTAGTGGAGCTCATGGCGTCAGCTCAGATTGGCAGGCAATGCTTGAGCGCACAGCGAAGCACCATCACATCTGCACAGATGGTTCGCTGCAGATGGGCAGATTGGCGCCCATAGTGACAGTAGAATACCAAGTACTAAGTACCATCTAGACGCCTGCCCGTCTCGAACCACGGCTATGCTTATTGACAATTCCGGGTCCTGAAAAATCACACTGTATCAAAATGAAATGCGGCCCCACAGCGTTTCGTCGTCAAGGCTTGGAGTTTCATTCATGCGTAATGCGCTCAATCGTGCTTTGCAAGCATGCTCTTGCCTGCCTACTCAAAGCCGCCATGCATGTCGTCGAACCCAAGAGAAAGAGTACAGCCAGATGTTCCAACCAACGCCCATGCTAATCCAAGAGCCCTGTCCCGAGACCTAATAGGTGCCGTATCCCGTAGTCCTCGCATCCACGCGTCTACGCTGCAACGCCTCCTGGGCCTTGCGCATAGTTACCCTGTGCCGAAGGTGGCGACGCGCCTGCTCCGCTCGAAGGCAGCGCGTCGATCTGACGCAATAGGTACGCCTTCTCATCCTGAAATTGCACATCCTCGGTCCTCTCCGCAAGGAAGCCTGGCAGGAAGCGCAGCAGCTTCTCCTTGTTGTTGACCAAGATGCGCTGCACCGCGGGGCTCTTTTTGGGGTTGGCGACAAATATCTTAAAAATGTGGAATCCTTCGAACTGTACCATGCGCCTTTCGTCCTTTAAGAGGTTCATGCAAAGCTTGAGGTTGTCGCCGGATTCGACGTACTTTGTCATGACATTGTAGTTGGGTCGCGCAAGGAGGATCTCGCCTAGGAGCTTGATGGACTGGCGCTTGTTCACGTAGGATGCGGACTGAATCAATGTCTTGTTGAACATGTTCACGAAATTATCATAGTTGACAACGAGCCAATGCGACACGAGTTTTTTGTGTCTGATCAGTACTTCCTATAATATTGTCAGCGCATCATCAAGTCATCGTATTCTGGGTCAGCCTTACTCTGAATGTATTGAATGCGTCTGTCGCTACCTCGAAGGCGCTACCATCGATCCAGTTGAAGAACTTCCAGAACACACCCTGTCCACTCGTCGGCCGCGAGGCATCAATGTTCTTCAGGCCTTGGCTCGTCCCATTGGGCTCATCGTAGAGGATGATGGCAGCTACGCTGTCGTATCTCAGCGCCTCACGCAGAATGAAGCCACACGGCATCGCGCTGTCCTTGTCATTGTAGCCGTTGCAGAGGGTGATGATCAGCTCAGGCTTCTCTTCTGTCAAATACGACAGTGCTAAAGGCGTCTCCGGACGCTCGGGTGTGTGGTATCTTAGCACAAAAGAGAAGATGGTCTGAGCATCCTTACGGGACTCAAAGAGGAGGTATGGTATCGATTCGGCGAGGGGAGGGAGGATATGCTCGGATACGATGAATCTTGCCAGCTCGTCTACCAACTTGGGCGATGCCTCTTGCTCTGTTCATCGTCAGTAGTTAGCACTCGTGTCTGCTCATGTCTGGGGGAAAGCTGACCTGGGGAGCCCTGTAGGACTAGCTTCATGTTTGCCAGATTCCGGCCGAGTTCTTCGCCAATGCGAGGATTTGTAGCGCCCTCATATTTGATGCGGAACAGGAGATCCTTGGTGGATTTGCACAAGTCCGAATTGGAGCGCTGGCGTTTGCTGAAAAGGAAAGCCATGGGGGCAAGCGTGTTTACGGCAGATCGAGATATCTTATGAGGTCGGAAGGGCTTTGAGTGGGGCTGCAGCGACTATCAAGGGCTCTGTTGGTAAGAATTGTTACGGTGAATTGCACACATTGTAAGCTGGAGCGGATGTCGTTCTTCACGCCAACCCAGGGAGCTTTAACGAATCAGCGAGAAATGTTTGTTGGACGATGCACGACACCTAGACTGATGCATTGCAATAGGGTCCGAGGGGCAACGGGCCCGGGGGCTCAATTGCCGGTTGTCATGGGGCCGCAAGGCTGTCAACATCAAGCAAGCACTGAGCACCGGCCGATCGACCTTGCCAGCCGTGCCAGCCTTGATTTTCTACGCTGCTCGTCGCCCTACACCCGTCATCAGGGCCATCGTCAGTGACTTGAGGGAGCCCTCCTCCGAGTGAGTGATGCAGAGGCTAGAGCTGTGGCAAGGCCTCAAGTCGCGAAGCAACACAGGCGAGACAGCCTCGTGAACGCGTTGCACTACATGTGCATCTTGCCTACAGTGCCTACCTACCGAACTTAGAAACTCCATCCTACCCTTCCTGAATTCCATGTTCCAGGAATCTGGCGCCGCTCCGTCTTGGACTCAAGGCATCATGTCGTTGTGGAAGGGCGTCATATATCTACGCGGGCCAAGTCCATCGCAGCAGAGCACCGAAGATACTTGTGACGATAATCAGGCCACCTCATAATTCTTCTCAGTACTAAGTAGTAGTGATGTCAAAGTCTGGCTTCAATCGATGTTCGGGGATCCTTGACTCTCCTGGACCCTCTGACGATGCACAGATCTTAGATCCTGAAGTCAACCTGTACTTGAATGCACACATCTATGCCAGGCTTCGATCTGGATCGTCATGGCCGCAAGGGTCGACAGACGCCACGAGGTTTGACAAGGATGCCGTGGATGCATGCACGGCATGGCAGGATGACGGGCGGCTCCCATGATGTGCGTGGAGGCACGAGGCTTCGGCGCAACGGCGTCTTGCATGGAAGGTAAGGTAAGTAGGGTTGCGGCCCTTATTTCATTGCCGTCCGCCACTAAACGCGCGACGCGTCTTTTGCAATCGCCCCACCACCTCGCTGTTGTACATGCCCAATATCTGAACCTCTGCGCTTGCACTGCTCAGCACGACCGTGTATTAGACTTGCAAGCATCTGTCACTCACACAAGACGAGATCATGGCTGACCCTATGTCTGCTGTGTCGGTAGGCGCTCTACGGTAGGTCCTTCGTCAGAGACAGTGCTTGTTTGCGCATCTGCTGACTCTCCACAGTCGTATCTACAACGGTGAGCAGGTAGAAGGTCCAGTTTTGCAGTGTCTGCAACAGAAGCAGCTTAACAACAACCAAAATGGCCAAGAACGTTTCCGCTGTGTCTTCAGTGACACCGTCAACTTCATACAGACTATGATCGGCACAAGTAAGTCCTCTGCTCGACGCTCTTTGGCGTAGACACTACTGACGCTACATCACAGACATGAACCACCTGGTGAAGGAAGAGAAGCTTCGTAAGGGTGTGTTTGTTCGCATCAAACAATTTCAGACCAGCAATATCAAGGGCAAGAGGTATGTTCCTGAGAGCAGCGACACCCCCACTGAGATCCAGCCTAACGCATCCTCAGAATCATGGTCGCCCTAGACCTCGAAGTACTTGAGCATCTCGGTGTACATGACAAAATCAATGAACCGGAAAATCTTGAGGGACCCAAAGATGAGGCCGACACAAAGCAAGAAGCAGAGACCAAACCACAGCCTGGCGCCATATCTGGAAACAACTTCTACGGCAACAGCAACGGCAGTTCCAATGTCAAGCAAGAGAACCCACAACGGTCACTCCCGTCACGATCCAATGGTGGTGGCAGCTCTTCACACGGAAACATATACCCCATCGAAAGTCTTTCGCCCTACGCTCACAAATGGACCATCAAGGCTCGGTGCACGAACAAGAGCGACATCAAGACTTGGCACAAGAACACTGGCGAGGGCAAGCTCTTCAGTGTCACATTCATGGACGAGACGGGAGAGATTCGCGCAACGGGCTTCAATGATCAGTGCGACATGTTATATGACGTGTTCCATGTCGGCAACGTATACTACATCTCGTCCCCTTGCCGGGTACAGATCGCCAAGAAGCAATTCTCAAACGTTAACAACGACTACGAATTGACCTTTGAACGTGACACCGTTGTCGAAAAGGCGGAAGACAACAGCGGTGTCCCCACTGTGCGCTACAATTTCACCAGCATCGCCGACCTGCAGACAGTAGATGCCAATTCGACAGTCGATCTTGTCGGAATTGTCAAGGATGTGGGCGAGGTCAGTCAAATCACGGCAAAGAGTACCGGCAAGCCATATGAGAAGCGAGAGATTACTCTCGTTGACAACTCCGGCTTTTCTGTCCGCATGACTGTCTGGGGCAAGACAGCGCAGTCGTTTGAGGCCGAGCCAGATCAGGTTCTGGCGTTCAAGGGTGTAAAGGTGTCTGACTTTGGTGGCCGAAGCTGCAGTCTGTTATCATCCGGCACTATGATGATCAACCCCGACATCGACGAGGCGCACCGGCTGAAGGGTTGGTATGACGCCCAAGGCAATCAAGAGAACTTCAACACACACTCTAGCACCATGGGTACGACTAATGCAGGAGGCCGCAAGGATAGCTACAAGACCATTAAGCAGATCCAAGACGAAGGTCTGGGCATGAACGAGCAGGCAGACTATTTTACTCTCAAGGCGACAGTCGTCTACATTAAGAGCGACAACATCGCTTACCCAGCCTGCCAGTCTGAGGGCTGCAACAAGAAGGTAGTCGAGGTCAATCCAGGTGAATGGCGATGCGAAAAGTGCGACAAGTCTTTCGAGCGGCCGCAATACAGGTACATCCTCCAAAGCAATGTCAGCGACCATTCGGGACAAATCTGGCTGAGCAGCTTCGACGATGTTGGCCGGCTGATGCTAGGCATGGACGGCAACGAGTTGATGGACTTGAAGGAGAACGATGAGTCTCGATACGCAGAGAAGATTGCACAGGCGAATTGCCAGAGCTGGATTTTCCGGTGCAGAGCAAAGATGGATACCTTTCAGGATCAGACTCGGTACGTCTTCGTCGTTTTGCAACATCCTTGTGCTGCCGTGCTAACAAGTCTCGCAGCGTTCGTTACTCAGTATCCAGCGCCAGTCCCATCGACTACGCGGCAGAGGCTAAGCGATTGGCGGAGATCATCAAGCAGTACAGCATCAATGATGACAACAGCATGTTTGTCTCCTAAGCAGTGGGCATGAAGGTCTCGGATTGATGACACCGGTACTGGTACGATCGTTTGGGACGCAGCATGAGGGGCGTTGAGGTCAGGCAAGTTCTGAGGGACCTCCATTTTTGCTAGGCCAAAACCTTTGAAGTGTTTAACACCTAGGAGTTGGGCCATTCCAAATGTCAAAGCAGGCTCCGGGCTTCCGACCCGAGCGTCGAACGATGACGTTCGAGTGGGAGGGAGGGGCATTGTTGAATGGTCGAACGTACAGCCAGCTTCCCTTTGCTTCCTGGCATTGGTAATCACCTGGAAATTCAATCTACTTTCTCAAGCCTCTTGTACTAAGCGTGGACTTTAAGAATCTGGCCTGTCATCCTGCTTGTCTTCTTCCAGCTGCAGAACATTTGTACTGTTCATCTTCGCCAACGGTCATAGGTCCTCACGCGAGACCATCCATACATACGGTCACTAGGCATTACCCTTTCCACACCCACCTGCAAACATGCCCGGTACAATGCGAGCAGTCGGTATGTGCACGCCCATACCAGCCCATTGCTATGCACTGGTAGCCAATTAATCACGACGAAAAGACGTAAAGGACGGCGCTGGACCCCTGTCCTCCCTCTTCGTCAACGATAATGTCCCCATCCCCGAGCCCGCAGAGACGGAAGTCCTCATCAAAGTCAAGGCCTTTGGCATCAACAGAGCAGACACCCTTCAGCGCGAAGGCAAATACCCCGTTCCACCAGGCGCGTAAGTCTCTCCTCCGATCTCTCGTTTCTCGTCCTTGTTCCCTCGTGAGTATCGACCCTACGCAGCGACAATCAGCAAATAGCACACGCACACAAGCATAAGCACAATCACACGAGCACCCAGTCTGACACCCTCTCGCACCAGCTCCAAGATAATGGGCCTAGAATTCTCCGGCACAATCCACAGCATCCCCGATAACTTCAACCCGCACGACCCAAGCCACACCTGGACACAAGGCGACGAAGTCTTTGGTCTAGCCTACGGCGGCACATACGCAGAGTACGTCGCAATCGACGCGCGCATGCTCATCCGCAAGCCCGCATCCTGGTCCTGGACCCAAGCAGCCGGCGTGTGCGAAACCTGGATGACCGCCCTCCAGGCCCTCCATCTCGTAGGCAAGTACAGCCCGCACACGCACAGGAGTATCCTCTGGCACGCGGGCGCCAGCTCAGTCAGCATCGCCGGAATCCAGCTAAGCAAAAAAGTGCGCGATTACTGGAGTGAGTTGCCCGCCAGCGATGCCTACCCGCACTCTGTCGCCGCGGCGCCAGGCAGCGTCGGGTCCCAGGGTGAGGGCGGCGCAGGACCCATTGTCTTCTCCACCGCGCGCAAGGAGGAAAAATGCAAGATGATCAAGGATGTGCTTGGTGCAGATTACGTTGTTAATGCCGCGAGCGATGCGCACGCGGCGGACTGGGAGAAGGAGATTTTACGGCTGAATGGCGGGCAGGGGATCGATTTGATCGTCGACTATGTTGGTGCATCGTACTTTCAGCAGAATCTTTCTGTGCTCGGGCGCGATGGGCGGGTTGTGCAGCTTGCTGCGCTGGGTGGGACAAAGTTGCCTGCTGAGACGGATATTGGGGCGCTGTTGATGAAGAGGATTCGGTTCGAGGGGAGTACGCTGCGGAGTCGCGTGCCCGAGTATCAGAAGGAGTTGCGGGATCTGTTTGAACGGGTGGTCCTGGAGCGGATGAGCAGAGGCGAATTTGATGCGAGGATCGAGAGGGTCTACACTATCGACCAGATCGCAGAGGCACAAGGGGCACTGGAGAGGAATGAGACCAGTGGAAAGGTTGTCTGCACTGTCGACTGATGATGATCGTCATAGGGCGAGGAGAGGGTAACCAGAAGTTTCACAAATGTACATCTAAGTTGAAAATGCAAGATGAGTTATGTCACAAGACATCTTTTGTATTCGGCATTCCACAAGTCGTCAAGTTTCATTATGTACAAGCAATCTGACAAAAACATGTGTCCGACCATGCAAGGGTATCAGGGTCATGCATGAATGCAGTTATGCAAAACCGCCCAGTATGCAAAGCGCTGAAATGCAAAGGCAATGCTGAAGACCGGCACGACCGGGCTCATCGTGTTGAGCCGACGCGGTACCGCCTCACGCTGCAGTCATCCCCACTCTCCCATCCCTTCTCACCGTAAAATGCCACTTCTCGTTTGCGTCGCATACAAGGCGGCATGAGTTTTCTGAGAACCCTGCGTAACCCACGCTGCATACGGTCAATCTCTGCGTGCTGTCGCTGTCTGGTCTCGGGCGATGTCCACTCTATCACGGTCTGCGGGAGGGGCTCCTCTGTTTCTGGCTCAGATAGGTCCTTTTCGTCTGTGAAGGGGGGGTAGTTGTGTGGGACGAAGAGGGGAGACAGCGGCGGTGACGCAGGAATCGATACTGGCGCAGAGCGACACGCTGCGAGGTCTGTGTATGAAATGGCGGAGTCATGACGAGAGAAGGATAATGTCCGATTGTATGAAGTCGAGGGCCTAGGGCTGGTCGTCGTTGAGTAGGTCGGTCGGAATAGGTCTACACTCCTGTAGTAGAGTGCACGGCATTCGTCCGGACTGGATGCCTGGGCAATGCTCGAAGAGCGTCGTCGGCAGTGGGGTGCAGCCATTGATGTGCTTGCTCGACGTGGCCGAGGACGGAGGAGTAGGTCTGTCTGTGAGCGGTGATACTGCGGCAAAGACGGACGATGCAGAGAGAGACTTGGTCGAGGGTCGGTGGTTGAGGGCATGATGGGTGAGGTCCAGGGGAGCCGCGGTCCTGATATGCGAAGTGACGAAGTAGGGGACGATCCAGCAGCCAGTACGGCCGTCACTTGACAGATACCGACTTTAAGGTGAAGGGCTGTCAGGTGAAAGTACCCAGGCACGCAGGATCAAGGCCGAGGTCTGATGCAGACAATGGACAGAGATGTACGTTGGAAGGTCAATTGGCCGGGTGACTCAGATGCAATCTGCAGAAAGGAGCATTGAAGCTCCTGGCAGATGGGCGAGGCGCGCTGTGCACCTGGCCTGAGGGTCATTTTCCGAGCTTCTGGTGGATGCTTGTGTAGAAGTATACCAAGAGAGGCGTTCACCGCTCACATGCTCGGAAGGGTCAGTTGACGCCGGCGTCGATCGAGGCAGGCGGGCGCAAACCAATGGAGCAAGTCGGCCATGGCTGGCTTCATGACCGTCGCAACGCTAAGCGCTGCTTCCACGTGCCCGGTAGGTCGAGCCGCCACCAGTAGTCACACCGGACTGGCACGTCTGTCCAGGAGGATTGGCTGCGCGTGGTCGAGCGAGAGGTGGATGCCTGTACCGAGGAAGACGTGGGCGGCCCCAGTCTCAGTCTCAGTCTCACTCAGTATAGCTGCGCCATGTATAGCGAGGATATTGTAGCGTCGCAGCGTTGTGTCTCTGATTATGTGATCTCGAGTCAGCAAGTAGGAGGCTTTACGGCTTTCTGCACGGGCAGAGTCGACAATAAGAAGCTGACTGGACCTGCATGGTGGGTGAGGCTAGGACGGCGGGCGTCAGCTGATGCAATCGAATGACGGCCCGGCAGCCGCGACACGTTCTGCTTCGGCCAGGCCTGCTGAGCTCCCACCAAGCTGCAGCTGCCGAGCTAAGCCCTCGCGCTCCTTTGGACCGACATGATTGATCTTGCACGCTCGGACGATTAATTATCGTCGAACTCGTTACACCGCCTCGGGCTACAGGAGGCGTCAAACTGGCTTGTCGGCGGGCATGGCGAGTTCCTCGCTCCGTCGTCGACGATAGTTTTTGAGCTCCATTTGCGTGTCCATCAGCCTACTCTGAATCCACGTGCGGGAGCCGACGTCTTTTCTGATGGCTTGACAATTCAAAAGACTGGTCAGTGTCGACTTGATCTGGTTGTCGACATCTACCAGTCGCTCCGTCTCAGCTGATGCAGAGCTGCGACGCTCAGACAAGATTTTTGCCAACGACAGGCACGACGGCGATGGTGATGGTGTCTCGCTGCTACTGGACGATTCGCCCGATATCGATGACGAGCGAGAAGATGTTGCTGTCTCCGTAGACAAAGAGAGGCGTCGTCGCAGATCACTCTGCTCTTTTTCTAGCGTCTTGTACTTCTCAATCCCCGTCTGGCTTGATCAGTACGGCGCCACCACCACCACACAAGCATACAGCACACTCACCTGACTGGGTTCTTCTCCGCTGAAGAATATCATGTTAGTGTCCATTATCGCTGTTCAAAGCTGTCTGACAGGTGTGCGAAAGTATGGATCTTGACCTCTGACAGAGGGCTAGAAATAGGGTATAGCTAATGCGTTTGTTGGAGTGACGAATGTTGAGATGATCCACCGCGCAGACGGTAATTTGGGCTGCACCCTGTCTGAGCCTTCGGGAGGTACCTCAGATTTAAAGAAGCCCCATCACTGTAGAAAAAAGGACAACGGCATAGGAATGTACCCTGGTGCATCACGGTACTTTTGCGCAGATCCACCCACTAACGTCACCCGTCGTCATCTCTGCCGGCGTTTCAGGAACAGGCGGAGACATAGTCGCCCTACCAGCTATCCTAGCGAAGGAGATTTTGGTTGCAGAAAACTGGGACGGCAGTGATGAAAGCGGGCGCATGCCAGAAAGGGCGCATCGCGGCTTTGCCGCTCCGTACCCAGGAACGACCCTTGCTGGCCCCAAATAGCCTCGAGATCAGATACAACGAGGCCCTGCTTTGCCTGGGCAATCGACTGACGCGCGTGAGGTCATGCCTGCCTGTAAGCTGGGCAAAGAGACCCGATGGAAACCTCGATTGACGTCTTCACTTGACAAGGGCTGGTCCCTCTCTAATATCTCAGCTGGATAAGGGCCCTTTGCGTTTCGATCTCAGAGAGTTCATAGCTATTGCCAGGGCACACATGAGTCTCTTTGGGATATCGCTTCTTGTGGGGTCCCCGCCGGCAGATTGCCTGTGTAGGGTCCTGACGTCGATCTGCTACCGATGACAGAAATTGTAGGCATTTACCGCCGAATCGACGAAGTTTTCCATCTAGAATGGAAATGGAGGCTGGCCGATCAGGACTGGTCTCCTCGTCTGCTGGACCAGAAGCCTTTGCCATAGCTGACAAGGAGCTCTTCGTTTTTGGCAATTCCCTTAGAGCGCTTACCACTTTTGCCAGCTGGGAGGACAAAAATACCGATGCGCTTCTCTAGCAAGTTTGAGTCTTTGCTCTTAACCCAGCAGTCGCGAAACTCAGCGTTAGGTCCATTCGCGTTCACGCCTCTGTAGTCGTTGATGAAGCGTGCTTCATTACCACAAGCGGTAGCATCGATGCCTATGTCATGTTCACGGTCGAGAGAGATGTCATAGTCAGAGCCTAGCCTTACATCATCGGACCCGTGAACGTAGCCAATATAGTGGAGGATAAAAGTTCCCGGTGGCAGATGTCGGACCGCAAAGAGCCCATGTTGGCCGCATGCGGGATGCTCTGCATGGATGATGGGCGTGATGCGCACGTCTGAGCATGGAGTGTTGCTTGGCTGCTGAATAAGTATACCCTGACCCTGAACGGTCTCGACCATGGTGCTTCTGATTGCGCCCAACTGTTCTGGCGAGAGCAAGGGCGAGAGCTGTTGATCGCTGAGATATGCCACGCCGCTTGGCCATGATTTTGGCAGTCTTTTACACTTGGCCGTCATCCGCAGCGACGTTTCCACGCGAGCCGGTAGGGAGGGCCTGATGTCTGTGCTTCGACGTTACGCAGGTCGTGGGCAGGACGCGCCTTATGCCAATGGCGTGAAGGAGTACTGTTTCTTCAAAGACTGACCAACGTACTGATCCAGACCCTGCAAGGCAGCAAGTGACCTCACAAGGAGTGGAAGGGAGAGGGCAACAAGGGCTTTGACCAACACTACCGTACCTGCACTAGCCGCGTCGTCCAGATGCGACTAATAGAGATGCATTGTTAGTGCTTACACTTGTGAAATTGGCTGATGCATGGGCTAGTTTCGCACGAGAACTCCCAGTCAAGGTTTTCGCTGAGAGGGTCACCTGTGGTGAGGAGAAGAGTTGAAACGGCTTCGTGTGCGCGGGCACGGCGGGGTCGCTCGCGTCGCTGACGTCGTGAAGTAGCATGGATGTCACTGTTACCCATACAGACAAAGCACGAGAGGAGCCTGAGCAATCTTCATGCGCTTGCAGCTTTGGCGGCCTGGAAGGAGTCGGGAGCCAGCAATTTCGATTTCCTCGCTGCTCGATCCACAGACATCGGCTTGTGTCATTCTGCGTCTTGATCTGCGTGCTCGCAATCCCCAGCCGTCAGTGCCTGACGGCCGCGGAAAGCTTCCCCGAGGGGGAGCTGTCACGTGAATATTGGCATCGCGCGGCACGAGTGGCCTTCGCTCTTTCCCTATCTACGAGCCCAAATCAATCTTCCATATCGGTTGGATCCCCCACTGTGTTGAGTGAGCCAAGGCCTCGCCCTCACCTGTCGGCCTCGGCCGCAAACAATTACATACATAGACCTTTCATTTCCATCGGGGCAATTGTCTTTGTATCTCCATCGGAGCATTAACCGCCACGAGGTCGCAACGACATTCGAGATCGGATTCAGGTCCCGCGCAAGAAGATGCCTGTCCCCTCAATGCCCAGACAGCGGTGTTTGGGCAGCGATTGCCATCCAGATCACATAAACTTGATATGCTGCGATGGAGTCCTGTGGAGCTTCCGACGCTAGTAACGTTGACTCAGCCACCAGGCCCCCTCGGCCCAGGAGATGAGCCATGAGAGGGTGTTGCCACAAACACAAGCCTCTGCTCATATCGATCAACTCATCGGAGGCTCGCCGGCGACTGCTCGAAATGATGGGGTAAGTCTCCGGCGGGAGAACAAGTAACGCAAAGACCCAAACAACAGCTGCCCATCAGCCAGCTAGCTCAGTCAAGTCAGTGAGTTCCGCGTAGCTGCGTGGAAACCGCAATGGGAATGCAAATCTCTCATGCGAATGATGCCCGACAAGAATTGAATGCCGATTTCGTGGCCTCTGCAGAATACCGAGTCGCGTCTTGCAAAGTGGTTTCTTTAGACGCGCTATGCCAGTCCATGTGCCTGGCTCTTACGAATTGTCAATTGCGACCGCCTTTGATTGTTGATGGGAATCAGATACCTTGTGCAAGGCGCATCGCGACTGATCTCGCAAGAATTGCATCGACCGTTGGAAATTTGTTGGGGCACACATCGGCCTGTTGCAGCCTTGCCGCAAAGCCACCATGCCACGAGGAGCCGCTGCTCACAATACCTATCAACTCCGCGTCTCCGCAGCCAGTCCAAAGTTCCTCATCCCGCTACGTAACGCCCACCTCTATTGCAAAGTTCCGTGGCAGACACGTCCAATTCCCATCACCAGGCTATCATTTAGGTTGCGCGATCTCCGTGGATGCAGCTTGATTGTTAGTGTGCCTGTTTCGGGAGCGACGCCGTTGGACTGCTTGCGAATCTCTGAAACTCAATTCAGCTGCTCCCTGGCACGCCTGGTCAGAGTAATTCGGGGGCGAAAAAGGGCTGGAGATCTGCGCCTTAGCATACCATGACTAGCAGGCAGATGGCCGACACTACCAGCGCTGTCGACGTGAAACAAAGACTGCATATTCGGCGGCCGCTGCCATTCGGAAACAAGGCACGTCGTAACAGCCCACACACGCGTGCCTGGAGCGCGTCAGGTTCTGGAAGCGCATGCCGCCGGCAGCTAAGACTTGCATCGCACCGTTTGCTGCTAGAGCCGCCAACATATCCGCCGCAATTTCACTGAAATCCCAGTGAACCAATGGAAATCGTCCCTGTCACCTGTTCCTGGCAGTAGCGTTGCCCTTCCCCTGAGCTAGCGTCGTCTGCCTCTTGTGCTCGGCCATCGTGCGAGCTGCTTTTTAACCACCTCCACCTGCGCAGCCCTCTTCTGCTTCTCTCTTTCTTCTCCATCGCTAGCATCAGACAGTCATTCGTTCGCTCTAACGCTACCGACACCAGTCACTCTTTCAGACTACCAACTATTATCACTTCTACAACAGCTTTTTTCTAACACAAACTACCTTAATCTACCCTTCAATCAAAATGCAGTACGCTATGATCGCCTCCGGCCTTGCTGCCGCCGCTATGGCCGCCTACGCTCCTCCTGCTCCGGCCTACGCCCCTTCCAGCGCTGTCTCTCAGATCTGTGAGTTTGCTGTGCGAAGCGATATCTTGGGGGAACCTTGGAAACTAATGTGTTTGGAACAGCCGACGGTCAGCCCCAGGCTCCTGCCACCTACGCACCTGCGACCTACGCTGCGCCTACTCCTTCGGCTCCGTACGTGCCAATCTCGCATGGCGCGCGCGTCTTTGCATCCGTCTGACAAATTTAACAGTGCCACCTACGCTGTTCCCAGCTCTGCGCCCGTCTACTCCTCCAAGCCCGTGGCTCCCGTCTACTCGACCCCCACTGACTCCTACGTCACTGAGGTTGTCACTGCCCTGACCACCTACTGCCCGGCTGCCACCCAGATCACCCACGGTGGCAAGACCTACACCGTCACTGAGGCCACCACCTTGACCCTGGACTGCCCTTGCACTGTCACCAAGCCCGCCTACAGCGCCCCCGCTGTCCCTACCAGCGCCCCTGCTGTCAGCGCTCCCGTCTACAGCGCTCCTGCTGTCAAGCCCTCCGCTCCTGCTAGCGCCCCTGTCTACAGCGCCCCTGCTGCCAAGCCTTCCGCTCCCGCGGCTGCTCCTGCTCCCTCTGCTCCTGCTGCCGCCCCTGTCTACAGCGCCCCCGCTGTCAGCATCCCAGCCCAGGCTCCTGTCTACACTGCCCCTGCCGGCAACGGCACCACCGCTGGTGTCGCTAAGCCCACTGGCACTGCCACTGGCAAGGGCCCCGCCTTCACTGGCGCTGCCAGCCGTGTTGGCTCTGCCTCTGCCGGCCTTGCTGCCGTCTTCGCTGCTGCTGCTTTCTTCTTGTAAGCGCAGCAAACGATTGGCGTGCACGGGGCGGTCTCTCTCAACGGAAGCATTGAGAGATCCACCACAATTTCCCCGCCGTTGCACATGATGTTACGCACGATGATGTTGTGTTGGATCTCTTTTGTTCGCATTGGACGGGTCATTTGGCAATTATCTTTTCGCGCGCGGAATTTTGGTTTAATGCATTGTACAGTTTTTCGTCAAGAAACCAGAATCGAAGTCTCCAAGGAGATCTACTGCTAAACACATGGGGGTGTTTTTATTATGAGTCTTTCTGGTCTGTAAACCCTTGATGAACGCGTGATGATCTGCTCAAGGGCAGGCACCACATTGGCTTGAACGGAGGTTTGGTCCACGCACACTCGAGATACCGTGGGCAGTTTTCATCTGACCCCACCTATCTTCTCTCACGACCAAATGACAAAAGGAACAAATGATTAACAGTACGCGAAGTTTCTCACTTTCTTCTTTTCGTGAGGGGAGGCTAGGCATGGGGACGATCGCCTTACGGCTCGAGTGGGTTCTCTCGTGGCCATTAGGTACGCCTCCGTTTCTCTACACGGGAGTTTTTCACGGTTCTTCCCTCACCTCTAATGGCAAGTCTTCGAGGCCGTGTTTTTGGCCCGGCACCTTTTAGATCTTTTTGCTTTTTTCTTTCATTTCTTTCTCTCTTTTCTGATTATTGTTGAGTCCATCTTGTGCATGTCGTGACCTACACGGTCTGCAGGAGAAGATATAGATTAGGCACCCAGAGGATAGAATGGGAAAGAAGTGAAGTCGGAATTAAAATGGCGATCAAACGTCCTGGGGAGGGATACTCCTTGTCCGACGACAGCTTTTGGCGGATTTCCAGCTTTCCAGGGACCTCAGGGACGAGACGTGAGGTGGTCAGGCTGCATTTAGGCGACAACGTAGGTTTATCGTTTACGCTCCTCCCCTTATTACTGCGAGTGCTGCATAGTGACGGGAGTGGTACTTGGTGATGCTGCATGCTGGTGGGGACACTGCAGATCGAGAAGAGCGGACACTTGCTGCTACTGCATCTTGACAGGTGTGACAGTCATTAGTCTGAGAGAATGCATGCTGACGGAACTCGGTGCTGCACACGGACGAGAAGAAAGACGGGCAGGCAGGCAGATGCAAGCTCACCATTCATGATGGGCAGTAGTCCGTTTCAGAGGGCTGTGCGCGCACGGCGTATATGCAGGAGCAGCACTTTGTGCCCTTGCAGGCACGCATGCATGCAGGTGCCCAATGCATGGCACTTGGGCAGCACGTCATGATGATCCGCTCACGTGCTGCCCTGAAAAGCGACATCACGTGGAAGACTTGTTGGAAGCATTGATCTTTGGAGGTGATGACTTCCGTCATCATTATGCCTAGGCAGTGCATTGCTCGACGTCCCCAAGCCTGAACGCCTCTTCTCTGGACTGTCATTTTGAGAATGAATTGACCTCGCCCTCGTGGCGTCTTGTCGCTCGGAAATCGTTCACTCGACGTTGGCCTAGAGCGCTTTGGACGCTCAGTCACAATGTCTAAGTCCTGTTGAGCCAGATGATCTCCAGACAGATGATTTGACACCGCTTTTGTCCCCCATATCCTCTAGAGATGAGCCGTGGCACTCAGGTCGATATCTGTACGTGTCCCGAAAAGTTTGCGTCACGTGAAATGATCACGCTTGCTGACCTGAGGTTCTTCGGTCTATGTGAGGAATGGAAGGTAGTGTAGGTACTCTAGGTTACCTAAACATGTACCTCCTCTGTCTGCTTTTCTCTTCCAAACTTGCATCTACTGTCCTGAGAACCTACATTGTAATCTATGTAGCTTTGCGCTGCATCGCCTCTTCAGCTCCTTTTCACTGGACCTAAAACACCCTACAACCCACCGTGCTGCAAAGCAACGAGAACAAAGGTTCACACAACGCATTGTGATGAAGTAATGGCAATTCATATTTGATCGAAGTCCATCTTTGCTTCAGTCATTTGCTTCCGTCCACCCTGTACTTTCGCCCACAACATACCATCATGCCTCGTGTATCTTCGTTCACATATACTATCGATTCGAGTCATTTACCGGCACCGTTGCCTAGCTTATCCGCTATACATGCATCGAAAGAGCTCCTTCTGAGCCATGGAAATTCAAAACGAGTTGTCGTCGTGGATGAGCATTTCGTCGTCAAGTATGGGACGCTAGTGGATCCAGTGGAGGGGGAAACGATGCTCTTTGTCCGCCAGAAGCTTCCTTCAGTACGGGTTCCCCAGGTGTATGCTGTGTTCGAGGAAGACGAAAAAGCCTACATCATCATGGAGAGGGTACGTGGAGAAGTCCTATCGTGTGTATGGAATTCTCTCTTGTTCTCTGAAAAGTGGTCAATCTGCCTCAAACTGAGCGAGATTCTCGCCACTCTACGAAGTGTACCAAGTCCTGGATACTATGGATGCATTGGCAAGCGCCCTTTTACGTCTGGCGTTTTCTACACTGGCGATGACGATACTTCCGCCCAGGGGCCGTTTGTTACAGAAGACGAAGTGAATGAGGCAATGGTCAAGAAACTCATATGGTGTCTGTCCACTGAGTTCAACGTCGATCCTCGCTTCAGGGCCGGAATGTACCGAGATATACTCCCTCACGTGTTCAAAAACCATCCGCCAGTGTTCACTCATGGTGACATCCAGCCTAAGAATCTTATCCTCACACGCAACGCTACAAGCAGGGCCATAGAGCTCACACTCATCGACTGGGAACTCGCTGGCTTCTATCCATCCTACTGGGAGTATTCGATGACAATGCATGCGTGTGTTAAGTGGGATAGCGACTGGGGCCTTTGGATGAACTCCACCATGGATCAGTATGTGGTCGAGTGGCCGTACCTCCAGATGATTCACAGGGATGGGCTGTGTTGAAAGCGACTATCGGACGGAGGACCTTTAGCTCGTGACTGGCGTCAAGCAGGACTTTGGGCAAGTGCGCATGGTGAGGGCGGTCATCATCACCGCGCTCCTCTATCTAATTCTACCCTTCCCATGCTTTGCCCTGCTCTGCTAGATCAACATTCATCCGTTCCGAGTGAAAATCGAGAAACGAAGAACAAAGAAGGGAACCTCTCCGAATTTTGAATTAGATTTATCGCATTATTTCAGGGTTTCCCTAATTTTCAATATCGGTTTGTGGTTCTCTGTACCGAGCATTCTTTGTCCAAAATTCCGTGGGACGGCACGACTCTCCCAGAAGCGACCAACAGCTGCGAAAAACCTTTTTCGGAAAAGTTGCTAAGCTGAGGAGAATGCCGCAGACAACATGTATATTTTAAATGGCCAGAATTGGAGCGAGGGAGAGTCACAGAATTGAGACGGTAGTTTATCAAGTAGATGGAATGTTTGAATCCATTAGCCAACGATGTATTTACTAACTAGGATCACCAATGAGATCATGGATGAACGCAGTCATTCGATCAAAGTGAGGCCTTCTTGATAACCACCTTGGGTAACTCCTTAGTTGAATCATCCAATTTCTCTTCATCTGCCTCAGATGTTTCCTGAGGCGCCTCCTCGAAGATCACCCCAAGATCATTTTCGGCCGTCTTTTTGGGCATCTCTTCAGACACTTCTGGCATATCTGTGTCAAGGATGTCAGCGTCAACCAGACTATCAATGGCATCTCGTGCCCAGTGCTGGCATTCGCGAAGCTCGGTGCCTGGGAATAGCGCCCTGCCGCCTAATGTCTGAATTGGCGGTGGCGGGACCTGCAGGCAAAGCTGCTTAGCAAGCGGTCTATGAGCCAACGCGATTCTGCCGAGATAATGCTTTCGTATAAAGTTATCTGCTTCGTCCAGAGCCTTGTGATTCTCTTCGAAGTTGTGCTCGAAACCTTCTTCGGCGTTACCGATGACTTGGAGCAGATATCCAGAGTTGGGTCCATCCTCGTGGGTCAGGATGAACAAGGCATAATGAGTACGGACTGGATGCGAGCTCTTGAATTCCGCGAGGTATGTTGGATACGACATGAGCGTTGGGAGCAGCACCATCTTGGCGTCTGTAGTCGAATCCATTATGAAGAGGCGAGGGGTAGCGCGTGGTTCTGATATACTGATGCTTGGGAGTATGTTAAAATGCTGTTGACCGAAATGCGCGGCGAGGGCCTTCTTGTGCTTTGCGAGTGTGTCCGACGCTTATTTTAACAAGTACGTGTGGAGGGTTTGTATGGATCATCCCGCTGGTTTGCCGTTACCCGAATATGGACACAAAACATTGTTGGGGATACTGGGGTAGTATAACCGATACCTGCGTGCTTCAGCATTGAGATTGAGGAAGCAAAACGCATTTCACCATGGAGGTTGGAAGGTCAACACCCACAAGAAGTGGCTCGTGCACTTCTCGGGACCTCCTTCGCTTACTCAAACACTGTATCGTATTTCCTACTGTGAATATGGTGCATAAATCTTCGTTCGGTAGCCTAAGTGATGGATTGTTTTATATGAACTTTGTCAAGGAAGCATACGTAAGGGTACAACATGGTCAAATGACTGGACGACATCGCCGTTACCTCAGGCTGGAATGAGAATTCCTGCTGCTATGAGCGCTGATGGCATCTCTAGCCCACCCCTGGCAGTTGTATATCGGAACCGTTGGATTGATTCGCTTTCCCATGTCATATTGCTGCCATGGGGGTTGATCTCGCGGCAGACCTCACAAGCACGCTCAATGTCAGCAACATCAATCAGACCGAGGTAGGACTTTTTATCGAACGTGCCTGTCTCTTCCACAGCACGACCAAGTTCCTTGAACTCAAAGTCCATCCCCGCAGCAACTGAACCTACCACATGGAGCAAACAGCCGAAGCCTAGTTTAGGATAGTTCGTCTCGATGAAAATGGCATGATGGTTGTTGTGTGCGCTCAGAAACTCTGCAAGATATACTTCGCAAGACATGGCGACGCACGGAGTGAAATGGAACTCACCGGAACGAGGTCTTAAACTCTGATGGCTTCTTCTGGGTTGCTGATGCTGATGCCGATGCTCGAAATGGCAATGTTCAAGATGTTTGCGGATATCCATCAATCGAGTGCGCCTGAAGAGCAATTTGTACGTGATCAGATATTCACATTTGCTCCATTGTGTTAAGCTATCACCATACACACATTCGAACAAAGTCTAGAGAAGGGACTCTTCACAATACAGGATGAATGACACACTGTGCATCTGATCGGGACTATGCTGTGTCTTACATCTACGTGATATGTGACTCAAAGGCGACAAGCATGATGTATGCGTCTTCGTATCTCTGGTAGCCCGTACCCTCATTGTTCTGCCTACCATGCAAGGCCGATCTGACATGCTATGGCGTCGTGCGCGTGAAGAGCTGCGGTAGATTACACGGAGATGGTCCCAGAGGCACAATGGGCTACAAGACTTCCGCGTAAAGCAACTGTGGCTCAGTGAATGTTAATATCCTCCCAGAAACGTGGGGGACGCTTGAGCTTTTGATTTGGTCGAAGATGGAGGCGGATAAACACGTTTGGTGACGTATGTCATCAGCCCTCATGATTGAATACACACATGGCATAAAGGGTTGGATATTACGGCGATTTCATTGGTGAAAAGAGAACATCTTTGACACATATAGTGAGATACATTGATGCAGGGCCTCCCCAGATGGGAGTGAGTCGCTTATACAGGGGCCTCATATGCTACCTGAGCGATGCGGTTTGTATTGCACGAGCTTCTTGAACAAATCAAGTTGCACATAGTCTTCAGCTGTCAGGCGTCTTTAGAGTACGGAACAGTTCAAGTCATCCTCAAACGGTACAAGAATCATGCCTTTGGAAGTGTGCATGGATGAGAGATTGAATGATCAGGTCAGGCATCTACGTCCTCAGAACTTGCCTTAAGCGCCTCGTCACGTAGCTCCTGCAGCGTCTGTTCAGGCGGATCCTTGAACATCTTTTTGCAAGCCTCCCCAAGTATCTACTGGTGCATCATCTTCAAAGTCGCTGCGAGAATCTCCTTGACGGGTCCATCAGACTTTCCCCTGAGTATCTCTCCAAGCGTCTTTACGTCCATCAATTCAAGAATCCTGGCATCTGCAAGAGCGTGGATGGCATCTCTTGCTCACTTTCCACATCTGTAAAACTCTCTGCTCTGGGCGCTTTTCAAGTCGGTCTTCTTCGGCGGCGGCAGCGGAAGTGTGCGGCATCCCTTATCGACACACGCTTGATATCAGCAAATGAGATTGTACCGATGTAATGATCCGTCTAAACTGCTTCGTAATCTTCACAGGGCTCGTAGGGCTCGAAGACATGAGTCATATCCTCTGGAAATGTCCCCGTCACGTGGGCTCGATAGCCAGTCTTGTCTCCATGCTCGTTGGTTTCGATGGGTATAGCGACTTGATTTTGTGCGAGAAAAAGGAACTCCGCAATTTAAGTTCGGTAAAGCGCAGCCATATTTGAAAAGAAGTGAGCTGAGAGAGAATTGCGGAAGTAGCGACTGAAGCTGGCTCACTAACTTGAGACACTCGAATGGCCTCTCAAGAACAGATGCGGGCGAGCGACGCTATTTGTGTCCTTCACGATCGTGATCCACACCACTTTGCCCGGATCACCTAACAAAATATCACAATACATACGATCAACTACGGCGTAGGAACTTACTGCCCCGTGATGGAGAATCACTGACATAAGGCGTGTGCTGTGGTTCCGACAAACGCGATCGTCGATGTGCAGTCCACTAGAAGTAACATCTTCAACGCATCGCAGAAGCTTCGTAGTAATAAGTTACACTGTTCTTTGTGCGGAGACTTGCTGTACCTTCTTCCAAATATTGTAATGGTATTTACTATCGTGCACCAATGGAGACAATACATTGTTCACAATTGAACAGAAAGACCTCAAAATAGTGGGGATCGGCCGAACGTGGTCAGAACGGTCTTCCTCATACCAAGTCTCCTGGGCTACAGAGTTTCATAAGCGCAACACGGAGCACTCTGATACCAACAGACTTTCAAGACTTACACGAATCATCCCCACGCTCCTCGAGACATCCGGTCCAGCTCTCCATTCTCAAGCCACATTGGACACAAAGTCCATGGGCCTCAGAATGTGAAGAGGTAGTGGAAGTTTTACTGTATTGACATTACTTGCGTCAATCAATCAAGACATTTAAACACAGCGCAAGTCGATCTCTCCGAAGTACAGAGGGTGGCTGCAGCGGATGGCCCCGTAGCTGGGAGGACATGACCTGATGTTCACAGTCGAGCATTACCGCCCACTGATCTCAGAATCTCGAGACAAATCACTCGCCTACAGTATATACGGGAGGCGAAGTATACCAAAAACCTCGAGAGGTCGTGCCCTCATAGCCGCCGCAATTGCGGGGGCACCCGCTGCAGCCATTCCCTGTAGCCATCATCAAAAGCTCCTGCGAACAAATTCCCATTGACATGAGGTGAGGAGGGAAAGGGTCATCTGGAATGGTCGGTCAGAGCAAGATCAGAAGCGTATGGTTGCCTATTGTTGTGGTAATGTCCGAATGTTCACAAGTGCATCGAGACCGGCCTTCCCTGTAGACTTCCCTGCGCTTGTTCAAGCAACATGTGGGAGATCTGGCAGCTGATGTCTGATGAACAAATATAGCCAGACATGCGAATCTTCTTGCATCGTACCTGGCTAGCTGCGCGTCTCGCAGAGTATTGCAAATTCTGCAGGACAATCTCTGGCATACCTACGGGCCCTTGCGTACCTACTCAGACATCTGGTTGCACACAGCGACCGCGTGCATTTTGGGCTTTGCAGTGCTAGTGGCGTCTATACAGGATATCTAATAAGATGGACTAACGTCTGCATTGATGCCGATGACAAACCCGCAAGATGCACAATGCAAAGCAACCTGTCAGTGAGAGACAGCATTCGAGAGCGACGTTCGTTGGGCGGGTGTCGACCTCGTGCAGGTGCTCCGGGTCCGGGAGTCCGAAGAGTCCCCTGATTCGGCCCCTGAGGTGCCACGATCGCCCAGGACGACACGTTGCGGCACGAGATCTGGTGGAACATCGGCAATCCGAGCGATGGGTCCGGACTTCCTTTCATCGCAAAGTCGTCAATCGTGTTGCCCCCTCATTGCTCGGTCAGAAAATTAGACATCCAGGCCCGCTGCAGAGTACCGAAAAGCAATTACCGTGGTGATTCACCGAGTACAGGAACGCGTAATCGTGGCCGGTAAGGTCAAGTGACATGGACGAGGTATCAGTGCCAACTCGGGAGGCTTCCCGATGCTTGCGATTGGACTTCCGTCTGTGCAAGCTGTTCCGAGCACATCTGACAGACTAACATGGAACATGTACATGATGGATTTATCCCGTTGTCTGTCCCGTCTCTGCTTCCAGAAGATAATTTAGAATTGCCAGCGTGTCTTGTAGGAGAATAGCGACAGTGCCACTCTGCCTGGAAGTAAGATGTCTACTGTACAAGCCACCAACGATGCTGCTCGCACTGGAGCAGTCACGCTCTTCTCGAAGGTGCCCTTCACGCCTGGAGACCCCATCTTTGGCCTCAGTGCCGCATACCGCGCAGATACTCACGAGAAAAAGGTCGATCTAGGCGTAGGTGCCTACCGTGACGAGAATGCTCAGCCATGGATCCTTCCCTCAGTGAAGAAGGTAGACACTTTTGTCTTTATACGCCCTTGATTTCATCCGCCATTGAGTTACCGAAGTATCAGGGTGGCAAGCTCTATTTCATTCAGCTGCTCGTCTTATTCCGAATTGGCTAATGTGTGATACAGGCCGACGCGTACCTGCGTGTTGCACAAGCCTACAATCACGAGTATCTACCGATAGCTGGTTTCGCACCTTTCCTCACGGCATCCGCAGAACTGGTTTTTGGCCGGGATTCGACTGTCCTGCGTCAGAGTCGCGTCGCGACCCTCCAAACGCTCTCGGGTACAGGTGCTCTGCACCTCGGCGCCGCGTTGCTCGCAACCTACGCTGAGCACCCAGCAACAAAGACGGTACACCTCTCTACACCGGCATACATCAACCACGCTCCCATTTTCAGACACGCTGGGCTCTCTATTGAATTCTACCCGTACTACAACCCCTCGACCAGAGGACTCAACATCTCCGCTTTGCTCGCAAAATTGGAATCGATCCCTGATAACAGTACTGTGGTATTGCACGCCTGCGCGCATAACCCTACAGGCGTGGACCCCACACCAGCGCAGTGGACGCAAATAGCCAACATCCTAAAGGCCAAATCCCACGTCCCCTTCTTCGACTTTGCGTACCAGGGTTTCGCAACAGGCGATGCAGACGCCGATGCAGCTCCGATCCGTCAGTTTGTCGAGCTAGGCTTCCCGACCATTCTCGTGGCACAGTCTTTCGCCAAGAACTTCGGATTGTATGGTGAGCGCGCGGGAGCTCTGCACATTGTCGTCGCCAACTCGGATATCCAGCAGAAAGTGGAGGCACAGGCGAAGCGGATTCAGCGTGTTGAGATTAGTACGCCGCCTGCACATGGGGCTCGTCTCGTTGCGGAGATCTTGAACGATCCCTCGCTGGATAAGAGCTGGCGACAGGACGTCATTACAATGTCCGGCCGCATCAAAAAGATGCGTGCCACGCTTAGATCCTTACTTGAGACGGCTTCTGGAAGACCGGGCGAGTGGAAGCATCTGACGGAGCAGATTGGCATGTTTGCTTATTCTGGTCTTAACCCGGAGCAGGTAAAGGTCTTGCGGGAGCAGTGGCACATCTACCTCACAAACGATGGACGTATAAGTATTGCAGGCCTGAATGAGAGGAATGTCGGTAGGGTTGCGGAAGCCATTGGCAGCGTGACTGGAAGGGGAACCGGAGCGAAGTTGTAGCGGGTGCTAAAAACCTTGATGACAGAAGAGTAGAATGACTTGTTGATTTTGACTGCCTTTCCATTCCCGTTGCAATCGAGCTTGAAATTCTTGTTAGTGCCCTGGCGAGACCATTGCTCCAGTGCTAATGCCACATATGAGAAATCTGCCAAGGCCATGCGATACCCTCAAAGAAGAGTCAATGCCCAATGTTAGGAATACAATTTGGAAATCGAATAGAAAAACAGAAAGACGTCTCAATAAATACACACGCTTTGTACTCATGAATTATAAGGAGAGACATTCAAACATAAGTCATAGACACCAACATCCGCAGCAACACCCTCTACCGTCTCACCACCTTACAGCTTAGCCTTGGGCTTGAGTGCGTCCGCCTCCTTCTGAAGATCCTTAAGCTGTCGCTCATCACCAATACGCCAGCTAACAGCCTCGCCCCAACCCTTACCTCTCAGGTCAATGTCCTTCCACTTCCATCTCCCCTCGTCCTGCTTGCCCTTTTCGAGCAAATCAACAACCCACTTTCCAAACACTGGCATCATCTTGAATCCGTGTCCCGAATCACCGCTCAGCACGACCAAACTTCCATTCGTATCCGGTACATAGTCAATCAAGAAATCACTGTCAACCGTATCTGCAAACCAGCACAGTTTCTTCTCCACAAAAGGCCGGTCCGCCATCCAAGGAAACGTCTCCTGCAGTAAACGGCGCAGTTTGACCTCATCCGAGTAAGGAATGAAATCCTGCGGCTGAGGCAACGCCTCCGAAGGCGGCAACGACGTCCCGTTCGCACCCACATTCGTAAATCCAGCGCCAAGCGGGCACAACTTGAACAATCTCGTCTCCGGATCCGGCTCAAAGAAGAAGCCCAAATCACGCACATTGGTCGTGGGGATCCCCCGCAGCCAATCCGTCTCGTCCTTGGACAGCTGGACGTGCGCGACCGACCACGCGCGCGCCGAAACAAACCTGCCTAGTTCCGGGATGAGCGTTGCACCGTAGGCGCCTAGCGCAGCGATTGTGCGCACAGCAGGATGAGTCTTTCCGTCCGCCGTCTTGACGCCAGTTGCGATGCGCTTGCCGTCTTGCGTTCCATACGCAATGGCCACGACCTTGCCTGCTTCCTCGCCCTGGACGAAGCGCACGCCCTGCGTCGCTAGGTAGCGCGCGATACCGGTCAGGGTGTCGGCTGAGTGGGCGTAGCCGGCGAGTTTGTTAAAGTAGCCTTTGAAGCCGGTGAGGGGACCAGTGTACTGCCATGTGTACTCCTTGAACTCCTTGGCACCTTCCAGACGGCGGATGCCCGAGGAAAAGTTGGGGTCTTTTTCAATGGTGGAAAAGGCCTTTTCAAGGTGCTCTATGGCTTTGTGTGGTGCACGGCCGGTGGCTGCTACTACGTAGCCGGTCTCGTGATAGTAGGGACCGAAGAGAGGTGTTTTCCATTCCTTGATTGCTTCCTGCGAGAACATTAGCTTACTGGAACACCAACCCTTTCACAGGGCCCGTCTTTACGGCGAGAAGATGATCCTACTGACCAATGCCAATTTGGTGTAGAAGGGATCTTCGTATTCCGCTCGGATGATTTTGTTGAGATCCCAAGCGGCGGAGAAGGTCGAAGGGTGAGCTGGAGCTCGCTCGAAGATGGTAATGTTCGTGTATCCCGCCCGACTCAGATGAAGAGCACTCGATAAGCCCCAAGCACCACCGCCGATGATGGCAATAGGGTCCTCCCGTTTCGGTGACATGATAACGATGCTGAGCTTGGGCGTCTACTGTCTGTGCAGCGTGTGAGGCAAGGAATTGCAAAACGCAGATGCGAATGCAGGATGCAATGCAGGTGCGATAAGCTGCAGGCAAAGAAGTGATCTACCACTCGTGCATCAGGGTTCCGTCCAGCACCTTTTGCTTATATGATACTCGATTTCTTTCTGCTCAGGTGATTCACCAACCACCCACCTCTCGGGCCTAGAGAGGGCTCCCTCCCCCCTCTCTCTAGCAGATTTCGGGATGTCGGGCCGAGGGGACAGATAAAGCTGGTTCTTGTTCGCTCTGAATCTAGAGTCTAAGTGACGGTCGGCACTTTGCTGCGGGGATGACGGGCTAGATTTCAAGTCTGATGACCACGGCATCATGGAACGGCTGCTGCTTGTTCTGCACGATTGCGGGTCCAGCTTGACGCACGCGAGGACCGTTCAGAGTGCTGCCTGCGTCCAGCAAGATGCCCGGGCGACCCTGAGACCCTGAGGGACCACGATAGCTGTGAGACCTGGGGACACAATTGCCCAGGGCGATGCAGGAGTAGAAATGTGCTCGCGACGTATCGATGGAATCCCTGTACATTGTTGACGTGCGCATACAGCTATCGCGCCAGATCCGGGGCCCGACTCATGAGCCCTGCGTGCCCGGCCAGGCAGGCCACGTTCGGCTTACAACGGGTGTCATCGCACTTTCTGGCACATAACGACCGCTGATGCTCGTGAGAAATGAACCCTTTCCTGTATGATCCTATCTAGGAGACCTGCAGCCCTGCTTAGACCCCAAGTTGCAGGGCGAAAGTGATATACGCTAAATCGAAGTACAAGCAGGCGTTCTGCCATCAACGCCCAAGCTGCCTGTCGGCTCGCCCCTTTCTCTCTCTCTTGACCTTCCCATCACCTTAGTCGCGCTTGTTACTGGGATACAGTACCTCGTCAAGGTCATTGAACTCCTCCTTGAGCGTGCGTGGTGCAACGAAGCGCTGAAGCAACCCGACGCTACCAGCCTTGTCGCAAGTTCCACTACCACGCGCGCCACCAAATGACTGCTGACCAATTACAGCTGCTGTGATTTTGCAGTTGGCGTAAAAGTTGCCTGCGGCGTAACGAAGCTTGTTCTCAGCCAAGCGGACGGCGCTACGATCGCTAGAGAAGATAGATCCCGTGAGAGCTAGACCACCACCGTGCGCATCAATGTGTTCTAGCGTCTTCTCGAACTCTGCGTCAGGGTAGACATATGCCACTAATACGGGGCCAAAGAGCTCCTTGTCGAACAGAATGTTGTCTGGCTTACGAGATGCATAGACGGTAGGATCAATGTACCAACCTTTGCTGCCATCGTATGTGCCTCCTACGATCTTCTCAAGGGTGGCATCTTTGTTGGCCTCATCGATGGCTTTGGTGATCTTCTCAAATGCCTTGCGGTCAATTACAGGCCCGGTGAACGAACCAAAGTCTTCGGGTCGCCCTGTCGTGACTACCTGCAGCTCTTTCTTAAGCGTGCTGAAGAACTCCTCCGCACGACTCTCGGGGATGTAAATTCGCGAGCAAGCTGAGCATTTCTGACCAGCGTACTCGAATGAAGCGCGGATGGTGTGCTTTACGGCGTTGGTCACATCCGCCGATGGGTGGAGCAGGTGGAAGTTCTTGCCAGATGTTTCACCAACAAGCCTGGGGAAGTCGCGATATTTATTATCGCCAACATTCTGCGCAACCTTGGCCCAGAGCGACTTGAAAACAGCAGAAGAGCCAATAAAGGTCAAAGCTGATAATTCTCTGTGCTCAAGGGCGACCTTCGTTACCGTCTCGGCGTCTCCATTAACAATCTGGACGACACCTTCAGGCAGACCAGCCTCGAGAAGGATCTTGTGAACCAGGTAGCTTGGGTAAACCGAAGTCGGCGATGGCTTCCAAACGACGACGTTGCCCAAAATTGCAGGTGCCGAGACCAGGTTGCCGCCAATGGCCGTGAAGTTGAAGGGGGAGATGCTGTAGACAAAGCCCTCAAGAGGACGCCAGTCAGTGCGTCCATGGTGGCTCCTGGAGTTGTACTCGGGCTGCTTGTCGTAAATCTCCTGTGCGAACGCCACGTTGAAGCGGAAGAAGTCTGCCAGCTCGGCGGCGGCATCGATCTCTGCTTGCCAGGCGTTCTTACCCTGGCCCAGCATGGTGGCAGCCATGATTTCATACCGGTACTTTTTCGACACGAGCTCGGCGGCCCGGAGGAAGACGGCAGCTCTGTCGACGAAAGGCTTGTCTGCCCATGCTTGTTTGGCCGCTAGAGCATCGCTAATGGCCTGCTTGACATCTTCCTCGGAGGCAGGCGCGAACTCAGCGATGACTGTCTGGTGCTCCGATGGCAGAGTGTAGCTTTCTAGCTTTGTGGAACTGCTTCTAGCCTTTGCCTCTGTGCTACCGACGCTGGGCACGCGCTTGGGCAGCTCTTGTCGTAATTTCGCCAGAGCGGCGACGAGTTCCTTGCGCTCAGGCGAGCCAGGCTCGTAGTGTAACTGAAACCATATCAGGCATCGCGTGTAGGCAAGATGCTTCCGCGGAACTCACATTGGGCTCATTGAATGGAGCTGGAACTCTGTAGTTACCAGAAGTGAGAGAGCGCCGCTGTTGGACCAATGGCGACAGCGTATTTGGGCGTCTGCAAGCTGCCAGAGATGGCGAGCGAACGGCTCTCGCAGCGTGACGCACAGCAGGGACGATGGCCATGTCTGGAGACTTGTGTGTCGAGAGCTGAAGAAGTGCTGGGCGTGGAGTTGTGGAAGCAGCAGGGGCTCTTCAACGGGAAAAGGCTCGTTGTCACCGTGTCGGAGCCGTCCTGCGAGGGCTTCTTCAAGTACTGCAACATCCTTGCTCGGCCTGCTTGCTCGGTGACTTGATTCCGTAGTAGAGGCCTGGTGAGCCGTAGAGACCGAAGCCGCGTGATGGCCTTTCGTTATCGGCCCACGCAGGTGGGATGCGGCACACCCATCTCGGAGCGGCTTCCGAGCTTGGCCAACCGCACCTCGTCCAGCTGAGGTCGACGCTCGGAGGGGCTTCAACCTTCCAGCACCAAGTCAACGGCATGGAATACTGTTTGTAATGGATGTCGCAGTCTTCGGATCCGGCATAGCGCTTGGAGCGCTGGCATGACACAAGACCTTGTTGAGAGAACGACAGCGCCGCGACAAGACAGCGAGCTAGCACTTAAATCCGGACGCGCAAGTCGTTCTGGAGACTTCATGTACTTGGTACATACACATCTCTATCATTTCTGAAAATCCCTGCCTAGGACCAGACTCCTTTTCTAAGACTTCATTCAAACTCAATTCACCACCCTATCCATCCTGACTGCTGTGTTCTTTTACAGGTTCCCCTCTAGCCAAAGCCATGGGTAGCCCCGTTCACCAGACTTTAACGTAGCTGAGGAATCGGCGCCATGTCGGTAGGCCGTGGTACGCGTCGAGCTCCTTGAGGTCTGCAGTCGACAACACGTTGCGCCCGGTTCGCAAGTCTGCCGTTGCTGGATCACGCCAGGGCGTCTTGAACAAGATCTTGTAGCCGATGGACATGCCCAAAATGAGCCATATACCGAGCGTGTACTGGAAAAAGTTTTCCACGCTGAATTCGCTCAGAGGAGCGTTCTGAGAGAGTATTAACAAAGCCAAGCCAGCACCCGTGTTCTAGACGAGACCCACCTTTGGTACGATGCCCAGGACGAAAGATGAAATCAGCAGCAGAATGCATATTGTCATCAGCCATCCTGGCGCAAGTGGCCAAGCTGTCGACTTCCACGCGTACACCTGGTTGAAGAGAGGGTCTCCCTGGGCCTCGATCGCCTTGTGGAAGCGCCAAGAAGTGAACGCGACAAGCATCCAATTGAGAAAATACGAGGTAGCCGTGATCTGGATCAGCCAGCCCAGCGCCACCTTACCACCACCTGAATCAGAAGTCAGCAACCCAAAAATATCCAGTCTCGCATTGGACATACGTACCGGAGAGGTTGATGTAGGCGAACACCACACCCGCACCGCACGTGATGTATAGAGCTCGGCGTGGTCGACCCTGTTCGTCAACGCCGGCGAACCACTTTGAGATCAAATTCTCGAGTGCCATACAGCGGAGGACACGGGAAGACAGATAAATCGATTCTGCCGCAATGGCAAGTACACCACACATGATGCCAGCGTTGACAATGTCTGGGAGATACTTGATTCCTGCCCCCTCGATGGCAATCACGAATGGTGAAGCCGTCACACCATGCCCACCGAGCAGGCGTTGATCGTCGGATCGCACGAGCAGGCCAATGAATATGATGCTGGCAATGTAGACAATACTTACACGGTAAGGCACTAACTTTGTCGCATGCGCCATGGAGTACCGTGGATTCTTGACTTCACCGCCAATGACGCCAATGAAGATCTGGTCACCCACGGCCCAGGTTGCCAGAATGCATGCGCCTGCAAAGCCCTGCTGCGATGTCAGCACAGACTCCCGCTCTTGCACCATGATTGACTCACCGGGAAACCATTCTTAAAGGCCGGAAGAGATGTCCAGGTCGAACCGTCGTTGACGTGACCTGTTGGCCCAGCCCCGCAAACCAATGCCAAGGATGTGAGAATCAAGATTACGAATATAATTAGCTTAATCATTGATGTAAAGTATTCGAACCAGGCAAAGACGGTGTTCGGCATGGTAAAAATCAGCAGGCAGGCGAAGAGGAAGATGCTCACTACGAGTAATGTGTCAGCCGCTGCTCACAGCATTCAAAAGCGTGAGCGATGTACTTACAAGATGCTGCCAGCGGAAAATCACCGCCGGACCATAGGCCGACGAGAATGTGGAAGAAGGCAGCTTCAGAGCCCACAATTGCAGTCCAACCTGATGACCGTCAGCAGAATCAACATTTGAATATACTATGCCACCCACCAAGCCATTCAGCAAAACCAGCACCAAAGGCTACTGCTGGATCGACCCAACGATTCGCAAAGTCAATGTAGTTGCCCGAGACGGGGAAGGCAATGGTCATTTCAGCAAGAGCTTGCAAGACAGCCCAGACACAGCTGCACACCAGACTGTAGGCAATCAAGATGCTTCCAGGACCCGCTATTGCCAGCGCCGAACCGGAACCAATGAAGATACCAGATCCAATGTTAGAACCAAGCGAGATAATCTACAGGATCAGCAGATCGTCCAGCTTTGTTTGGCATGGCTGAAGACGTACGTGCATCTGCTGGGTGGTGAAGGAGCGACGATACTCGCCATGCTCTCCGGCGGCGACTGAGACATCACCTTTGATGTCGCTCTGCACAGTAGTAGTTTGTTGCAGGGCGTACTTCTGGTCAGCATCAGCTGAAGGGGGGTTGGATTGCGACGACATTGCGTACACGTCAAGTGGGGCGAGACTAGACAAGGTTTCAAGGAGGTCAGAGGACGTGGAATCGCTTAAAAGAGGCCAAGCTGGAGAATATCAGGTATGGCATCTGGCTTTGGTGGTGGTACGGGTCGTATCATTTCTGTGCGGCTCGGATGGATCCCGGGTGCCGTCGGATGGCAAGGAAGCTGATGTGAGGGGGTCAAAAGGTACTTTTTCGCTATATAGCAGCCCGGCGTTTCCTGGTGAGTCGACTTTGTGCTTACAGCACACGCGCCCCTCCCCTCCAAGTCTGGTTCGATAGCAGTTTCATCATCATTCGGTCTTTGACAAACATGGCACACCGCGTGGGCATCATTGGGTGTGGTATGTACGGTATCACGGTTGCAATTGCAGGGGAATTGTGCTGATATGGCGACACAGGGTTCATGGGGACAGCCATCCTGGTGGGCATGCTCAATGATACAAAACGACCCGAAACTCAGTTCATTGCAAGTGTGCGTAGCGAGCAGTCAGTTGCGCGTGTGCGGCAGCGCGTTGAAGGTCATGAGCAGCGGGTGCAGGTTGTGCAGGGCGCCGAAGGAGTGCGCAGCGCGGCGAGGCAAGCCGACGTGATATTGCTTGGATGCGCACCAGGTGATCTTATCGCGCTGGCGGCAACGCCAGGACTCACGGAAAGCTTGAGGGGCAAGACAGTGATCAGCCTGCTGGCGGGCGTCAGCGTGGCAGCGGTAGGCGAGGCACTTGGGCCTGCAAGCAAGGAAACGAGCATTGCTCGGGCGATTCCTACGCTGGGGGCACAAATCGGTACGTCGGTGACCTTGCTGGCGGAGGGGGCGCCGCGCGAGGTGGAAGAATTGCTGTCGAGCATGGGAGAGGTCGTGGTAGTACCGGAGCGGCAGATGAACGAGACCACGGCCATTGGGGCGGTGTGCCATGCGCTCATCATTGCGTCGATTGACGCGCTGGTGGACGCAAGCGTGGCGGAGGGCCTGAACCGGCCAGCGGCGGCCCAACTGGTGTCAAAAACGCTCAAGGGGGCATGTGAGCTGGTGGACCGGGGGGCCATGAGCCCAGAACAACTCAAGGCGGCCATGTCGACGCCGCAGGGAATCACCATCAACGCTGTCCTGCGCCTACATCAGAACGGCGTCCCCCATGCTGTCGCTGATGCCACGCGCGCCGCCGTCCAATACGCAAAGAGCATGGGAGGCTAGTCGCCCCCAATCTGATAATGTATCATCGTTGATATCTCTGACCCCACTCTACGCTCGATTCTACCCCGCAACCTGCGAATCGTCTCATATACGCCCTCGCCATAGCAGCAGCCCCATCTCCACCAGCCCCAGCAGCGTGAGTCCGCCTCGCAATGCAATCGTCGCCCACCGCGGCTGCCAATCCACGAAAGCGAGCAAGAGTCTCCAACGCGTACGTCCACCCCTGGCTGCTCCTGCCGCCCTCCCTGCTGACTCACCTTCTCCGCCTTCCAGCTGTGCGCGCTGCCGCCAACACAAGATCAAGTGCTCTGGAAAATATCCTTGCGAACAGTGCACAAAGCGCGGTAATGCATGCAACTTCGACCCGGCCAGCAACAAGATCCTAGTCGAGTCCAGGTAGGGGTCCACCGCTCGTCTCCACTTGTCCAACTGCATCGTCTGACACCGCTGCCGTCTGCAGTTACCTCGAACGCCTCGAGCGACAGGCTGCCGCACGCATCGTCGGATTTTCACAACCCGACGACGATTCATCTCTGCCCCCACGACCCTCACTCCGCCCACACCAACGCTCGCTCTCTACTACCAGCGTCACTGCCGCCTCAGCTCACTGTACTGCCATCCCTGCCCATGTTGAGCAACTCAAATCACTTACTGCCTTTAGCCTTACCCACTAACCTTCCTCAGGAGCAGCCCTCGGCCGACGCCTACACCCGGCGCTACTCCGAAACCATCCATGCGAGACCTGCCCTGTCCTCTACTCACCAACATCATCCACACCAGCAACAACAGCAGCATCATGCCCTGCATGACAACAGTAACACTGAAGAGGGAGGCTCCTCCATCGCCCCCGACGAGATCTCTCACAACCCGCTCCTGCCTGGCAATTCCCCCTCTTACACGTTTGACGCCGCAGGCAAACTCGGTATGTGTGCTCTTTGTACTACCTGAGACTATCCCACTAAAGGAAGGCCCTTCTCAGTCTTCCTTGGAACTTCCTCCAATTGGTCGTTTGCCCGAAGAATACTGGGCATGATCTACGAAAGAGTAGGCAGCTCATGCATGCCCTCGTCAAGCCTGCTTTTTGAAAGCGCTACTTATGACTTGGGCTGGGATGGCCGCCGCGACAATGTTGTCGTCGAAAATGCCTCACTACCTACAGCAGACTACGCCATTTTCTTGATCAATGCTGTCAAATTCCACTGCGGCCGCCTGTTTCACGTCTTTGACGAGCAGACATTCATGTCTCACTTCAAACGATTTCATGACTCGGACGACGCAAAAGGAGACATTCCAATTCTTTGGTATGTTCATTATCTGCTGATACTTGCATTTGGAAAGGAGTTTGTCGTACGGGCTGCCAAGGGTCGCAAACCTGCCGGAGCAGACCTGTACGTCAAGGCGGCGAAACTGCTACCAGATATCATTTACTTGCGGACGGATCCCATACAATCCATCGAGATCTTGATATGCGCCGCTCTGTACCTACAGTGTCTCGATCTAAGGAGTGGCGCGCACAACATGGTGAGCCATCCCTGCTTTGGCTAGTTGAGCAATTCTGACTTTGGCAAAGATTGGCCAAGCTATGAGGCTTTGTCTGGAGAACGGAATGCACACCGACTTCACTGCGGAACACCTAGGAGATGAGGCATTGATTAGGTCGCGCAGTGCTTGGTGGACCGTATACATTCTTGATCGGCGGATTTCTGCTCTTATGGGTACACCTGTATCTATCTCGGATGAGGATATTTCAGCTTCTATCCCTGTCTATCCAGGTTCTTCAAAGGTTTCTGCTGCGCTTGCTCATCACATTCAGCTTTCGAAAGCGACTTCCGCAATTTTGCATAGTAAGTCCTCCTGACCCCGGAGCTACGTTTCCCGCCCATCAGCTGACCTTTGGGCGCAGCCGTGTACAGTAAGGACGGCAAGGAAAGGAGCAAATTCTTTGACAGTGTCAAGGATGGAATCAAGATAGTAGCCGAAGGAAGCGAAGAAAGGAGCAAGTACTTCCCACTAGATTTGCAGAATTGTGAATTCGGAATCTGTAGATTATCAGCTTACTTGCATCTTTTTCACCACCAGGTACGTTGGCTCCCAGGTCATCTGCTGGCTTAGACTGACTTCAGCCTAGACTTTGATTCTTGCCACCAGGCCTTTCCTTTTCTCCTTTTGGCAGCGACAAATTGATATACAAAGGTCTCGGAGAACGCTGCCGGGGACCAGAACGCAGATGATTCTGAGGGTCTGCGTGAATTCTGCCAAGCAGATTATCAGTATAGTCAGTTCTCTGAGAGAGCAGACCCTTTTAGGTAAGCTTTTGAAAATGGCGGTGATGGCTGAATTTCGACGAGATTCGATTGCTGACTCTCGAGATTCAGATAGCTTCATACCCTTCGATCGAGAGGCTGTCTATTCGGCTGCTATCATTTTGAGTATCACAGCAACGATCGACGAGAGCGTTCACACCGAAAAACCACACTGGCTTGATAAGGCCTATGATGTCCTTGACGATATGACATCGCGGGGAAATTTGATAGCACCCTTCCACAAAGTGGAGTTGCAGCTACTGAATGACGCCATGACACAGCTTGACAATGCCCATGCGGCTCCGGAAAGGTCAGAAAAGTTAGGACATGGCAACGCAGATGCGCACGTCTTATCAAATGACGGGACAATCGACCACCTGTCCATGGCAGCCGACGAGCTTGGCGACGTCGATTCCGATGAGTGGTTCGGTAGTGAGAACATGCTATCCTTTGCGGAAGCCTTCAATTTCAGCCAACTGGAGGCACTTCCTAGCTGATAGCGGCCGATTTGAATAGAATAAGCTATGCCGACTCCGCAAATCCCACCTTGCACCTCGATCACGAGGCCCCGTGACAGCGATACCTGGCCAGATTCATCGATTTGTTGCCAGAAGCCGAATCGGTTGTGTATTCCGGTATCATGACCAGGAGTATAAGGTCGATAGGACTGGCATGCCTATCTCAAAGTAGTCGTCCTGCTCCCTCTCAACTTGACTGCCACCGAGAGTCAGGAGTGTATCCAAAGACGCACATTTGCCTTTGCTCTCCGGCCATTCGATCTATTTGAATATGGCAAAGTCCCAAGTCGCCCATATCCTCATACGACCAACTGCTGGTGCTATATCACTCCGTATTAGCGGATTATTGCGAAGTCAAAGTCGCAAACACACTTCTGTCGCATCCAAGGCCGAATCGCCCTTTCAATTGGACGCACCTACAGCTGTCGTACCAAAGGAGGCCACTACTGATCTCTCCCGGATCCCGACGTTCTCAATCTTTCGCAGCGCAGTGCTTGGAGCTCTTTTCACACAGCCAGCACTTATCAAGCTCGCAATTCCCCTTGTGAAGCGTATTGCCGAGTCGGAGTCTCTCGTTCTCAACCCCGACCGGAACCCCGTTCTCAAGACGGTTCTCAAGCCCTTCTTCTACGACCAGTTCTGTGCCGGTACTCGCCAAAGCCAAGTCGCCCGGACCCGCGAAGCCGTTCGAGGGATCGGCTTCGCTGGAGTTGCGCTCTGCATTGGACGTGAAATTCAGATTTCGGACAAGGAGCTACATTCTACTGTACATGGTGCTCGCGATATTGCCATTGACGAATGGCGAGATGGGAATCTGGAGACGCTGGAGATGTGCGAGCCCGGAGATTGGGTCGGTGTGAAGTAAGTCAGCCCTCTTACCCCGCGTCAGGTCAATACAACTCGCGTCTGCCAATCGTGACGTTCCTGCGAGGGTCCCTGCAGACGTGCGTATGACTCGACTCTCGACAGAGGCACTTCCGAAGCTCCATCCGCCCGGCATACTGACATGTCTCACAGACTTACTGGAGCGGGCGTTGATGTGACGGAAGCGCTTTTGCGCAATGAGCCGCTTCCAGCCAAATTCATAGACGCTGTGGACCAGCTTTGCAGCCGTGCTCGCGAGAAAGACGTCCGCATCTGGGTGGATGCTGAACAGCAAGCAGTGCAGGCTGGAATTGACACATTTACCATCGACCTGATGCGCCGATACAACCGAGACGGACACGTCGTGGTGTACAACACGTTGCAAGCCTACCTCAAGGCCGCTCCAGAGAAGCTGCGACGCCAACTTTCTCTTGCAGCAGCCGAAGACTGGACGCTAGCTATCAAACTGGTACGGGGAGCATACATTGCCAACGACCAGCGCGACCTGATCCACGACAGCAAGACGGACACCGACCGATGCTACAACACAATCGTTCGCGATATCCTATCTGGGTCCAATCTCGGATTCGATCAGGCAGCCAGATTCCCATCGATGCGGCTCTTGATAGCGGGTCACAATCCCGAGAGCGCCATGGGTGCGGCACAACTGACAACCCGCCTCGCCGAGCAAGGCAGGCTGAAGGTTAATCCTGATTTTGCACAGCTTCAAGGCATGGCGGATGCCCTCGGATGCCAGCTGCTGCAGTACTTTGAAAACCCGGACAACATCCGCGGCACAGGATGGAGTAAGGAGCAGGTACCAAAGATGTACAAGTGCCTGACATGGGGAAGCCTACAGGAGTGCATGCAGTACCTGTTACGCAGAATGATCGAGAACAGCGGAGCAAGCGAGAGGATGCGCGACAGTCTGTCGGAGTACTCGGCTGAGCTGCGTCGACGACTCGCCCGACCATTTCGGCTGTCGTAGATGGATACCTCGAAGGTAGAGGGCAGCATCTGTGGTCAGAGACGGAGCATTGCGCCTGACCGGGGAAGGGTGTTACATGATGCCAATGTTCTGCATTGCAGGCGGCAGTCGAATAGGGTTTTTCGGAGTTGCGATCCGCGTGGGTAACGAATGTGCATGATTGACGATTGGCCTTGCTTTGCATCCGTGTCGGCTTTGTCTTCCGTGCTCAGTGGTGCTGCTGTCCTTTGCGCTGCCCTGGCCTCCCTGCCTCCCCTTTCGTCCGTGAGAGAATCACACGCGTCGCCTGACGGGCATCGGACCGGCGTCCGTGGACACAGACACTGCAGCGCGATGGGCTGTTCCGCACCGAAAAAGGAGTCGTCTCGGACTTGGATGGAGTATAGATAGAGACAGACGAGCTGCAAGAAAGACAAACCACCACCACCCTCACCACGCCCCAAGGCCCGCCTGGTAGCTTCTGCCGTAGCTCCCTCCCTTCGCACGCTAGCTCGCCCGCCTACGCTGCACACCAGTCCCACCAGCGTAATAGTGTCGCCAGACTTGTGCCGACTAGTCCACACTGCGTCTCAACGGCGCCCACTTACTCAGCAGCAGACCACCAATCGATCCGGGCCCTACCAGAGCTCCCAGATGTCTCGGGATCCGTCCTCAGCTTCCACTTCCACCACCACCTCGTCCTCGGCCTCGTCTTCCGTTTTAGCTAGAGGAATCGCCCGACTCGATCAAATCTCACGCACACTGCTCCCCTCGCAGCCTATTTCTACTTCTGCATCCACCCTTGTCTCGGCTGATCCTCCAGCAAATTCCACCGCAGCCAGCATGACAGCAAACGGCACACCCCAATTCCAACCGCCGCCCGCTGGCGTCTACACGCCCGCGATAACATTCTTCAACCGTGACACCGACACGATAAACTACGACGCCCAAGCAAAGTACTTTTCCTACCTTGCCTCCACTGGCCTGACGGGTCTCGTCATTCTCGGCACAAACGCCGAGACCCTCTTGCTCACCCGCGAAGAGCGCAAAGCCCTGCTCGTGCTCGCGCGGAAATCCGTCCCGCCTGGCTTCCCCATTATAGCGGGCGTGTCGGGCCACTCGAATGCGCAGGTGCTCGAGTATATCGCCGACGCGCACGACGCCGGTGCCGACTATCTGCTCCTCCTCCCGAGCGCGTACTTTGGCAAGCAGACCACCAACGATGTGGTTATCTCCTTCTTCGACGACATTGCATCCAAATCGCCTGTGCCTATACTAATCTATAATTTCCCCGGCGTGACCAACGGTCTAGATCTAGATAGCACAATCATAACGACCATTGCACAGCGCCACGCGAATATCGTCGGTGTGAAACTCACATGTGGATCCGTGGCCAAAATCGCCCGGCTGGCAGGCGTGTTCCCACCCACGCGCTTCGCCGTCTTCGGCGGCCAGTCTGATTTCCTGCTGGGCGGTCTGGCGGTCGGGTCGAGCGGGTGTATCGCTGCGTTTGGCAATATATTCCCTCGATCAGTAGTGCGCCTGTACGAGCTGTGGAAGGCAGGCAAGAATGCAGAGGCGTTGAAATTGCAGCAGACGCTCGCGCTGGCGGAAGCGCCCACCAAGGCTGGCATCGCCGCGACGAAATACGCCACTGCGCTCTTCACTGCGCCGAGGGCGGGGATTCAGGGGGCTGAGGGGCTGTTGTTGCCCCGGAAGCCGTATGGTGATTTGGGTGCGGGGAAGAAGGACGAGATTCGAGGGGAGATTGGCCGGGTTGCGGGCCTGGAGGATGAGCGGTGATGCAGGACCTAGATATGGGGTTTTTGTGCATTTGGTGCAATTTTCCCGCCAATTTGGCACGCCCCCGCGGCATTGTCATAATGAATCATGTCTGACGCCCATGGCCGCTTTCCGTCCTGAATCATGTCAGTGGATCTTGATAACAAGTGTATGTATTTGTTGATTACACGACGCCGTTCAAGGGCACAAATCTGCTCCATCCTACGCAAAAAGGAGTATCAATATGCTAGGTTTCAAAGCCGCGTAGGGGCGATCAGAAACAAAACGTACAAAATCACCACATCGCTACCGCGTGGCATCAGTACACAAGCTTCGTGCCCTGCATAGCACGCGATGCGGCTTAAAGATTGACAACCAGGGGCAGGAGACAAAGCTACCATACTGGGGTCGTGTACGAAATACATTTGTTGCGCTGTGCTGTGCTGTGCTACACTATTTTAGCAGTTCTATTCATCATCATGTCCAAGATGGGTTTGTTCAGGTCGCCAACCACGTTACCTCTTACACCCAACAAACACTCCGTCCAAGCTATACAAGAAGTAAAAGAGATTTTCGAGCGTTACACGCGGCTGCTATCATGCGAGCGTGATACTGACAAACGACCTCCCAGTCCCAAATTTTTGTTGTACGCCACTCCCGCCAACGCGTGAAACCGTACATTTATACAGGCCGTTAACCCTGAAACGCTGAAACGCCATCTCGTGTGACCGCGACCCGGCGCAAGGTCTTCCCATCGAACAAGGTCTAACCCAAAGCTCCAATCATTCTAATAGTATGTACCGTCGAATGCTCGTAGGTCCTTGAACATGGGACTCTCGTAGAATTTCACCATTGAGTCCCAAGCATCTTGGAACAGGTCAGAGGTCCAGGGAACGAGGTCGCCAAAAGCCCACAGCTTCTCGTGCACAATCCTGAGACTGTTTTCTTCGTCCATTTGAGGGTAGAAGCCGTTCCACTTGCGATCAATGTAGTGCATGGGAAAAGGGCCGTCCTTTGCGAACATCAGGTTAAGGTATGCCTGTTCGGCCTGCTTATTGTCGAATCTGTCGGTGAAGAGGCTATTGCGCATCAATCGTTGATGCATACCGAGGTCGGGCTTGATGACCATGACACCAGCATTGATTCCCTCGTGCGGCTTCGCCTGGACACCGGTGAAGACATAGTCGCAAATACCAGGTAGATACTGCTGTTCATCCTCGGAAATAAGGTCCTTCTTGCACTTCTGTACAGGTGCAACGTCGAAGATGTCGTCAATGTTCGCGATAGGAAAAGCGTCTAGGTCCAGGAATGCGATCTTGGAGAAATCCGTCTCTTTCCACATGTTCAGCTTCGAAAAGAGGTCGCGCCAACGAGCCCAAACCTTTTCTAGAGGATCCCAAGGCACAAGCTCAAGCTCTTTGACAATGGCACCGGCGCCCTGAAGCATATCACGCTGGTTGGATTCGATATGCGGCGCAACGAAGACAATGACGGGATATTGTGTCGAAGCCGACTTGACGTCCCAAAGTAGACGGTAGACCATTTGTTGTGCTGCGACAAAGTAAGGGTCATGGATAGAGCTGTTGCGCGTGGACAGATAAGTCGCAAAGGCTGGGCGGCCGGGGCCCAGATAGTTGTGCGGCTTATATTTTGTGAGTCTATCATAATGAATGATAGGCGGGCTGAATGGCAAGTTCTCCTGAAACTGGAACCACGACTGGTCGAATCTATCGTCGGTAATCTCATCTGCATCTGGGATGTAGATTGGTAACACGCTGGCCTCTTTTCTGAAAGCTGGCGCAAAAGGGTCGACGGCATTTGGGAAGGGGCTCTTGGCTTTGATCTTGTAAGCTTGCTTCTCGAGTAGTAAGACTTTCTCCAGGGCCATGTGCCTCTGATCTTCCGTCTGTCTGCTGAGGTTCTCTCTCAGCTTGGAGTCTGCGACTTCAGGGAAGGCCTCCAAGACCTCCTTTTCCTCTGAGACGAGGCCAGGTGTTTTGTCGCTGAGAGTCGGGTCATGGTAATCGACGGGTATCGGTGGCAAGACATCTGCCTCTTCCCATGTGACGGCGCGCTCGTCAGCAGCGAGGTGTGCTCTTGCGTTGATGTGTATTGAGGTTGAAAAATAGAATATGGACAGAATGAGAATGGCGCCGATGACGAAGTAGGCCCTTGTGAGGCCCGGCATGGTCATTGAAGCTCACCCCGCTGGGGTGGAGCGACGAAAGGTACGAAAGACACGATGAGAGTCGCCAGGGATGGTGTCGGTGGTTGTCTCAGGAGGAGCCGAGGCTTGCGAGTCAAGCCGATCGAGGCAGGCGACGGAAGCGGCGGGAGAACAGGAGGAGGGTGGATGGGGTAGGCAGCGGACAGGAAAATGAGCGTTGTGATGGTCAAGAAGAGGGCATATCGTCAAGGCGATGGATATGGCTGCAGGAGTGGGTCTGATGAGGCAAGGGAATAATGGGCGGAGGTGGGAGAAGGAAATGTGGATTATTTGCGGAGAAGCTGATCAGTCCAACTTGGCTCCGCGCCACCAATGTTCGGCTGTTGGGAGGTGGCCAATGGACGGGCGATGGTAGTGCTAGACCCTTACACGGACCTGGACGATCTCCCGTCGGAGGTCAAGAGCACTAGGCGACTAGGGAGAAAGGCAACGTCGCAGAGGATGAGTGTATGGATTAGTACAACTTGCAACAGAGCGACTACATTGACAGGCAGGTGCTGTAGCACGTGTGGGTAGCGAGCATGCTTCCAGTGGCAGGCGCGTTGGACAGCGCCCCAGTGCGCCCTCATTGCGGCCAATGAGGCATTCAACTCAGGGCATCCTGGCATCTCCATCCCGGCAGCCTCGCCTCTTCCCGTCCTGCTCTTTCCAGCTGAGTTGATGTTGTCTTCGCTCCTCTATACCTACCTTCCGATTGCCTGAGCGGGCCGCGCTGCAAATACCTCCGCCGCAATGCCCAAGGTCAGCATGGACATTCACAGCCGCAAGGTACCTCTGCACGTCTTCCGCCCAACCCAGAGCCCGCGAAGGCTGCGTCAGAGGAGTGCTTGGCTGGTCCTCGCTTTCTGGCTGATCATCTCCGCCTACCCTTCCTACCTCTACTGGACGAGGGGCTTATCGCCGCGCCATTCTGTAAGTCCAGACTGTGAGGCATCGCGTCCGCAAACTCACCTGTATTGCAGAAAGCGTCGCCGCCTCAAGCGACCGTTACAGAGACTCTCATCATTCCAGAGCTGCGGCCCACTGCCGTCCCGGGCGCTCTCGACCCAGACCACCATGATCAGCATCAGGATAGGATCAATGATCTTGTCGACACTTTTCGACACTACAAGACCTCCGAGACTTGTAAATTCTCCTCTTTGGATCTGCATGGCCCTTTCGACCCTCTCTGTTCCTCCAAAGAGCAGCTGCTCGATGCCATGTCAGGCGGCGGACGCCTGGGTCTCGATGCGCCTTACTCACCCAGAGGATGCGACATGCGTTGGTTCAGCACTGACGAAATCTGCTCTATCCTGACCAAGTTCGACAAGGTCTTCATCTTGGGCGACAGCATGATGCGAAACCTCGCTACAGCCCTTCATATCTTGCTACGAGGCGATCTCGTCAACGGTGGCCGCGCCACATGGCGAGAAAGCCCGCCGAAACTCGATTGCAGCTGCAATGGTCCGTTTGAGAATTCAAACTGCAGCGACTATTCGGTTGCCACTACACGTGTGGTGCTAGAAAAAGCGCCCGACATTTTGCTCTGTCCCAAAGGCTCACCTGCTGTCATTGAGTGTGCGTCTGATCACGAAAACGCTCACTGTGGAAATCTCTAATCACTTTGCGCAGTCAATCATCTTCTCGAGTATCCCATCAAGGACATCGATCTACAAGAATTCAAGCACTACTTGCCCTCCCGACGTCCGCGAAAGCCATTGGCCTTTGTAATGGGCGGTGGACTTTGGAATGATCTAGTGCAGGATCAGACCATTGCTTGGATAGACCAAGTGCTGGGAGCTATCGAGGAGAAAGCGCCATATCTGAAGGAACCCGGTGCTACCTTTTCGAAATTATTCCTTACGCCGAACGCTGCAGGCCCAAACAAGCCTTTTATTTTTCAGGCGCGCCAGGGCAACATTGCCCTCTCAGAGTTTGAGAACCAAATGCGTCCTCGAGTGCAAGAAAAAGGCTTTGATCACCTGGGGACCTATAATGCTAGCATACAAACTCACAACCCCGACGGAACGTAAGTGTAATGTCGTTTACTCGAGGCTGACGGATACATAACTGACTCTCCACACAGGCATGGCAGTATAAAGCTAAATCTGCTGAAGGCTATGATGGTCCTGAACTGGCTGAACGCTCTCAAGGCATAGCAGGGGTTGCGGGTTTTAAGGGTGTAAGTGAACAGGTACTAGCATTGCATAGCGTCCGCTGCTGTGGAGCGTTCAACGTAGAGTCTGTGTAAATCCTCACCAGCCGCTCCTTACGACGCTCGTGCTCTGTGCGATGCGTGTGACCAAGATGAAGCCATTATAGCCCGAAAGTGAAGCTGACGAAGCCAGGGGTCATGTGAGGCGGTCCACGATGGGGGCGTGCAAGAGCCTTGCAGAAGCCTTGGCCTTGTTGCGATCCACAGGGTTACTCAAGGTCAATTCCTTGCCCATCAAGCATTATTGGAGCTGAACCACGATCGGCCTTGACACGGAACTGTAGTTCCAGGTGGAGTCGAGTCCTCAGGGCACTCTCAAGAACGCATTGTCACGCAACCTTGTGACAGCATTGCTATTTGCAGTATTTGTGCAAGAATAGCTGCCCAGGTACCCCGGCTGTTGTCATACAGACCAGTGGCCATGTTGCAGATGCACATGGGCCATGCCTGTCCACTCATCGCCGTCGCCGCGTGCTCTGCTGTGTGTTGTCAGATCCTGTTGACACGCTCCTACCTCAATCTCACGCTCTTGTGGTAATCTGAGCTCGCGACTGACTGTTAATTGCTTCCTTCCCTTTCACCACGGTGACGCTCTCGTTACTTTCACCACTTTCCATGGCTCGGTAATGATCATCACGCACTGTTGATTACAGTGGAGTCTGGACTCAGCTTGCCCTGTGCGCCTCACACCAGGACCATGTACCCTTTCGCTTCTTCCACCACACGCATTCGCCATGGCCGTACCTCCTCTTCGCAAACTGTGTTCGAGACGATACATGACCTCAAGTACGGGCAAAAGCAGAGGTCAGCTCCGTGGTGCTGGGGAAAAATGCCAAAAGCCGTCCAGAGGCGCTGCATATACTTGTTCATTTTAGCTGCCCTCTTTGTGCTCAGCTGGACCACTGCTGGCTACCACGGAGCCCACAAGAGAGCCACAAGCGCCGCAGATCGCCATCGCAGGTGGGTCGCACGACGACAAGGTAGTAATTGGCCAGGGTGGAACAACATCTCCCGCATATTCGCGTTGTGAGTGACATGACTCGTCTGCAGCCGCCAAAACATCACTCACATGCTTTGCAGCGGTGACTCTCACACAGACACGGGCTTCAAACCTCATGGTGTCCAGCCGAGTCGATTCAATCCTCTCGGCAACCCCTACTTCCCTGGTCGGACCTTCAATTATGGTCTTAACTACCTAGGTCACCTCACAGCGACTTTTAACGAGAGCTTCATCAAAACGCACTCGCTGGCCAAGGAGCAATCCGTTATCCTGCGGAGGGATATGGTGATGTGGTCAGCCCCTACCCTAAGGGAGCAGGTAGAAGACGTCTTCTTCACACGCTATGGCCGCAGCCAAGCACCTGGAAGATATAATATGCGTAATAGCTGGGCTCCAGACGATTCCCTGTTTGTCTTCTTTGCGGGCACTGATGACCTGGTTCATGAGTTTACAAATCGCGTGGGGAGCAGAAACGATACACTGTTTGAAATGGTCATGGACGAGTACTACCACAGTCTAAAGCGCGTAAGGGCCCAGCCGTACAAGTGTAGCCACAGTGCATGAACAGCTGACAATTGGGCAGATCCACGAGTTTGGAGCTAGGCATTTCCTCATCATATCGTATCCGCAGATGGAGGTGGCGCCCACGATACGCATGCGCGAGTTTGAGAGGACATCGTACCTCAAGCTGGGCGGGGAGCTCGTGGATCTCAATGGGCGTTTAGCCTTCATGGCCGCCAAGTTTGCCGAAGCGCACTCAGACACATCAGTCTTCTACTTTGACTCGTACACATTGGGCGTCAATGTCGGTCACGATCACAAAAAGTTCCCAGAAACAGCCGAGTACAAGCGTATGGAGGGCTACTGCTACCCATACGCGGAGCGTAAGGATGTGCTCGATACAAATCAAGACATCTGCGGCAACAAGCTGGCGGAATTCTACTGGCGCGACGGCGAACATCAGACAGAGCCATATCATCGCTTGATGGCCCGACTGATTGTTGAGCAGATCAAGGACGGACGAAACGTAAGTCCCCACCTGAAGCCATGTACGACGCCACAGTGCTGATGCATTGCACACCTAGTCTCTGCCATATGACTTTCCCTGAGAAGTCCCAATGGCAGATCGCATCAACGAACAGGGCCATCAGGGTCTATTCTCAGGAGGCGCGACACGCAGCTTGCTTGATAAGCCTGTCAACAGGCCTGGATGCAGTCCGTGACTAATAAAGGCTGGACGTGGTCTGAGGTAATCATGGAGGTGAAAGAATGCCGCTGAGCTAACAGCCGATTGGCAGGAGCGCGGGGCACGTCATCTGTATTAGCATTGAGCATCGTTTTACCCATTGACTGCTTAGAAAGCAGCTTGAACGCGAAAAGTCGCAATGACATCTTCCCTATAAGAACCTCTTTGATTCTCATTCTGTACATGTTTCTGTAGCACCCTCGCATCGTAGCACACACAAGATGACGACTACAGCAAACGTCAGCTCTCACCACGGCCTCCAAGAGCCGCAAGAGAACGACTATCGCGGCCAAACCATTCAGAACAGACCTGCTCGCGGCATCTCCTACTTCACGTGAGCCTGCCCGTCCAACTCTTGACTCAGATACACGAAAAACTCACCAGCCCACAGTCCCGCCCAAGACCCAATCTCTGGCTCAGCAGTCGACCCCAGCAATGCCCCCAAGGTCTTCCAACCCCTCACCATCCGCGGCTTAACCTTCCAGAACCGCATCTTCTTGTCGCCGCTATGCCAGTACTCCTCTGATAATGGCCACCACACAATGTGGCACCACGCCTGGCTAGGCGGTGTCCTAATTCGCGGACCAGGCCTCACCATCATCGAAGCCACCGCCGTCCAGCCCCGGGGCCGCATCACCCCCGAAGACGCAGGCATCTGGCAAGACTCGCAGATCGAGCCCTTCCGCCGCACCGTAGAATTCGCGCACTCCCAGGGCCAGAAGATTGGTATTCAGCTCGCGCACGCAGGGCGGAAAGCTTCCACCGTTGCGCCCTGGCTGCACTCGGGCGCCGTAGCGAGCAAAGTCGTCGGCGGCTGGCCCGACGATGTAGTCGGCGCGTCGCCCATCCCCTGGAATGAAAACCACGCCCCTGTAAAAGAACTCACACTCGACGACATTGAAGAGCTGAAGAAGGACTGGGTCGCGGCTGTCAAGCGCGCCGTGCGCGCCGGCTTCGACGTGATTGAAATTCACAATGCGCACGGGTATCTGCTGCACAGCTTCCTCAGTCCGATTTCGAACAAGCGCACCGATCGGTACGGCGGGTCCTTTGAGAATCGCACGCGGTTGACGCGCGAGATTGTGCAGCTCACGCGCGAGGCGATTCCGGACGATATGCCGCTTTTCCTGCGCATCAGTGCGACGGATTGGCTCGAGGAGAGTCTGGCTGACGAGGAGTCGTGGCGCGTGAGCGATACCGTTCGATTAGCGCAGGATCTCGCGCCCTTGGGCGTGGACTTTTTCGATGTTAGCTCGGGAGGGAATCATCCCAAGCAGCATCCGCATGCTGGACCAGCGTACCAAGCGCCGTTTGCAAAGGAGGTCAAGAAGGCGCTGGGTGATAAGCTGTTCGTTGGAACGGTGGGGTCGATTACGAGTGGAGAGTTGGCGAAGAAGCAGGTTGACGAAGGGCTGGATGCTGTGTTTGTTGGCCGCTTGTTCCAGAAGGAGCCTGGTTTGGTGTGGAAGTTTGCGGATGAGTTGGGGGTGGAGATTCACAATGCTGGGCAGATACGCTGGGCATTTGGTGGTCGGGGCAAGAAGAAATAGACGAGAGTGTTCGACTTGACTTGGTCCATGCATGTTATAGATTGTAGAAGGAGGGTCTTTGTCGTTACATAGCACTGATGCATTATGAAGTTTACGTTTAGAGTATGGTTCACCAGCGTCTGACATTGTCACGGAGCAACAAATTCTTAAAAGCCAGTCCAGTCTGTAGGATGTTGGCGAGTGACTGTACATACTTTTGATTTACAATTTACATCTACTGCTCATGAACATGACCGCTTGGGCCTTTTGCCGTGTAGTCCACGGTGACAAACGCCCTGTCCACCTCTTTCAATCCCTCCAGGCAATATTGCAGCGTCTCTGCTACGTCATGTGCATGCTCGAGCGCAGTCCTCTCGGGCAGCAGAATATCAACTTCACACCAGACACCATCACCGGCATGGTATGCGGTGACGCTCTTGAAGCTATCGACAACGCATGCAAACCGACCGCACATGAAGAGCAGCTTTCGCATCGTTTTGTCGTCGACTTGAACACCAGTCAAGCGTGCCACGTTCTCCAAACATGTCTGGGCCCAATCTGCAATGATGTACAGCGATAGCAGGCCGGCACCAACAGGATCGAGCCACCAGATGCCAAATTGATGTCCAATGAAGGGGAACGCCAGACTGACGGTGTTAAAATACACGTCCGTCTTGCAGTCCTGGACCAATGCCTGTACCTGCGTTGACTTGAACTTGAGACAAAACAGGCCAATGATGCCCTTGACGATGATTGTTGCCAGCATCGCAGCAACAGCCGTGGCGGGGAGCGTAGCCGCCTCCTTTGCCTCATCACTTGGTAACAGCTTCTTGACACTTTCTTGCAAGACCTGCAAGAAACTGACGACCATGAGGACACTGAAGACAAGGATGCCTATTGGTTCCAGTCTACGCCGTCCGATTGGGAAGCGGATGCTGAGTGCGTCCACACGCTTCTCGACTAATTTGGTCGTGGTCCAGACGATCATCGTACATAGCAAGTCAAGCGCCGAGTCGACTGTACTGGCAATCAGACTCAACGAGCTGCTGAAGAACACAGCCGCGACCTTTGCAATGAGCAGTAGGATATTGGCGATGACGTTTATGTTGACTGCCCAACCTGCCCTCTTACGCTCCTTCACACGCCTCTCGCGCTCGTCTTGCGGAAGGAACGGCTCTATGCTCTCACCTGTCTCGAACAGACCGCCGTGGGGATCCGGAACGCCGTCACCGTCCTCGTCATGAGGATCAAACGACTCGAGAATGTCGTCCGAGACGTGACGGACGATGAGATCAACCTCGAGCCAGTCATCCAGGGTATCGTTCTGCTTCTCGTAGAAGTTGCGCACCTTCTTCGAGACCTTGTTCCGCTTCATGTGATCCAGCTCAGCCTGTGATTTGCGGTAATGCTCATACGAGTCCTTTTGGACCGTAGCCTGGAGGTCTTGTTTGAACTTTTCACGGCGTCCATCTTCAATTACTGCACCAATTGCGTTACGAAACTTGGACAATGGAGGGGTTCTGCGGTTCTTCTTGGACGAGGAAGTGCCATTTTCGAGATCAGAGGACGAGTTGAAGGTAGATGAGTTGAAGGTCGAGTATGAGTTAGAATTTGCGCGGGTCTTGGGTCCCGAGGTTGTGCGTTGGAGGAGTGATTTGGCGGCGGTGGGCATGTTGAGTCTGGTGTCTGGGCAGGAAAGAGGATCAGACTCGGGTAGATGTTACTGTTGTAAGGTGTGATGAAGCAGGATGGGACGTGACGCGTCAGAAGAACTAAGTCGAGACCTTGGCACGCTTGGAATGATGACGGCGGTGACACTCGGCTGACAGCTGGTAAGTCACAGCTCGAAGGGCTCTTGAATAAGCTTTGGCGCTCGCGTGGCTTCGATCGACTAGATCAGGAACGGGCGTTCACAAGAGACTGTTGACGCGAGTTCATCTTGGAGCACAGAAAAGATGAGTGGAGACGGATTCTTGTGAGCAGAAGGGCAGGACCTGCTCTACCTATGCCGTGTATTCCGAACGCAGCTGTCATGCATGAACGCACGTATACGCGTGGCTTGACGACCAGGCTCTTTCCAAGGAAGGCTCCATGGTGACGTCGTTGTATGTGGAGTTGGAAGCTTGGCGCGAACTCACGAACGTTCCGATCGTCTAGTCTGTTTTGAGCCGCATTGTAACCTCACTTGGTCATCAAGGCACGCAGTGAACAGATCCAAGATATTCCGACCCCCTGAGGCTGACAGGGCTTTTGGTTAGGAATAGTAGGCCCTCACCCCAAGTATTCTGGGCGCTCGATTCCAGGGCTTGGAGGTCGTCGCTACACTTGAAGCGCACGTAGTCCTATATGACAATATTTCGGCGTACAATCCTGGTCTCAAATTCCCTTCCGAGGTCTGATTCAAGGTGTGTCAAATCTAGCTTCGTAGCTTAACTATCAATTTTCCTTAATGCTGTTGAGCGCCGTCGTCTTACAAGTCAGTGACTGCGCCTAGTGAGAATTGTATCCCATGAAGCTTTTTGTGCTTGTTAGGCTGTGATCACTAGACATGTCCATTCCAATATTCTGGTTGAAAACGACGCTATCCACAGTTCATTCCTAGCCTTTTTTTAAACGTGTTTGCTTGCCATCTGTCAAAGACGATAATTTCAAAACTCGCCTAGGTGCAAGAGAATCTTTTTCAGCCTTCGCACTCTGCTATATCGGTGTGACTGCCCTAAAAACTGTTCCAAATATGGTCAAACACGCAAGAAAGACAAACGTGAGAAGGGTCCCGTAATCCAAACGAAGAAGTGCGCATTGACTTATCGCTCAACATGAAAACATTGTGTGGCAAAACACGCTCAGCGTCATACCTCACAGCACAAGGAACATAACGACAAAGCAAGCAACGCTCCATATGAAACCTTTGATTCCAGATCCATCGGATCAGAGTTGCGATTGTATCTCGTCGAGCCTCAGAATCTAAACAGGCGTGCCCTCCTGCCTGTGCGAGAGGCGAGAGGAAAAGGAAGAAGCGGTGCGCCTCACATCACCACACAGCACCTCTCATTCCGAACCGGCCGAGTTCCCTGATCTGAGAGCCGCCAGAGTGTTTCGTCATATGAATTATTTATCCTAATTCTCCTTCCTCCGCCTCTCTCGTTTCTGATTCGTCCAGGATACGAGTCAGTGCTTTCTGTCCCATATCCAGTTGATGAAAAGTCTCGCTGGCCTTGCTGACCTTGCTGATCTTGCTGATCTTGCTGGCCTTGCTGGCCTTGCCGAGCTGGTGCTTGAGCGGTGTTGACTTTTTTCGAAGAACTGGGCTTCGATCCTGAACTGACATGTGGTCGAACTTGCATGAGCTTTCCGTTCCGCTTGATATAATCTGAACCCATGATGGCACGCTTAGACTTCTTCTTGGCCAGGACAAAGACTTGCGTCAAGGCCGGGGGCAGTAAGGCGCACCGTTCGACCTTGTTGAAGGCACTGCCAACAGGTCTAAATGCGTATGGGTTGTTCGTTGATTGGGAGTCGAGCTCGAGCTGTATAGACACCCCCGTGGAATTCATATAGGCTTGCCAGATGCTTTGTGCTCCGCATTGTACTGCACCAAGTACGTTGTATAAGCACCGTAGACAAGGGACTATGGACCACGGGATACTGGCAGTGTGGTTGTATTGACGAATTTCAGACATCTTGGAGTTGCAGAGTTTCAGGTCTCGCACGAAATGATATAGAGGTTTCTGGTGTGCTGGCATAAATTTAGTAGCTGCAGGAGCCGTGGCTGTCGATCCAGGTGTATCCTTTCCAGTAAGGTGTCAGAAGTGTATATTACGGAGAGAGCGCATTTCGACTACGGATACTCCAAAGCATATAAGAGCAAGAGATTGAGTGCCATGAGAGATGATAATGTTCGCCGTCGCTAGCCAAAGAAAGTACAAGTCATAAGCCTGTACAGACTGGTGTAGCGTGGCGTACCAGCTGGCAGACAGGGGACAAAGTAAAATCGAACGAGATCAAACTACAGCAAACCTCGACGTCCATCTTCGTGGAGCCATTCACGTCCTTCTGTGCGCATCATCGATATCAACTGAATGATTAGGCGCATAACGTGTTGATGCACCACGATGACAAGCAAGAGACCATTCGCCGCGGCTACGCCGCAACCAGATCAGCTTGTTCTGCATTTTTCGAAAGTGGAATCCAGTTGAATTAGATCAGACTATCCTTCTGAGGGTCCTCAATCGACTTTTCCGCGTGCCGAAGCATTGGTCTGGAATGAAGGATGGAATATCCAAATCTTTGTAGGCGTTCGTGGCAGGACCCAACCGGGAAGCACCTGAAGTGGGGCATTGCTTCTGGTCTGATGGATGTAGTCTCATCTTAAGTATGTTTAATGCTTGCCCATTGACGTGTACAGTCCACTTTCGTCCAAGCTTCCAAAAAACATGAGAGCGAACAGCACCTTCAATCGGAGGTAATCGTCCTGGGCGTAGAGCGCGGCAGACAAAGCAGGAAATGTGCTTGCTACTTACACTATTCAGACATGTCGGCGCATCTAATCTCAGGACCGACCAGTCTAGAAGAACAATTTATGGGCTCTGGTCAACCTCACGCACGGAATCCCATTTTGCTCCGTCATTCTGGACGGAGCCAGACGAACAGAGGATCTAAAGTTGATACACACGGAGCGACCCAGTCATTACTGAGATTTGGTAAAAATTCCACTGGTCCAGAAACACACCCTGAGGGTAGTGCTATAGGTTGTTTGAACATAATGGTCTGTCTCACGAGGCTTGAAATCGGATGCTGTATATGACCACGGTGCCATATTCCCCTCTTTAAAGTAAAGGATTCACCAATTTGATCACCGGCCTGACCACAATGGATCTCCATAGCTACAAGGCGCGTCTTGGATGAATCTTAGGTATCCGAGTAAGAGTCGAACTAACGCATCCTTTGGGGTCGGTGCATCGACCGCCACAGGGTGCGGAATTTTGCTCGAATGGATACTACTAAATAGGCCTTGGCATCAATTCCATGTACAGGATGATTATGTATTTTCGAAATCATATTGCTCATGTGACTCTCTTTGTTTGTATGAAGGCACGAAAGGCAGTCATGATAATGGACGCGCACATGCACGACGTGATAAAGTGGCAGAATTGAACCGCGACACAGACTGGACACACCGCATGCTGAATGCTTTGGAATGAGTGACATGCAGCACGAATCGAGTGAGCTCCTCAACCTCAAGGCAGCGACGTACGCCGCGTCGTTAAGCGAGCAGCCGTGGATGACCCTATAAGTACTGCTCACATACTCCGAAAAACTTCTTCATAGGATCATAAACGCCAAATAAAAAGGCCGTGCTTGTCGGGAAACGAAATATGCCTTCTCATGCGCCCACCCACCTCCTGAGCCTCCCCCTCGACATCCTCCAGCAAATCTTCTACGACGCCTTCTTCACCGGCATTCCCGTCGACACCAAAACCCTAGATACAGGCGTCCGAACTCGTACTCTATTTAAAGTAAAGCCATTCAACTGTCGTGAAAAAAATGGCTGCATCCTAGCCTGTAAGCCCTCCGCCCTTCTCAGCGTCTGGTAAGTATTCAGCCCCCCTCCCCTGCTACTGCAGTATAAACCACCAAGCAATCCCGCACAAACCAAACTCACATACAAACTTCTCTCTCCTCTCCAGCAAACAATTCCAATCCCACGCCACCCCAATCCTCTACAAAAATCTCTTCATAGATCTAAACTACGCCTATGACCACGAGCGCGCTCCCCAATTTCTAGACTGCATTTCCCCCGCCAATGCAGCGCTCGTGCGTGTCTTGCGCTTCCGGCTCTCAACAATGGATGCAGTCCTTCCGCGCTGCACATTCGTCGACATGGTCCACTCCATCGCGCGCGATTTCCAGGGTCTGGAGAAATTGATCCTCGTTTATCCCATGCAGGATGGGGAGAGTGGTTTCTACCGACGCATTGGCGTTAACGAGGACAAGGAGGTTGCGCGGCGCGTTGCGCTGCTTCGGAGCACGCTGGCAGTGCTCGACGGCAAGAGGATTGAGGTTGAGCGGTATGTCGGTGGAGTAGAGGGGAATGAAGGGGGTGTGAGGGTTCGTTATGAGCCTGCTTCTTCGTCTTCGTCTGCATCTGGTCACACTTCGACCCCCGACTTCCAGGTCTTCAACGGCAGATTTGACGAATGCTCTCCATGACGCCAAAATTGGCAACGCCCCCTCGTTTCCAAGCTGGAGTCGTCTGCCAGCGCCGATCAAGAGGAAGATTGTCGAAATGACTGTGCTCCCGCCGGAAAATGCAATACACCCTCTCCTCCATGCATCTTCCTTCCCCGAGACCAACAGCATTATGCCGCTGCTCCTGACTTGCAAAGAAGTCTCGCGAATCACGGCAGACGTGGTGTATCGCGATGCAATGTTCATGTGCTGCTGTCGGCGAGACAGGGATGAGATGTACAAATTCTTCACGCGGCGCACAAAGGAGCAGCGACAGATGATTCAGCGATACTACGTTAACAGTCTGGATCACTTTCATCATCGAAACTTCACATCGTTTCTAAAGCAGGAATATCCACACGCGATACACATGGAACCCTTGTTCGGAGAGTGGAATAGGAGACATCCATGCTGGAGGGTACAAAGATGAGCTCAGTACCGCCCATTGTATTCAGTATCCTCGATGAGGGCGTTTTGAGCACCAATGTGATAGTTATATATGTATATATGTATATCAGTCCCACATGACATCTGTAGTCATGCTCGAAGATGCATGTTCCTCCGTCTCCTGGAGAGCCGCGGCCGGGTTCACATCGAAGTCCTGCTCGTATTGAAGGCGTAGTCTTGCCGTTTCAACAGGGTGAAAGGCTTGCATCAACGGGTCACCCCCATAGACTCTCTGTTGGCACTCTTCAAAGGACAGACCTACGGATTCAAAGGTGCAAGCGTTGAGAAACGTCTCCTTGGCTCCAGCCATGTAACACCTGAAATCGGCCTCGAGCCTGTCGGCCATAATTTTTCGAAATATTGTATCAGCCAATATAGATCTGGCAACTCTGATGTTGAGTGGTCCTTGTGTATAGAGGGATCCCAGAATGCTGCGCTCCGTCTCTTCGTCAGGATGGAAAGGAAGTGCCCCAAGCAAATAGTTAAGAGCTCTCTCGTGATCAAACGCATTCATCTGCCTGATGAAGATGTCCTGATCAGCGTATCGCAAATACTCAAGAGGGTGGGGACAATCCAGATATGCTTCGAGTTGTCGATCGAAAACCTGTCCTAGGCACAAAGTCCAGCCAAAAACTGGGTTATAGTCCCACGAGCCCAGCTCCTGCACTGACATGATGGAATGGACCGTGCTGGCTGGTGCGTCGGATAGATCTTCTTCTACCTGAGAGATTGCCTCATCAGCGGACTGGTCTCTTTTCCTCAGTCATCCGCAAACCTACATCGCGCGCTTCCGCCTCCAGTGCAATTCGCTGTGACTCCATCTCCTGCCTTCTCTCATCAAGGCGACCTCGAAACCACATCTTGAACATAGAGACGCCGACTCTGACGCTGCTATTATGGAAATTTTCTAGCTTGTATGGCTGGAGCAAGTGAGGCATGATCTCGTCAAATTGGCATCTACGGTAATGACCAAAGTCTCGCAACGAGACATAGCAGATGATCTGTGGGGCAGCATTTTCGTAGTAACAGCCGGTCAGCCAGTAGGTTGTACCTGTCGATGGGTCACGACCAACTTGAAGCGCGGGTCTTTTCTTGATCAAACGCCAATTCTCTGAGGAGGCATCAGGATAGTAATAGCCGTTTGGCGGCGTTGCGGGAATCATTTCCGTCATTTTGAAAGCCAGAGCTGTTGTTGGATGGCTGACGGCTGATATGAGAACTATGTGCCTTGCTCAGAACGACGAAATCAATTTGCTAGATGCTCAGAAGAAGAGGCGAAGGCTGGAAGAGAAGGTACGGAAATGGTCCCGAATTCGGCGCGGATTTCACTGTCGCGGCTGCACATTTTCGCGACGACCCAAGCTGTTACGTCCGCGTGAAAGTGAAATTGTTTGAATTGGTGTTCCACGCTACATGCCGCTTTCACCGATGTAATTCACAGCTGAGCTCTTTAGACTCGTTATTTCCTGTGGTCGAGCATGTAGCGGCGGTGCTGGTACGTCGCGCTGTGTGCCTCAAGTCGGCCTGCATGTCGTGACACGCTGCGTCTGATAGCTGACTGACATGCTATACACAGACCTTTTTCTCCTCGACCATCGACCGGCTTCGAGTTGTATCAAGCCAAAACGTGGTTGGAGACTGATTGGGTTTTCACGTCAACGGTGGACCTGGCCACTGATGCTTCCTGCTCTTGTCGAGCGCTGCGATGACTCAACACTGATTGTGCGGGTACCGTGCTCGTTCGCGCCTGATGCGTCGCTCCAAGCCGTCGTCGACGTAATCCTTCGATTTAGGATCCGTTGATGACTCGATCTTCTGTGCCGTTCGTCATGGTCGACGGAAATGCGACTGGATGGCAGCCATTAAATGAGTACATCCCCGACAGCGATTCTTGCGGCACGAACAGGAGACATATCTCAAAGTCAGTGTCCACACCCCCTCACTCTTGAGCATACAGTCTCCCCAACCGCGACAGGACGACCTCACGGCTTCCCTCACATACTTCCCCACCCAGGAAACACTCGTCCAAAATCGCATAAACCTTGTAAAACCCAAAGACTAGATCTAGTTCACAAACATTTCCAAAAAAGGCATCTAGCACCTCGACGAAGAAGTGCAGCGCCTCAAGATATGCAAGCTCATTATCATTTGCGTCCACGCATGCGCAAAAGAACAGCCCCGCATAACGACGATATACGATGCGACTTGTGAGACGGAACTCGACGAAGTTGGACTGGTGCTTTTGGTCGCGCGGCGCGACAAGGCGGTGGACTTCGGACTTGAGGGCTGTCTTTTGGGCGTCCGTATGTGGGGTGTACCATTTTGAGAGGCGCGTCTTGCCTTGGCGATTTTGTATCAAGATGAATGAGAGGACCATATTGAAGAGCTGTGTGAGTACTGAAGGAGTGTGGACGCGTGCTCGAGGCAGTCGGTGCGAGGAAGTCGAGAGGGTTCGTTCACGGTGCGGGGAAGTTGATGCCCAGTCCAAGGGTTTGGGAGAGGTGCAAGTGTCTAAGTATTGTCGGTGTATGACCCAAGCTTCAGTCAATAGTCAAACAAGGGGTTGCAGGCCAAAGCTGAGCATATACACGATGTAGGCGGTGGGCTCCTCCAAAGAGGGTGTAAGGTCAATGGCCGGAGGTTGGGGCAATCATCTTTGCGCTCAAGCTTTCCTACCGAGAATGCGCGATGCTCGGGAGCCCATCTAGGGTTTCCCCGGCACAGGCGCTCAAAACATCGCAGACAGCCTACTTCAAGTCCAATCTACAAGTCATGCAACTTCTCAGCAAGTATATTTGTCTCGAATTCGTCCTTTCGCTTCCCCCCGTATCACATACGTCTCAGCCTGCAATGCTCAAGCCAAACTCGAACGCGAAAAACATCAATTGAGTTGAGGCTACTTGATGAAGATACATGACTCTAATTCAACTTCTGAAATCGCAAAAAGCCCCGCTGACCGCTACCACGTATTTCCAAGCAATCACTTTGACACTATGCTCTAATAGAGAGCGTAGGCCCGTGGGACATTGGAAGCCTCATCTCCTGGCAACTTGCGTTTTGCAAGCCACTCCTTGGGGGCAGGAAGCGAACGTTTGAAACCACCAGTCGGAGTAGCACCGGTTGGAAAGACATTTCCTGTCGCAGTGGCCGGAACGACCCTCAGAGTACGAGTGATTGTGATGGTCCTCGTATAGGGTCCCTGTGTGATTGTTCGAAGCTCAGTAAGAGTGCTTGTGGACTCTGTCACTCCTGAGTCAGAGCCTGGAGGGAATGCTCCAGCAGGAGCAACAGTCCCAGGAGTGGTCTCAGGTTCTAAGCCACTCCATGATGTGGTAGGAGTCGGAAAGCTGCCAGTGGCAGCAGCGACCCCGCTCGGTCGTGCTGCGCCTTTGGGATAACTGCGACGGATAGGAGGCTGATTGCGCTTAGCGAAGAAGGATCCCGCTGCACCAGGCAGACCGATGTCCTCGACGCGGACGTTACGTTCAGGCATTGCAGGGGAGTTGGCAGGGAGCTGAGCGTCATCTGGCTGCGCTTGCGAGCTCAGGGATGGAAAAGCCAAAGACGCAGTGGGTGTAGGGCGGTTATGAAAAGGGTGGTGAGGAGTGTGATGGTGAGGGTGTGATGGGAGGTAAAACGATTGCGAGCCTCCTCAAGTGGAATAGGGGCGTCTAATGGAGCAGCGCCAATGAGAGCCGCCAGAGCGAAAGTAAGAAAGATGGAGATGGGAGCCATTGCAAGTATCAGGAGGATGGTAAGTCCGAACACGATCAACGTGCGTTAAAGAGTGTGCGAAGAAGCGGAAAGGAAGTGCAGTGGTGCAGTTGATGGAGAGGGCGAGACCTGCGCCGAAGAGAAGGAGAGACAACTTGGCTAGGAAGGAGACAAGTGAAAGACGAAGACTGCTTTGGAGTAGAAACAAGAGGTACTGGGAGGGATGGCAGACAAAGATGTAGTGAGGACCTGATGCTCACGAGCAGCAGGTCGACTTACCAGATCGAGTATGGGGCGCAAGCTGAAACCTGTGGATGAGCTTTGGTGGTGTAGCTGTACACGCGTTCCCTCGGATCAGGGGGTAACATTGACGGAGCTGGCCTTGTTTGCTGCCTCTCCTCGTGAGAGGCAATGCACTGCTGACAATGTGTCTGGCTGTACGAGACGCCATTGCTGATGGCAACGGGACGAGGCTGGATCAAAAGTCCAGTCCTCATCGATTTGGCAGGAAGGAGACCGGAAGAGGACGATGCACATAAGACTGCGGCTGAAAAAGAAAAGGCTCAGGGGAACTGCTCCCTCCTGCTAGTCACGGAAGCGTTCAGGCTGGGGCCGATCAAGCCACACAAGCCTCGAGAAGGGCTGCTCCCGCCACGGATTGGTGGGGCCTTGTGTCGTCGGCCACGTCAACCAGCCCGATGCAGCCTTGCCTCTGGCCCCCTTAACACTTCCTCCCGGCCTGGCTCCCCCCAACACTTCACTTGCAACCCCAATGCAAGTGCCGGATCTCCACCTCTCTCCACAATGATTCAACACTGCGACATCTGAGGTCATCTCCTGAAGTAGACTTGAGCAATTGTGCTATTGCGGGAATTTTCTATTCATGGTGGTGACCGACAGCTATCTCGATGCGAGATTGCATCGTACTCCCTCACCAAGTCTGTACCTATTACTGGCCTTTGGCATAGATGCAGTCATTAGCCTCAGCGCCTGCAAGTCAAGCAAGACTAGTGCTTGACTCGTACCAAAGGCCCAGATCCAAAATACTGATGCTTATCATGCTCAAAATAATGTTTCACGCCCAGCGCGCGCAGCTCTTTCGCCATAATGGCCTCCTCGCCCTCACAAGGGACCTCCAAGGGCAATGCAAGGAGGGAGAACGAAAAGACATGCCATGCAATGTGTTCCATGATCTCGTGCGCCTTGACTCTTGCAAAACGTCTGGGTGGGCACAGAGGGCACGACTTCAATTGTGTCAGGAACGTCTTTTCCAGCCTTCCCGTCTCAAGCATGAGCTCCATATTCTCTACTATGATTTCGTCGCGATGCTCCTCCCTCAGATGAGTCTCGAGATCTTCCTCGCTATCAAACTCTACAAGAAATGAACATTCAACGCATCCCCACTTTACAAGTCTTCCATGGCACATGCTCATGTGGATTCTCCAAGTCTTGTATGTGGAGAATGTTAGTGTAGGAGTCTGGCAATTCTTGAGCACGCAAATGTAGGGCCTGAGATCTTTCTCGATATGTGCTCTGTGGTGTGTTAGTGTCAGGGAGCGTCATTGACGGGCTGATGAAGCTACTTACCTCCAAAGCTTGGGTATGTCACAATGTGCCGTCAAAAGTCCGCAGCAGCAGCACGGACAATCGAAAGTGAACTCGTCCAGGACAACTTCCGGTCGTGGAGGAAGCGCAAGCTCGAGGCTTTCGCGCAGGCGTAGACTTTCTAGTCCCGCAGGGTGCAATGCAGTCTCTGACAAGGTTTCAGCTGGCCCAGTGACAGCCTCGATCTTGGGAGAGTCGGATTGACTTAGGGCCGAAGTTAGCTCCTCTTGTTTCCCAAGTCTTCTTTTAGCCGCTTCCAACTGCCAGGCTAGGAATGCTTGTCGACGATGGATATTTGCACGGATCAAACGCTCCCAGATTGGACTGAGTGCAGGAGGTTTGGCTGGTCCTTTCCTCGACGTTTTGCGGCGTTTAGCAGGTCGCGCACTACGGCTTTTTGAGACAAGATCACGAAGCTGTCTTTCTAGTTCGGAACCCTGGTAATCTTCAATATCCATATTGGCGCCAGTCCTTTCTGCAAGAAGAGTGGCTGAACCGTATGGCGTATCAAGTATGAAAAATCTTAGGTTGAAAGAAGAGCGAGAAGCAGTGGCGAAACACAAGTGCAACAGCGCGACTCATCACGAAAAAGTCTTCGCACCATCATAGATCATTACATGAGCCTTCACACAATGTTTGTAGGAGGTAACGCTGGTGCGTATTCACGGTATGTGACCGACGTAGGAACAATCGTAGCCATACTTTACAAGCATATGTGAAATCATGTTCGAAGCTCATACGTTCCAGCTGTTTCCGATGAGAAAGTCATATAGAGCACGACTGGAATTATCGTGTTCAGTGAATGCACATTACCGATTCTCAGCACCTTTCTCTTAATGTGTCTCGTACTCAAGTTCCCAGTTAGCACCACCATGATAGCAAGAAGTGGAGCCAATTCTTGGCAAATGAGGCAGCCTTCAGTCGCAAGGCATATGTTCGAAACGATGTTCGCCGAATGATGGTGGTCCTCGAGCTGCTCTGAAGCAAGTCAAACTCACATATCGAGCTCTCGCGATTATACATAGGTATCTACCAAAGTTTCATGGAGGGTTCCTCCTCCCACAGGCTCCCAGTCCCGTCCTGGAACGTTGCCTTGTATACCTTATGAATGTCTCATCATATGACTCCGCCAACACCGACATTCCTAAGCACTGGAATCTGAAGAGATCTAATACCTAAAATTGAAAGCCTGGATCAGCGCCGCCGTCGAAACCAAACCAAGGATCCGTCGCCTCCCCATACATCATCCAGTCTCTGGGTGTCTCTGGCACTCCTCCCCAAAAGACATGACCGCCAGCCTCAGTCATTCTTTCAGCGCCAGCATCAACAGCCATTCCAGCACCTACATTCGGCTCAGGCATGATGTCATCCTCATAGTCCAGTGCAATATCTCGCGCACGCTCAGGGCATGCAAGTCTACTAGCGTCAAAGCCAGCTTTTTGCCATGCTAGGGCGCGAGCCTGCCATATAAAGGTCCAGACTGCACTACCACCTTGATTCAGACCACGAGAGTCAGGCGCGCCATCATCAGAGGAGAGGATTCCGCAGTTGCCCTGACTGCCGGACATCCGGAGTGCTAGGTCAACAAGCTCGCGGGAGAGCCTCGCCGTTTCTTGGGTAGGATTCTCGTCCAGATCCTGGACAATAGCCATTACGGCATGAAGAGGCTGATGGATGCCGGGCCTGTTTCGCATTCGTAAGCATCTATCTCCAAAACGGGGGAGAGTTGGGATATTTACCAGCACCAATGCCACGGCTGAAATTCTGGACACTCCGTGAGAACAAGAAAAGCGTGTAGGAATCTACGACACTTTGCAATGAGACTGGAAAAGGACTATTAGCAATGTACTGGTCGAAGCCACACTACGAAACTCACTTTGGCTCCTGCTGTAAGAAGAACTCCAATAAACCTTGCCTCTTGATTTGCCCATAAAGCATAGAATACGGCTTCATGATCATCATACTGAAGATAAACCGCGCATACCTCGCCAATTGTCGGTTCGATTCCGATCGGCTGATCAGATGTTCAGAGTCCAGAATGGACGGGTAAATCGCAATGGCCGTCTCTTCGATCTCCAAAATTTGCTGTCGTCTGACTTTCACCTCTCCGATAATCTCCTGCATAAGGACAACAATGCGCTGAACATCGCTCTTATTCAGAAAAGCACTATGGAGAATGTGTAGGATTTGATTGGACTTGACGTGAAAGGCGTAGCGACCTGCCTGAAAAAGACCCAGGATTGAACGGCGACCTGATAGTGATGATTGATCTGCTGACGGTAGCAAGGCCTCCGGTGTCAGACTGACGGGCTGCACATCAAATGATCCAGGAGAAATTAAGGGTGGAAGACCCGAGGCCGCAGCCACCTGACAGTCAATGTAGAGAACTTGTCTAGGCGAATGAGATTAGAATCGAGAACAGCAGTAAAGGCATGTTGCTAAAAGTTGCATGGGGGAATTACCGCCAAATCCTCCGCCTCACCTCCAGGTCGACAGCGGAGAAGCCAGGGAATGTGGAGCTGTCTTTATGCAATCCTGTGTGATATAGTGTTAGTCTCATGTATGTAAGCTCGATCAAGTAGATGAGAAGTGGACGTCACAGGACGTACCGAGCATCTGAGCTACACGCACAGAGAGACCAACAAAAGCAATGCAAGTCAATGGCTCCTCCTCGCGCAGCCAAGTAGAGTCGACGATCAGGAAAGCTGCGAATGATTCCAGCGAGGGTGATTGTGGGAATCTGGCTTTGCGAATCGCTCCGATAGCTGCTTCGTACAGTCTGGTAGAAAGAGCCTCACGATCTATTATCCCAAATACTTGTTGCAGCTGTGGTGTTGGGCACACGACTGATCCTGCAAATAGAACTGCAGCGCGCAAAGCTAGAAAATTCGGGTCGGGGATATAGTTGATGATCTCGCCATGATTCCTAGGCTTATGTTAACATTCGCAAACACTGAGGAAGTGGAGCAACGTACCATCGGTCGAAGTTTTGTAGTTTTGCAAGAAATGAAGGTCCATGAAAAACAGGCGTGTTGGTGTGCCAGCCAGAGATGTAAGCCCAAACCAAGACCTGGATTTGAGACTGATCAAGCGTGGTTGATACACCTTCATCAGAAAGATAAGGCTGCTGTAAATTGCTTTTGGGGTTGTTTGAAGGTGCAAAGGCCCAAGCTGGAGCTTGCGGGAATATGTCTCCATACAAATATCTGCTTTGGCTAGATCTTCTTCGATAGTTTGCTGAAGATCCTGCTGGGGAAGAGAATGAAGGTACAGCGCTAGCCAGACTGTTACTGCTCAGAAAAGTAGGAACTTGTTGATTTGGTTCTTGACAAGGCGACATTTGGGCATGAAGCAAATCGTTTATAGCTGTGATCTGATTGAGAGTCAACTCAAACTCCGTTGCGTGGGAATATGCTATAGTGTTGACTTACTTCGTTGCGTATCAGACCGAAGAACGAGGGTGCGACATATCGACTTTTCTGGTCTTCGCCAACCACTAGATGACCGACGTTCTCTACGGTGGAAGGGTCTGAAAGATCTGAAGGATCAGAGGCAGCCTTGGCATATTGAGAATTTGCTGAGAGATACAATGTCAGCATCAGAAGTCGAGCATACAGATATCAAATATGCTTACCATAAGAGTTCATCAAATGGTCGAGCCGCTCGGCCCTCTCGGCAACCGAGGTCTGTCCCGATATAATAGACGCCGTTTCGTCTGGTCCTGATCAGCCATATTCCAGATGGATGGTTCGAGTCGATACCCACCAACGAATCGCAAAGGGCCTGACTGCAGGCCAGTGGATCCATAAGAGCAATCCAGTCCAGCTCGCTGGCAACGGCCACAGATAGGACGTGCCTTGCAATGTATGCTATCAGTAATGAGACAGGACCATGACGCAAACACTACTGACTTTATCACACCCGACCTTGCGCCTTGTGCCTAGTTGATAATTCGTCAATGACGAGGTCCCTCCTCAGCGGGCACATGGAGGTGCAACCCATGTAAAGGGGAGCGTACAAGTATTACAAGAGCGCTGAGGTCGTGGCCGGGGAGCTGAAGATCCCGTGCCTTTCATCTTCCCAAATTGACGGAGGCGTGTGGCGTGTCAGCGCTACTGTAAGTCTAAGACCAGTATGGTGGGTCGTGCGAGGCAGAGAATGGTTAAATCTGTGGCTTGAGTTCAAGGTACCAGGATCGACAATGGTCCGCTGAATATATGGAACTTGGTAAAGCCATTAAGGGCAAGCATGTAAGGGCTTCGCTCGCGCATGATGGCATTGTCCAGAACGAGCCAGAAAGCGAGAAGAGGCAGCTTGGAAGGGAGTGGTAGGCAATGTGTGTTGCTGAGCAGGTGCGGTCGGACTTCTCGTGCCGCGGCGGCACTCACGGACGTCGAGGGTGCAAGGCCGAACGCGTGATCTGCAACGGCCAGCGAGCGTCAATTGGTGGATGCGCCAGACGAGCGGCGGAGAGCAACGCTGAGTAACTCTTACGGACGGACCTGACAAAGGCATCGACAGGGCGAGAGGTAGCATTTGCAACAAATCAGTTGCTAATCTGTGCGCGTGAGCGTGGGTGGGCATGAGCAGCATGACGTGCCAGAGGAGATCGTCATGTTCGATAGCTAGACCGCATCTCTGCAGCTGCTGCGGCCTGGTTTGCGCCTGGACCATGACATGGCGACTTGTCTTTCAAAAGCGTCTGATTTAATCATTCTGGAATCACTCTAGGTCCGCTTCTCATTTGCATGCTGACGGTGCTGGATTAGCAATCTGGCGTGTCGGGGCAGCCAGGCATGTAGATCAATAATGACTGGCCGGAAGTGTGACCGCACCGGATCTACAAACACACGAACCTTGGAATGTCGTGTTGCCACAGTAGTTTCTGCCTGTGGAGAAGTCATTGACCATGTCAAGCCTGCTGCTCGCTGGGCGACGAACCGGGCAGAGTCCACGGATCTTCCGTCAGCCAGCTCACTATTCACCGAAGCCAAGGCAGCCTGCTTCTGCAGGGGCCTGATGTCTGCCGGGGTTCATCTTTCTAGAAGGCATCCAATAGAATCGAGGAGCAAACGAGCGTCATAGTCAGCTTGCTCGACTTCGGAATCAGCTGCAAGTCCGAAGCGCGTCCATGTGCATCGTGTGTACAAACAGTACATCTGTGATCCCACTTTCTAGGAGACCTCCCCGGCATCATGACCAAAGAAGTCCATCTGCTCGATCCAGTTCAGCCGGTCGTAGCGCATTAAGCAGCCTGAGGTCCGCAGACGCTGCTTTTTCGCGGAGCGTGTGCTGAAGATTATAGACGGTGAGAGGCCACACAAGGCTCACTGTTGCGGCCCCAACTCTTCAGCTGATCCGGCCAAGGCTTCACGCTTGCACGCCAAAGCTAAACGTTTTGTCCAGGACTCGGCCGACCTTCATGTTATCGGACCTGTCGCAACATTTCTCGGGCGCCCGGCATCTACTCAGAGGACGGCGCCCCTCATCCAGTTCTCTAAAATCTCTTGACAATCGCAGGCATCTCGTTATGACGCATCGTATGGCAATCTTGTAGAGTCATGCTAAACCTTGACAGACCACCGTTTGAGACAGGGCTGATGATAAAAGGCCAAGGACGACCAGCAAGTTGCGTCTTTACTAGATAGATGCTCTCCAATTGCCCGGCCTCGACACAAAAGCGCCGGCGCTGAACTCTGCGTCCTGATTCCGTGCTGCAAGCGCACGCGATAACGGCGTGGGTGCGGGATAAGCTTGTACAAGTCAGACATCGAGCCTCATTTCGTATATACTGGAACTGCAACTCCAGTCAAATCCATTCTCTTTATAAGCTGTTGGCCTCGTCAGATCACAGGCTACGCTGCACACGTTTTCGCGTTACCAATGGACAGCTATACAGCAAGACCCCGCCCTATTCGCTTCGCCCCTAGCACAAAGTCGGAAGGGCGTGAGAGGGTTCGGCAAGCTTGTCATCGGTACGCTTTGAGACATTCTGCGCAGAACGCTTCACTCATCTCTGAAATAGGTGTCGTTTGAAAAAGTTGCGCTGTGACGGCGTTGTCCCCTGTGGACGTTGCATCTCTGCCGGCAATATCTGTCAGCATCGGGAGCGTAGAAAGACTGGTGTGGATGAAACCCACGTGGAGTAAGCTCTCGGCCTGGCAGGGCTCGTGGTGAGGACCGTGTGTTGACCGTATTTCCCTAGATATGTTGCAAATATGGAGGAGCAACAGCATTTGCTGTCCACTGCCTTGAGACTCACTTGGTCCCACCTCTTTCCACAAGAGGCTACCAATATACCATCAACGCACGAAATGATTGCGCGCCTTCGAATGTTACCCCACGGCGTCCAGATTCCAGTTCGGCCCAGCATCTTGATACAACTGCCGCAGCCATCTCAAGATGACATCGACGCCCTTCGCGACGCCAACCTGGCATTGGTAGCAGATCAGCTAGACCAAAATCACCAGCAGATTTTCGAAGACATATCCTTAGATACTTCACCGTCTATCTCTCCCGACATAAGCTCCAGCTCATGTAGCGTGCCGACGCCTAGGACAAACACGTCTTTTGATACGGTGCAAACCGTTACAAACGGACAAGGCTACTACATGCCAGGTGGATCCACATTACACAATTGCATGTACGAAAACGACAAGGCCCAAGAAAGGAATCTAGAGGGTCAGCCGTGGGTCGAAGATCTGGACGGAAGCGTGGAACCCTGGAAGCTTGAAACAGGCTTTGTAAAATTCTGAGCGACGGGCAACCAGCCAGCAAAAGCTATGGATGATTAGGCAGCGATCAAGGGTCCTTAGCAGTCCGTATACAAGCTTCCGCATCAGATGATGCAAGAGTCATACTCGACAGTCAGGTACGGCGAGGCATCTCCTCCGGGAGGGAGCTGTTGCAGTCTGCCCTGTTCGGTGGTGGAATACGACGGCAAGCACGCAGCCCCGGCCGGTCTGAACAAGGAATCTAGATGAAATGTCACTTATCACGATTTTACGAGAACTGTCAGTTCCACGTGTACAGGTGTTTCGATCGAGTCGGCGCTTCAGCCGAGGACCGCATGTTGGCCCTAGGAAGACGTGGGCGGTAAACGTGCCGTCTGGACCATGGAGGATCGTGTGCCAGGTGCGCGGGCAAGGATGGCATCCATTTTGTAGCCACATAGAGAGGTACAGTACTCGGGTTGGGCCAGTCGGTGCTGTAGCGTTCTTGAGCATTCAAAGCCCTGTGCGCGTCTATTTGCAAGTAAAGGATGCGACCGAAGGAGCAGGACGAAGGTCGTCACGACCGACCTCGTGCCAAGATGGAGCCGCGCCATTCTACATCAAGGCATTGCGCCTGCATCTCCAACCTCGATGTCAGTGCTGCCAGATTCACCTTTCCCATCCTCAATTCCTCGACTCGCAATGACAGAAAACGCCTGCCAAATGCGAGAATCACAGCCGTACTGCAGCAGTGGCCTGCGAACGCCATCACTCGGCAGCAATTTGCCGTTGAGCAGCTCTACCTCGTGGCGTCCTTCAATCTCCCCCCAGGTCGTTTCCAGGCCGCCTCTAAGCGCGTCACTGCAATTCATCTGCACCTCGGCCTTCCGCGCCCACTGCCGCCGCAGACTGCAAGCGCCTGACACACGACGATGAACCCTGTTCCCTACATATTCGGGCGGCTGGTGCAGGTGTTGGAGCTTGTAACTGCCAGTTTCACTCGAATTGAAACTGCCAGCACCATCTGAAACGCGGCAACGCGGCAGCACGGGTTCCTCAAACTCACCATCCGAAGACGTCAGCCTCGCAGTACCTTGGCTTCTGATGGCGACCATGTGCGCAACGAAGGCTCCGTCTTTCACACTTGACTGTAACGATAATGTTCGTTGCAGCACGTGTGACAAGCAGCAGCCGACGAGAATGATGCCTCTGCCTCGGGTCTTGCTGGCCCACTTCGTCTCAAGTCTACCTTGAGCATGCTCTGGGACCAGTCGCAGCCATATATCAAGCTCTTGTCTGCATCACGCATTCTCAGTAGTCGCCAATCACCATATCGCAAGTATGAGATTCATCCATCTTCTGCCGAGAGCCATGCTCTTGGCCTCTGCCCTACCTGAGATAGTAAATGCTAAGAGTGCCAATCAACTGGGCGAGGAGGACTGCTTCTATGGAGAGAGAGTAGGCGGTCCCCTTGAACAACCCCATGAGAAGTCGGAACAGCCTCCGACCTTCCCTTTCTTCAATCCTCCCGCCTTCAGTCCTCCCGCCTTCAGTCCTCCCGCATTCAGCCCCCCAGCGACCAATCCCCCAGCGACCAATCCCCCAGCGACCAACCCCCCAGCGACCAACCCTCCCGCATTCAGTCCTCCAGCGAAGACTCCTCCAGCGAAGACTCCTCCAGCGAAGACTCCTCCAGCGAAGGCTCCTCCAGCGACCAATCCCCCAGCGACCAATCCTCCAGCGACCAATCCTCCAGCGACCAATCCTCCAGCGACCAATCCTCCAGCGACCAATCCTCCAGCGACCAATCCTCCAGCGACCAATCCTCCAGCGACCAATCCTCCAGCGACCAATCCTCCAGCGACCAATCCTCCAGCGACCAATCCTCCAGCGACCAATCCTCCAGCGACCAATCCGCCAAGCACGAACCCTCCCAGCACGAACCCTCCCAGCACGAACCCTCCCAGCACGAACCCTCCCAGCACGAACCCTCCCAGCACGAACCCTCCCAGCACGAACCCTCCAAGCACGAGCCCTCCAAGTGCGGGATCAAATTCTGGTCAAGCAACTTTCTACGGCGGCAACATAGCGGGCGGTGCCTGTTTATTCTACAATTGGACCGTACCAAAGCCCAACAATGGCCAGACTCTGTACGCAACGGCTATTAGTGACGCGAATTGGGCTGGAAGCGAAGCATGCGGTGGATGTGTGCGCGTGACAGGTCCGAACGGTAATCAAATTCAAGCTATTGTAAGTTCCCTAATCATTGCCCTCCTCGCCACGAAGCCTCTTGAAAGCTTACAACGTTCTGAATGGTAGGTGGTTGATGAGTGTCCCAAATGCGGTGAGAATCACCTTGATCTCTTCCCAGACGCCTTCCAAGCTCTTGCCAACCCCAGTGCCGGTATTATTCAGGTCTCGTGGGACTGGATAACCTGTCCATTTGACGACCCGATCAAAGTTCGCACCAAGGAGGGCACGACACAGTACTGGCTGTCAGTGCAAGCTGTTAATGAGCAGGACCGCATCGAGAGCATGTCCTTCACCACGGACGGCAGCACGTGGACTCCAGGCGTGCGCATGGACTACAATCACTTCAACATCCCCAGCGGCTCGCATACTCAAAGTGTCAATGTCAGCTTGACGAGCGTCAAAGGCGACAAGATTAAAATCGGACCCTTGTCATGCAGTTCTGGAAACGAGGTCGCTGAAGCTAGCGGCAATTTCCATAACAGCCCATAGCGAGATGGATTCTTATGACGGGTATATGATTGGATGTATATAGCCCCTACATCTTTTGACACGAGCAGTCTTCGAGAGCTGGTTCTCTCGTCGTGTATGAATGACGGTACCCATTCCATTTCATTTCGTGTCATCTCATGGCTAAGAGATCTTTCGCTTTGTGGCCGCAGATCCGATTACTCTGCTCCTCAATAAGACGCTTTTCAGACCTTGTCGGACTCAATCCTCTGCGAGTAAGTGTGTCACAGATTTCGCATGAAACGCGGAAGGAGAAGCAGCAGCCTATCATGAAAGGTGACCTTGATTTTTTTCAATCCGCCTGTAGACTCGAATGATTTGCACGCTATGCCCAAAGGCAACCCGCTTGATTCCCTCAACGCCAAACAAACAATCCAAAACCGGGTATCAACACCGTCCAATGCACCCACCTGCTTCACTATCACCCAAGCCTCCAAATGTTTCCCTTCAAAGCACTCTTACACCTTGGTTGCGCCAGGCGTGGTAGGCGTTGCCTCCATTTGTTCAGCCCAGCTCTTCTTCACGGCCGGCGCCTCGGTGTCAACCTTCAATTCGTCCTTCACTTCTGGTTTGGGCTCCACCTTCTTCACTGCATCTGCACCACCCGGTAGGGCAGGGAAGTCCTCGACCTTGGGCTCTTTTTGTGCCGCAGGCTTCTTCTCACCTGCGGTCGCTGTCGTCCCACCACCACGTGACAATCCACCATGCGCACCTCTGCGACTGGCTGCACCTCTGCCTTTTTTCTCCTCATCCCATCCTTTCTGCAGCTCATCCTTGCCCGTCTCCCACTCGCGCGCAGCCTGCGACTTCATTTTCCTTTCGCGGTTCTTCTCGCGTTCAGTCATCATCTGACGCGTGTTGACTCGCTCGGCCTGCGCCTTTTGCTTCGCAAGCTTTTGAGCCTCTGCCTCGCGTTGGTCAAAGGCCGCTTGGTCCGCTTGCGATTTTTCGTGCTTGGCCATGATTGATGCACTACGCAATTTTGCTGCCTCCAGCTTTGCGGCCAGCTCTTCTTCCGTCAGCTTAACGCGAGCGGCGCCTCCAGTTGCGCTACGATCTCCACGAACTGGCTGTACGATCTTTGCCGGAGGCGCATCAACGTTGTTCGTTGTAGCCGACGGGCTTTGCTTAGCAACTCGGGCATCTGTGAAAGCTTGCGCATTCCTGTGATTGGCCGGGGTACGACGCGCAGAGCGGGGACCCGTAGGCGCATTGGTAGGCGCAGCCGAAGGAACGGGATGTTCTACAATCGGGTCTTCATTTGGAGTAAAATCGTCGAGGAAGAGGGAATCTGCGCCGGGTTGACTCTGTAGCGATTGTGGGTCTGTTGGGTAGTCGTATGTTTCGTTCGGAGCAGGAATGTAGTGTGTCTCTTCATGGGTCGTGGCCGGAGCCGGAGCATACGATGAAAGCTCCTCCTCGGACTCGTCAAAGAGATCATCCTCAGCGGGTGGTGCGATGTCCTCGTGCTGAGCATAGTCGTATGAGACTGCGGTGGTTTCTGCAACAGGTGGTGCCGGATCTTGTTGTTGGATAGCTGGCACTGCTGATGCAGAGGGAGCTACAGAATCTGTATGAGCCTGCACATCGTGCTGCTCCAACTCATTAGAGCTCTTTAATGGGCGAGCATTCGGGAATTTGCGTTTGAAGCGTTGTTCCTGGGAAGGTCAGAGCTGTTTGTACTGTACAACCTCGGGGTGTTTGATCATACAGTGCTTTGTGACGATGTGGTGTCCGGCGCAGCAGCCCATTTTGAAGATGTGAGCATCTTGAGTTGCGAATGTGCGTGAGGTTGCAGCGGTTGTGAGCGTGTATGATGTAGTAGCGAGTTGCGCGTAGTGGAGAGCCATGGGAGCTCAGCACGAGTGACGCGCGACGTGGTTTCAGGCCCTAGCATCCAACGCGTGCCCAGCAGCTGGCCCGCTGGCTAGGGTTGGCCACGCCCTTGTGCAATCGATTATCAAATTTCGGTCAGCGAAACTTCTTCAGCTTGTCACTCGGATGACGATTACCTGCAAGGATGGCGGAGTCCATTTCAGCTCCCGTACTGAGCACACCAGACTCACGCATCTTCGAGCAGCCGGATGTCGCCAATGTCGCCCCGAGTAAAGCCACCTTGAGCGAAGAGCAGCTCGCCATCACCTACGAGATCGAGAGGACCGTGTCTGAGATCCGGACTGGGAGGTGGAAGAGGATCGCTCTACAGTTCCCGGACTACATGCTGTCAGACGCTCCATGGGTATTCAGGGCATTGTCTAGAGGTCTGGGGAGTGCTCGAAAATCCCCTAGAGACGAAATCAGTGGTACTGGAGTTGATGGCGCAAATGGTGTTGGTCACGCGACAGACGCTCTCGGTCAGCTCTCGGTAGCGCATGAACAACCCAGTGGAGGGGTGCCAGGCGACGAGAAGATCTTCATTTTGGCCGATACCTCTTATGGGGCATGTTGTGTTGACGAAGTTGCAGCGGAGCACGCAGACGCAGACGTTGTAGTCCATTACGGTCGCTCTTGCTTATCTCCCACGGCTCGGCTTCCAGCTGTCTACGTCTTCACAAATCCGCCTCTGAATTTGGATCAAGTCTGTCAAAGCTTCAAGGAGACGTATCCGGAAAAT